>CAUOFW020007314.1:0-389611 GCA_963454935.2 Ilex paraguariensis | reverse complement strand
TTTCCTATGAAAAAGACTATAAATACTACACACGATGTTTGAAGCAGGGGCATGATGACGCTTTGTGCAGAAAAAAACAGAAAGATGAAGGTGATAAAATGAATAGGCATGATGGTAATATGGATCAGTTAAAGGAGCAAGCAGATCCAATACGAGGTGGTGAGAGAAGAGAGGGTAAAGAAAAGGAGGTGTTTCAGGAGGTTAAAGGAAAAAGGCAGAGAAGAGAGTTTAAGCAGAAGGATGTGGTGTAAAAGCAAAGCCTTGAGAATAATTTTTTTGCTTTAAATAGGGAATTTGATGCTTGTCATTCTAAAGAGAAGGGGGAATGTTCGGAGATGAATTGTCAGTCTCTGAATGGGGTTCTGAATGTAGCTGAAGAGGTTAATGAAGAGCTGGAAGTTGATGCTAATAATAGACGGGGAGTTATGTCAGTTCTAGAAGGTGTGGGTCTATCGAAGAGTCAAGAGCCTCTTTGTTTTCCAAAAAGGCAGATACCTGCTCGGAATTCAGATACACTATTGGAGTGTGAAGGATCTTCTTTGGGAGTAGAGTTGGGGTGTATGGAAAATCAAATTTCTGATTCCAGTAAGGCAGAGTTAGTTGTGAATACGAAGGAAAATGAAAACCTGAGTGAGGGTGAGGGGGTTTGTTGGGAGATGTTGTTGTTGAGTCTGATCAATTACAGGAGAATGAGAAGGATTGTATGGAGGTTGAAAAGGAATTAGAAGAGGGAACGAAGTTAGAATCCATTTGTCTGGTAAACAAGCAGTATTGCCCTGTTTCGGATTCCTTTTTTGTAGACAGGCAATATGGTGTAAGGAGAGTAGATAATTATTCTCTGGATGATAATCTGGGTCTGGTAAGGAATAAAGAACCTCCAGATAAGGGCTTCCTATCTGATCAAAAAAGCTCTAAGTCTTGGGCTGATATTGTAGAAGACAGTAAGGATGCAGATGATGATTATGTGGATCCCTCTACTGTTCATACCAAGCTAGGTCTCGGATGTAATTCTTCTCCTACCCTCAATTTATGAATTTTATGGTTTTGAATGTGAGAGGTGCTGGAAAAAAGGTTTTGAGAAGCGGATTAAAGAAGTTAGTTGTTATGAATTGAGTTTGTTTTTTGGTTGTACTGGAGCCAAAGATGAATTCTGTGAAATTGAGGTCTTTTGCTTCATCTGTAGGGTTGAGATTTTTTGTGGCCAATTCCTTGGCCAAGAAAAATGTGTGGTTGTTGTGGAATGAGGATATGGAGGTAAAGGTGGTGATGGAATATGAACAGGCCATATCAGTGGTTGTGTCATGTTTAGGTTCTGAACCTTTTTTTGATAACAGTAGTGTATGTGTGTTGTGATCATGTGTTGAGAAGGCTTTTGTGGTTACATCTGCAAGAAGTCTCTTCTTCTTTCTCTATGGCATGGTTGGTCATGGGGGATTTTAATGCCATTTAAATTCTTCTGAGAGGCTGAGGGGTTCATATCCGTATGTTATGGCAATGGAAGAGTTTAGAGCTTGTGTTCAGCCTGAGGGTCTTATAAATTGTGGGTTCGAGCGAAGCAGCTATACTTGGTGTAATAATCATGATGGAAATTCTAGAATGTGGCAACGTTTGGATAGAGTTTTTATTTACTTTGATTGGGATGCTAGATTTGATAGCTCTCAAGTTATCCATTTAGCGAGGGGAAGTTCAGACCATTGCCCTTTATTGATCAAAATTATGGAGCAGTCAGAGCAACAGAGAATTGCTTATTTCAGGTTCCTGGATATGTGGACTGAGGACAAGTCTTTTTTGCCTTTGGTTTCTAGTAATTGGAATGGATGCTATTCTAATAATCCTATTGAGGATTTTTTTCTAAAGATGAAAATTTTTAAAATTTCATATAAAGAAGTGGAATAGGGAGGTGTTTGGTGATATATTTGAGAAAATTAAGAAGCAGGAGTTAGCTTTGAGTGATGCTGAGAAGGAGATGGAGTCTAATGGTTCAGAGGCTAATTTTGCATGGTTGGAATGTGCTAGGAGTAGTTTGGAGAGTAGACTGAGGTTAGAAGAGATATTCTGGAGGCAAAAAGCAAATGTAAAGTGGGCTTTGGAAGGAGAAAAAAACACAAAATTTTATCATGTTATTGCCAAAGGTAAGTCCAGAAAGGATAGAATCAGAAGAATAAAGTCTGAGAATGGGGAATGGTGTTGTTCTGAAGAGGAAATTACTGAGCAGCCTGTATCTTCTTTTTTTTTGTCATTATATAAGTCAGAAACTCATGATATACTGGAGGAGTTGTTTGATGTGGTGCCTAAGGAGGTGAGTTTTGAGGAAAATGAGAGGCTGATTGCAGCAGCAACTATGAATGAATTGAAAAAGGTGGTATTTTCTATGTCGGTGAAAAGTGCCCCAGGGGCATATGGGTATTTAGGAAAAAAATTTCAAGTAGCATGGGATGTCATTAAGCATGATTTGCTTAAGGCTACTAATTTTTTCTTGAAGGGTGGAGTTGTATCGAGGTCTGTACAAGGTTTTTACTAAATTGTTAAATAATAGATTGACTGTGATTTTACCAAGATTAGTTTTAGCAACTCAGCATGGTATTGTTAAAGGGATGAGTATTGGGGATTGTATATCTCTGGCTCAGTTTATGGTAAATGAGTTAGATAGGAAGATGGAGGCAGGTAATGTGGAGGTGAAGCTTGATATGATGAAGGCCTATGACCATATTGAATGGGACTTTCTATTAAAAGTCTTGAAATGTTTTGGTTTTTCAGAGTTATTTGTTTCTATTATAGGCAATTGTTTTAAGAATCAGTTTATTTCCATCTGTTTAAATGGTCAAAGGAAAGGATTCTTCCATACAACTAGGGGATTGAGGCAGGGGGATCCCATTTCTCCTTCTATTTTCATTTTGGATGAGGAAGTACTTAGCAGAGGTTTGTGTAAGCTGTATGCTGAGGGTGGAGTGAAAACTTTTCATATAGGAAGAGGGGCTGTTTTGATTTCGCATATGCTCTTTGCAGATGATACCCTATTATTTTTAAGGGGTAATAAACAGTCTTTGGAACACTTGTTTGGATTTTTGAGTAAGTATGAACAGAGTTCTGGGCAAAGAATCAGTAAGCAGAAAAGCTCTCTATTTGTTCTGCCAGAATTTCTCAGGGAAGGAGATTGGCTTTGTCTCGATTGACTCAGATCCCTTTAAAAGAGTGTCCTATTACTTATTTAGGATGTCCTCTTATTAACGGAAGGAGTAGACTTGGAGATTTTGAGGAGGTTGTTTTAAAGTTTAAGGCCAAGTTGGAAGGGTGGTATGCAAAATTGCTTTCTAATATGGGAAGAGTGATCTTGGTACAGTCTGTTCTTAATGCTGTCCCTATTCATTTGTTATCTTGTTTAAATCTACCTAAGGGTATTTTAGCAAGATTGAACTCATTGATGGCATCATTTATTTGGTCTGGGAAAGCTGGGGTGAGAAAGAGGCATTGGGTCTCTTGGAGTGATATTACTAAACCTAAGCAGGAAGGTGGTTTAGGGATTAGAAAACTGGAGGATGTACAGGCAGCTTTTCGATTGAAACAGGCCTGGGGATTCTGAAGGGGAAATCTTTGTGGGCAAAGGTTTTTGCTGCTAAATTCTTTAAGCATCAGCATATGATAAGGTGCTTGTCTCAGGGAAGGTCTAAGTGTTTTAGAGTCTTGCAGCCTTGGTTTTCTATTGTTGTTTCTAATTCACTGAGTATTGTTGGGAATGGTAGATCAGTGGACTTTTGGTGTTCAAATTGGCTAGGGTCAGGACCTTTGCTAAGAAGAATATCTGAAATACCACAATGCTTTCCCAAGGTGGCAGAGGTGTGTGAAGGGTCTGTATGGCAATGGCAGAAGCTGGGGGACTTGGTGACAACTCAAATGAAGGAAGAAATTATATCTTCTGGTGTATGTATTGATGAAAGAGATGATAGATTGGTATGGAAGCTATGTGATACTGATTTTTTTTCAGTAAAATCTGCATGGCAGCTAATAAGGTGTACTGGTTCAGAAAGCAGAACAGATTCAATAATATGGAAGCAGGTTGTTCCCCCTAGTGCTAGTTTGTTGCGTTGGAAGTTATGTAGGGATGCGATACCCAAAGATTCAAGATTCCAGCGAGTGGGTGTATGTTTAGCTAGTAAGTGTTTTTTATGTGAAAAGCAAGGGTATGTTGGATTTTGAGCTTATTGAAAATGAGGGACCTTTGTTGGGATTCATGCGATTGGTGAAGGTGTTCAAAAAACAGTCCTTAAGCCATATATTGTTAAGGGGTTTGTCTTTAATTGTTTTTTGGCAACTTTGGAGGGAAAGGTGTCGCAGAGTGTATGGGGAAGGAAGTGTCACTTCCTACTCTATTTTTTTGAAGGTCTGTGCCATACTTAGACTGCAAGCTTTTGGAATTAAGCTAGAAGTCTAGAGAGTGCTGCTGGGAGGAGGGTGCTATCTGAGTTAAGAATTGATGGTGGTACTGTTCAGGTTAGGGCTATATGGGTAAACTGGAACCCTCCTATGGTGGATTGTTTAAAGCTGAATGTTGATGGTGCTTCCAAAGGAAACCCAGGAAGAGCAGGAGGAGGGGCAGTAGTGAGAAATCACTAGGGGGCATTGGTTCTTGCTGCCTCATTCTTCTATGGGGAATGTTCCAGTATGGAGGCTGAGTTAAGAGCCTTAAAGGATGGTTTGTGTTTGATTGAGAGGTATGGCTTGACAGCTTATCAATTTCAAATCGAAGCTGATTCTGAAGCTATGGTGAATATGGTATTAAAAGGTCATTGGAGAGCTTGGAAATATTGGGATCTTCTTAGGCATATTTTGGAGATTTTGGGCAGGCTGCAGTATCGGTTTGGGCATGTTTACCGAGAGGCTAACTTTTTGGCTGATTTTTTCGCTAATGTGGCTGTGCTGCAAGGGTGTTCTACCGATTTTTCCCATCTGCTTGACATTCCTCCACAGGCAAAGGTGATATTACTTCGGGATCAAGAAGGGTTCAAAGTCTTGCGCAAGAAAATTGTTATTCTTTGATTCTTGTAAAGTTTTCTTGTTTTGAAAATTGTAAAGGCAGGCTTGTCTGTATTATTCATGATTGTAATTCTTTTCTCATGAAATAAAGTGTTGATTTGTTTAAGAAAAAAAAAGAGAGAGAAAGAGACAAGAAGGAGATGTTCAAGAGGAGTTAAGAAGTTGTTCCCTACAACGGTTTGTAAACGACATTCAAAGTATAGGTGTAAACCAAGTAGCCTATGCTTACTTCGAAGTCTAGGTGGTAAATATGTAGAGTTGGGTAAATTTTTTACTTGTATCTACCAAGCAAAACTTCCTCCATGTTATATCCTAGTAATTTGTCCCTTGCAGCAGGCAGCTTCTATTGTTTTCTGCATGTAGAGAGGCTTAAAAACAATTCATGTGAATTTTATGTGTTGCTTATTTGCTGGATTGTTCATCATCCTTCTTCGTATTCCTTGACATTCTTTCATAAAATCCTCAGGGCACCGAAGCATTCTTTAAATACTGAATTTTCTTGCATTGAAATTCATCCCTCCCAACAGGATGAAAGATTACATGGGCGGACAATTTTTGAGTGCCCGATACACATTGTTAACATCATATCACTATTGAATAATCTTATAATGCACTTCTAGTTGTAATGATGAAATGACCTATCTAATAGAATTCTACATCCAAACAGATTAAGGGTATACCAGTTATGAGTGATTAGCGAAACAAGAAAAGGACGATACACAGATCAATAATCTATTTACTTCTTTGTCCAATCAAGTTAAAGGCAGAAAGACATTCAAGCAGCTATCACTCCATATCGCATATTATCTATGAAATGCACAAAAAATACAATAATGTGCTAAATGACAAACATACTGACACATACTAAAGAAGCAGAATAACATGATTCATAACAAACTAAGGAAACTAAATACATCGAAATGTGAACATGTCGGAATAATGACGTCAAACAGAAGCATATAATTTGTATTTTTATAGAAAAATCTAATCAAATTCCTATAAAGCATTTCTTGCGATTAGAAGTCTTAAACACTAAAATCTGACTTCTGTCTAGAAACATAAAATAAGGAACAATTAGTTCTGAGGGAAGTGCACTAACCAGCAAGAGATGTATAGAGACTGAAGGGGATCTTTTGAGAAGGTAGAAGAAGAGATTCTCATTTGTGTTCCTTCCCAGATGTAGCAGGAACAAGAAAAACAAGATAGGCGAAAACGATTTACCGATGGTGTGCGTGCGTGCTCGCTCGTGTGCGTGAGGGAGGGAGGCAGGGAGAGTGAGCGAGAGAGACAGCGTGTGTGCTCTGGTCACCTCTTGTAACCATGGTTGAGTTTAGGATCGGCCTTTTTTGTTTTTTAAGTTGCATTGTTGGTTGAACAATGCGGTAAAGAAGGTAGAAAAAAATGCATTCCGGATATAATTTAGTCGCCTAAACGATTTGTAGTTGTTAGATTGAAACTGGATTTTATCAAATCTTAAAACTCAATTAATTTAATGCTCCGTTTACTATGATAAAAATATAGAAGAATGAAAAATTAGAAAAATAAATAAAACATCATGTTTGGTAAAAAAGAAAAATAGGAAGAGCAATGCTATTAGAACATAATTTATTGACCTAATTCACTATTACCTTTGAATTAACTGTGGGCTCTATTAAACATTGAAACTTGGTATTAATTCAATAGTTTTAACGAAATTACATCATTAAATTAGTAAATTATGACAAATTTTTAAGTCCAAATAACATTTTTCAAATATGAATAATGAAAAAGTTGATGGATTAATATTCCTTTCAACTCACCTAAATCAATTCCTCCAAAATCGAAAGAAAGTGAATGAAAAATTAATTATTTGTGTTGAGATGTATCTTATTTTTTTATATATCTTTTTATATATACATATATTATGTATATATTAATTTTATATAAAAATACAATAATAAAATATGTATATATATATATATATATATATATATATATTTTAAAAAAAAAAATTAAAATTAAAAAAATATTTTTTCCATCTTAACTAGGGATAAAAACTTTTAATTCAGCACGATGACACGACTCAAACTCGACACAAATTTTATGGCATGAACTTGATTAACTCAAACACGAAAATAAACAAGTCAACTCGTAACTCGACACGACAAAATTAGTTAAATGAGTTGAGTTATGTGTAACTAATGTTCAACACAAACACGTAATGACTCGACATAAATCTGACACGACACGACTCGATTGTCACCCTTAATCTTAGCCAGCAAA
The DNA here is from genome assembly GCA_963454935.2 of Ilex paraguariensis. Taxonomy (NCBI): domain Eukaryota; kingdom Viridiplantae; phylum Streptophyta; class Magnoliopsida; order Aquifoliales; family Aquifoliaceae; genus Ilex; species Ilex paraguariensis. The sequence continues at coordinate 382,318 of CAUOFW020007314.1, read as the reverse complement.
AAAAATAAAAAAATTTAGTTATTTTTATTTTTCATTCATCCGACCAAACAAAAAAGAAGGAAAGTATATTATTTCTACTTACTTCCTTGAAAGATAGAAAATGTATCATCCTACTTTTCATCCTTCCTACTTTCTATCATTCCTACCAAACGAAGTATAATAGTTATATCGAATTAAGTCTTTGATTATATCTAATCTTGACTCAAATTTTTATTTAAATTTGAGTAAAAATATTAATTTGATATAAAACACTCAAATTGGCAAACTTAAATTTAAATATGGACATATTCAAATTTAAATGAGAATGAAATTTAACCATTAATTTGAGTAAAGGTTTGAATCTCCTTTGATTTGGGTAAAAAGTTAATCTCTCTTAATTTGACATATGTTTGAGTATAAAATTGGGAAAGATTTTTAAGAATTTTTTTACTCAAATTTAAATTTAAAAACTAATAAAGGTTAAAATTGCTCTTAGATCCTTAAATTACTCTTAGGAAACCACTATTACCATCGCCTACCACCGTCCACACCCACTATCCATGATTGTCACTATCATTATCGTCACTCAAAATCCACAACCACTATCAATGTTTTTAGCCACGATTACCACCACCACCACAGTCGTTGCCGTTCACCACAAACTATCACTATCTCTCACCACCACCACCACTGCCACTACAACCCACCATCGATTACCCTCATTACAACTGATATTTAAATTTGTTTCTCTCTCCTGTATTTGTAATTTGATTTTTAGTGTGAATACAAATATGTATATGATTGATAATTTTTTTAATATTTTGTATTTTAGGGACCGACAATAATTAGTAATATAATATGCAATTTATATTAAGTTTTATCTTTAACTTAATTTTTATAGGCCGAAAGACAAACTCAACGTGTGCGCAAATGGTCTATTTAATCTAACTGACAGAAACAGCACAAGGCATATGTACGACAATAAACATATGAGAGTACAGAGGCTGGGACTAATATGGAAAACTGGTTAACTGCACAACTCCTTTCATTGACCTGTTTCGAGCAAGAGCATTTGTGGCTTGTGACTGGCATCCCGCTGCTGCATAAAGGGTGTGAGCAATATACAGAAAAATTGGGCAAACATACATACATACATACATACATACAGCATGGTCCCACACAGCTATTGGCTATATATAAAGCTCCATTGCTATCATGCGAGTGCACTTTCAAGTATGCACATGGTCAAGCTATGTATGATTTGTACTGGGCTACGTTTTTCACAAAAAAAAAAAAAAAAGAATTAAAGGACCTGTACAACAAGTATTCAGAAAAAGACAAGGCTACACCTCCACGATTGGAGTTTTATCTTTCTCGTTGAAGCAGCCAGTCCCAGTAGCCTTCCCTTGTGGTTTGGACAGCTAAGAGTTACTCCCAAGCAAAGATTGATTGATTGAACTTGTGATTAACAAAGAAATAGATACCCATGCGAGGTGATTTTGGCATAATATATGAAAAGAAAGGTACCTCTTGCTAAACTCGTGTTTATCTTGAAAATTGATGATCCTGAAATAAAAAAAGAATTTAAAATAGTTAAAAAGAGACCTAAGGAGTGGTGATTAATTATTTTAAAAATTGCTCAATCGATTCTGGTGGGTCGCAGGCGGTTCTTGGCACACGGGTTAAAAGGGCGCCGAAGTGTTTTTCGACGTATCATCTTCGATGATCAAGTCAGTTCTTTGAGAGAGAGGAAAAATAAAACACTGTTTGATGTTCTTAAGAGATAATTTTGCGTACCTTTACTTTATATTTTTTAGAGCTATTTATACTCCCAAAGGCTCATCATTACTGATGATCTAGTTAGTAGGTAGCACCTAGACATGGAACAATACGCCTCCTATTTTGCACAGGAGAGGCTCCATTATTAATTGCTCAGGCTCCCGAGCAATCAATACTCTCTTTTTGATGCAAAGGCATTAAATGCTTGGGCTTTAGAGCATTAAATGCTCCTTATCTTTGGCTTCCCAAGTCATAATAGGCGTCTCAACACTGAGGATTTATTAAATGTTTGTCTAAGATTGTCATATATCAGCAAGAGCATTTTTGTTTATCTACCCCTCATTCTGCACTTTATGTCATGCGTCTAACTCTCATTGGTTGAGTGTCTTGTTCATTCTATCATTTTGACCTTGTTGTGCAGAGCACCCTTATGATCCCTAATCTAGTTTAAACTAATTAACTGTCAATAAGTAGCCTCTTCAAAAGTCGAAGATACGTGGCAAGACCAAAGTTTGAATAAGTACCCTTGGAATAGAGGACATGTGTCCTTCTCTAAGTGGAGGTGCCCTTGAAGTCGAGGACATGCGCCTATCATAGAACAGGGGTACGTCGGTGCCGAATACACGTGTCATGTAGAGCAACAGAGTGCCTTTAGAGCCGTGGACTCGTGCCTTCATCCATGCAAAAGATGTGCCCTTGGTACCGAGGACACGTGTCTTCGTTAGAATACAAGATATTTCCTCAATGCCGATGACACGTGTTTGTGATCTACTCCCTTCTCATAAGAGTCTCATCAATACCCAAATGAGTTTCTTTGATATCGTAATGAAATTCATTACTGCAACTGGATGGTGAATTTATAGCTCAAGTAGTTTAAAGTTATAATAAAAAAAATTATTTAAAATTAATTCTAATATTTTATAGTCGACCGCAAAAAAGTAATAAATTTGAATAGTACCCCCCAACACTTCCCTTGGAACGTTTACAATAGAAATGATTCTTGTGTCTGTGATACATGCAAAAATTAAGAGGGAAGGAAAACAGAAGCCTTGTTTGCTGGTAATCAATCAGTCAATTGTCAGTGTCATGCCTACAGGTCAATGGCAAAATCATGGGTTTCACAAGAAAGCAATACAAGGATGGGATGGTATCACAGACACAAGTACAACACAAACACAGGGTGGTACAATTAAAACTTTTCGACTCGACTCAGACAAACCACCAAACAAGTTCTACTTCTACAAATACAATCCATATCTTGCTTGAAACATTGCGTAAGTTGACTGACTGTTCAACCATTCGATTTCCACACGTTACATGGTTCAACGATTTCCATTGTTGAAAGCTCGAAATAATCCACCATCAAATGGCAGAATTCACGGAACCCTTCTCTTTTCTCTTGAGGAAGGTAAGGTGGGGTGCCATTTAATAGTGAGAGATAATGACTGAATGCATTTAAAAGATGAAATTGGTCAAGGCAATGTGTCAATCTTTTATGCCTGCTCAAGGCTGTAATACTCTAAAGTTCATTACTAATACCTCTTCACAATTATCATTTGTTAAGGCCGTGGTGTGAGAGAGAATGGTTTTACAGAAGACTTGAGAATAAATCACCGCGATCCTCTATTTCCTAGTCTCTCGTATCAACAAAGCTATATCAAACCATGGAAGGCGGCTGTATCCAAGAGTGCTGCTTTTATTTGGCCACTTTGTACGTCCAGATCTCCCTTGCATTTCTAAGAAAAGCAAAAGAAGCATCGTTACATCCAGGCAACCATTAAATGAGCTACAACTAAAGATGTTGATCTTTCTCTTCTTTTTTTTGGCTAATATATGGTATATTTGGTGGGCATATTGCTGCCTATTTATTTACGCTATTAGGATTGGACGAATATGAAAAGCAGATACAAAGTGATTACCAGAAGAGTCCAGCCAGTAAACAAAAGAATTGCAACATGAAAATTCAAGAAGCAAGAAATAAAGAAGAGACTATTTTTCAGATAAATTCATCACTGACGTTATCTCATCAGGTGTCCGCGAAAGTAACTGAGCGGAACAATGAAACAGTAAAGATACAAAACCGGGTATTCCAACGTGAAGATTGATACAATTCCTTTAGTAAAGAATTATCAAAAGTCAAAGATTTAACAAAACTTCCTTGAGATTCATCAAAATAAGGAATATTGGTAGAGTCCTTGATTATCCCTTGCACATATACAATGGGAAAGGAAGCTTACCTCAGCTTTGAAAACATCCATGACAAACCCATTGAAACAACTGATAACCGCTTGTTGAACATCTAGCCCAAGGTTATCCAAGGCCATCATAGTGGAGAGCAAGAGACCAGGTCTACGAGTACAAAACATGTGGATATTGAACTCATTCCCTTCTCTTACCTCGACATGAATCTAAAAATCAAGAAAAAAAATATCCACATGTCACAACTACTGTTAAAAAATGAGACACAGGTCACTGAGAAGTGGTATTTACAAATATAAATATCATGAAATGCCACGGAAAACATAGCACGACCAACGGGAAAGTATACCAGCCGTCAAAGATAACTATCCTCCATTTAGAAGCTGCACTTTTACCAGCACAGGAGTTCATATGAACTAGTCTAAAGCCAATAAAGATAAATGGAAAAGCGCCACGATTGCAGTTACAGTCTAATGAAATGCAAGCAGGTAAAAGCAATTCTGAATGACTCGAAAATTTAAGAATGACGCATGAGTAATTAATGCTGATAACATTTGCCAATTATGAAGTAAAATTTAGGCTTGCTAGCAGACATAAAGAAAGGGTGATGATTAATAATAAATTAATTCCCATCTCAGGGGAATGGAGAACTGTAAGAATGGCCTGAGATTTACCCTAGGTTGCTGATAATTGGGACTTGGCAACGAGTTTCCGTTGTGTTCTTCCTTGATGTAGTACGGCGGAGTAGGTGCAGTGGGTGTCGATGGAAGAAAGCTTGCAGAAGACTGCAGTGAAGAACCAGGTGGTGTTGACTGCCTTTCGTCGTTGAGGTCCTTGATTCTCTGTAGTAACTCATTCAAATATTCAATGGCATCCGCAAGGATGGAGGCTCTATCCATCTATAAACAAGAGAATGTGTAAATTCCTGCATTTTTATTGTTTCTGAAGCAGGAGGTAACTGAATTATGTGGCCTCAAAAGTAATTCTATCACGGTCGAATAATGAATAAACCCCTCTAAATTCTAATTTGTAAACTATTTTGGTTGAATATTCTGATTTGAATAATTCAACTTTGAAAACAAGATAACATTTTTCCCCCACAAATCATACATTAATCTAGATGATTTCTTCTCCCGAATCTTAAGATGAGGGGAAAAACAGTGTCAAATGTATTTGAAATCTTCTGAATCCCCATTTTTGCGAATTCTAGTGCCTTGAGTCTGAACTCTTAGATGCCATCTGACATTTCTTATTAACAACAAAGAGTTTAGGAAAGTAGCAATACTAAATTAGAACACCATGGAAAAGGGGAATAGTTAATTTGAAAAGGACCCTATGAAAAAACTGTGGAATAGTGAATTGAACAACATTTCAGAATCTCAGATAACCAAGGCCCTCATGTAGAAGACATACAGGTGAGTATAGTGTCTGACCTTGCTAATCCTTGGGACAACAGACCTCAGCATGTAAAGCCTATCATTAACCTTCTTTCTCCGCCGCCTCTCTGCCATAAGATTTTTTGCCGGTAGTCCCTTCTTCTTGTCTTTCTTATTTCCGGTGATTACTGAAGTATTGTCCTTCGAATTATCCCCGCCATTATTTGCATCTCCCTCTACCTTGTAATCCTCTGTTTGGATATCAGAATCAGAAATCAAACTCGAGCTATCAATTTCGTCCATCTCACCCTCTCCAGTGTTGTGCTCCTTCCACAACATCCCTTGCTCTTCCTCCACCGGCCTTTTGCCCTTATCGCGGTCAACCACAGGAGGAATTTGCGAACCAGAAGCAGGCAAAGTTTCTAGAGGTCTCAATCCATTATCTCTATTTAGAAACGAAGGATCCCGATAACCATCAAAAGACTGTGAGCCCAATGCACTAAAACCACCGTCGATGGCTGCGCCACCACTATTTTGAAGCAAATGGGTCATAGAACCGGATCCTAAATCAAACTCAACTGTTTCTGGTAGTGGGTTTAATCCGTTGAACTCCACCAGCCCACCTTGTGCTCTGTTTATAAAAACAGGGGAATTGGAAGCTTGGTTTTCATGGATAGGCGGCTCAACAAATCCAGGGTCACAAAACAACTCGAAGGGGTTGTCTAAAGAGTAGTTACAAGCCAACTCGACGGCGCTGAGTAGCGATGACAAGTAGGGTTTGGGTGGGAAGAACGGCTGTGATTGAGTTGGGTCGAGACCCAACACCAGAGATGATGAGTCCATGGGATGCAAGAGTAAATTGTCTGGCAAACTACGAGTAGTTTGAGGGAATAATTGATGGTCGGTTTGTGGGCTTGGAAAGTTTTGGTGAAACTGAGTTGGGTGAAGGTGGTGGTTGCTGACGTTCCAGTTTGGGTTGCCCAGAATTGGGTTGAAGGTAGAGAGAGAATTCATTTCTGGTTTGATGTGACCCACTCTGTGGATTTTCTGGATTTGTTGTTGCTCGTCGTCTTGTTGTTGGCCTTGCTGAGGAATACAAAGGGCGCTGCTAGTTATCGGTTGCATATCTCAAAGTTTGGCTCGCCGCGGATTGGATATCAATGGAAGGAAAATGGAAAGAGCAGGAGGACGGAAATGGATTTTGATAACAGAAAGGGCAGGCAAAAGCGCATCAGGGTATTGAAGGGTAAAGGGGCTCGTCCCTCTACTGAGAAAACACCATCATGTGTTGGTGTTGGTGTTGGTGTTGGCATCTACTCTCGAGAAGGAGTCGAGTGATTCAGAGACTCGAATGCTTGGAACTTTATACTGTTTTTGCTGACACAATCTGTTTTGGTTCCTCCTCCCCTTTTATCACACCAGATTTGCAGCCTTTTGGTGGTCACCGCCTACTGGCTTCTGCATCTGAAAACAATGCTGTGGGACTATCAAAACTACAAAAGTACCCTTCAAGATATCTTCAATTTTTTTGCTCCATTGAGGCAGTATTCACAGGTCATTAGACATGGATTCCTTTGGCCTAAGTCCCTCTACTAGATTTGCATATAATATTCGGCTCCGACTCCAGGGATAAGACTCCTTAGAATATGGCTATATCCCTCAAAATTATGATCCTTTTTTATTTGAATTGTTTCACTTCGATTTTGGTGTAAATCTAGAATGAATAAGGTGTAAGGTTCAAAGTCCTCGTTTTTTTTTTTTTTTTTCCGCACGGGTAGTTACTAATATATATCATATATCACTGAATGCTTGCAAATCCATTCAATCACGCCGACGCTATTGATAGATCAATGTGAAACTAACTCCCTTTGAACATTATAAATCCTTTTCAAATTTATAAATAATGAAATGTCGATAGAAGAAGTATATCCTAAACTGGTTATGATTGAAAGTTGTTTTGGAAAGCAACGACTCCTCCATCCTTCCCTGTGTGTCAGTGTGTGCAAGGGAATTGAGAGAAACGTGTTAAAAGTTAAAATGAAAATGACATTTTCGGTCATAAATAGAGCAATGAAAGAAATTAAGGAGGCAATTTGTGAGACTAGTTAAGTCAGAGAGGATGTTGGCAATTTGGGAATAAATTGAAAACTCCAAGTTTCTTGTGAACTCTCGCTATCGCTTCACCTAATACACACTTCTCATCCATCAACCCTCTCTTCTCATCGTTTCTGCATACCATTACCAACCAGCTTAGCCTGCTGTTCTCTATGTCTATGTGAGCCTCTAAGTTTTCACATTCAAGTGTAGGATCTCTAAAAGTGGATTTGACATAGGGAAATGGGTGCGGTGGTGCGTCCACTTCTATATTCTCAGGAATTCCTCTCTTACAGTGTTGAAGGAGCTGGACTTGTCTGAAAGAATTTGAAGATGATCCCATCCATGCTGGCCACTCGATCGAATCAATTCAGATCGCAACTGGATAGTCATACCATAATTTCTGGTAAGAACTTGATGTTATTTTTGCAACACACCCAACACTTAAGACGCTGAAGCAGAAGAATAGAACCGCCGCATATGCACGGGCTGTCATTTGGGAAAGTTCACTCCACACCACACCACACCACACTCTACTCAATCGGTAGAACACCCTTCTAGAGGGTGTCAGCTGTTGCAGTACGTACTCGCGTACGCGAGGGTCTTGTTGTTAAAGATTCTTGACCTGCGCATCCTGAGTGAGTTAATGATCATGAGTTGCGTGGTCTAAACTTAGATGTATGAGTTAGAAAGTCCAAACTTAAGCTTGGCAAATTTTTGGTATCATCAACTAGTCGTCGTCTCCAAACTCTGCACAGCACAGGCACAGGCACAGGCACAGTGGAGTCCTAGATCTGTAAGAATTAATTATGTGCATGTTGAAGGGCTCCGAATCAGTTTCCTTACATCTTGCCATCTTTGGGAAGAAGCAGAAAAAAACAAAAGGGTTGGGGAGTTGTTTTTGATTTTTCACATCACAGCCACAGGTGTGATGGGTTTAGTTGGTTACTTTGCCATAGACATCCTCATTATCCGGATTAAATTACCATTTTGACCAAAGAATGAAAAAGATGAAATTGGGTTGGGGAGTTGTTGAAGGGTCTGAATTTTCACCAGACAGACTTAGACTTGGTCCTATCCTAGACGTTACATCGGTCTGTTGAAATGTGTGGAAGGAACAGAACAGCTAAGTAATTAGGCATGTAATCCGATTTGAGTTAAGGGAACTTTGGTTATACATAGTTACTACATAATATATCCAAAGATAATGCATGCAACACCGCATTAAAATATTTGAACTATAATTCACCCAATTGAATTAATTCCACAACTAACCCTAAAACAGCCAGCCAGCCAGCCCCTTTCCTGCCTTCATCCATAAAATTAATATGTAATTTTTATTATATAAATTTTATCTCTAAAATATTCGGTTTATTTTTAAACGAGATATACGTAAGGGGGGGTGGGCGTCTACTCTCTTGATGCGTTCAGACTACAAATGGATTGTTGTCTTGCCTGCCTGCAATCACCGCTGCATATTCCTTTCAATCTGTAGCTGCCTGACAAAACTCCAAAAAGAAGACGATCAATCCAACTGAACTAGAGAAAACCCACTTCATTCCGCTCTTTCTTTACTCAATCACTCCTCTGATGGCTGAGTTACAGCCGCCGGAAGCCCCACCTGACCCCGCCCCAACCACCACCACTATCACTGCCGCCACTCCAATAGTACCCGTTTCCTCCGAAATCGACAACACCACCAGCAATATCGGCACAAGTTTAGGACCAAAACGCCAACGGCGGCCGAGTGTCCGCCTGGGCGAGATCGGAGACCCACCAGCCACTATCTCCAACGATTCTCATCCCAGACTACCCAAAACCACCTGGAAATTTCATAAACACCCGAGGTTAGTCACTAAAACCTCCAAAACTCGACCTTTGACCAACCTCGTTAACGGGGGTGATAATTACCATGATAACCTGGACACCAACACCACACACAACCTCGAATTCGGTAGCCGAATGCCCAAATTGAAAAAACCTACAAAAAAAATACGAACCAATTTGGCGGCCGTAGCCTTGAAACTCGACAACGGCGGTGTCGTTGGGGATAATAGTAGACAAGACAATGACGATGGAAAAGCGTTCAGGGAATTCGAAGCAGAGGATTATTCGGAGAGTCCGGTGAAAGAACAGAGCCCAGTTCAGTCGATTGACAATGCGGAGTTGGATTTTTGGCATCGGAGGCCAATTAGGGCTAGGGTTTCCAAGAGTCGTGATGATGAGAATGGAAAGCCGGAATCGGAATCTCGGGAGGAACGGAAATGCGTGACAAGCAATGAAGGAGTAAGAGATTGGCTGATTGGGCTTGGATTGGGGCGTTATGCGCCGGTTTTCGAGATACACGAGGTGGACGATGAGGTTCTACCCATGTTGACATTGGAGGATTTAAAGGATATGGGGATAAATGCTGTTGGTTCGAGGCGGAAAATGTACATCGCCATTCTCAAGCTTCGGAAGAGGTTTTCGTGAAGGGCATTAACAATTCATGGCAGGAACAAAAAACTTCAATGCATGTCTGAGAAGAGGAGAGAGGTTTGAGTTTATTATTTTTGTACCTTTTTTTTTAGGATTTATTTGGGTTTTCTTTTTTCACAAAAAATAATAATAATAATAATTAATGATATGATTTTTGTAGTAGTAAGTTTTGGAATTGAATTGGTTGGTTCTTACATCATTCAAGAGAGTTTTTGGAATTCTATGTTTTTTCATCTTATTATTGCCAAAGAAAAGAAAGACAGACCTACCTTGAACTTGTTTCTGTACGGCATGGCGTGGCAGGAAGCTCTCAATTGCATACATGATATATCAATGTTGACTCTCCTTAACCCAAAAAGTTTACAAACAACATATTTTTTGCCTTCAATATTTATTATCGGCTATTCTTTTTTTTTTTTTGTTTTTCTCTTTGGTTTGATACCATACCTGTCTTTTATCCGATTCTTAAGTTTAAGTAGGTGGTGTTGTGTAAGCATATATTCAGAGAGGGACCCGGATAAGTTTTCATTAAAGGCCTCAAGAATTTGAGAAAAGTTAGGTGGTCTAACTAGATTTCAGTCATTAGGAAGTGAAACTACAATTTCGTAGTTGCTGATATTGTTAACGTGCTAGAGGACCGCTACTTCTTTTGAGTCACCCCAAACTTTTAGTCCATTCTCTTTAACAAAAGCTTTGGCTACCAAAGGAGAAATTTCTGCTTCTTTAAGTCCAGTAGTAGTAGGAGTAGCTACGACCATGGTGGCAGGTGTATTATGGATAATCTGGCATGCTGATCATGAATAAATATCCATGCCATGCCATGTGTCCTTCCATCGTTGGGTGAAAAATTTGAATATCCGGGTTTGAGAAAAAGAGTGAAACTTGTTTTTTTGCTTGTTTTGACCTCAAATTTAAATTGGGCAAAGGTTTGCGAAAGGATGGGAGATGCCCCTGCTAATCAAAAGTTCCTCTGGAAAAGGTCGGCAGGCCGACTTTTAAGTTAAACTTGGTATTTGGTCATCTCAAACCGAGGAAGGAAATAAATATAAAATTCTCTAAACATCATGTTTGCAAGAGTTGAACAGCTTCTTCATCTGCTATTCAAAAGCTTTATCTCTCCTCTTCGATTTTTCTGTGCTTAAACTAAAATGCTCGCACATGAGCTCCTGCCTTCTTTCCATAGAGGAGCAAGACACTAACTTCCTAAATGACTGGAAACTTGATTATAGAGGAGCATCATTTATCAAGCATATCATCACATAATTCGACACCCAACTCGGCAAAGACCAAAAAGAATCACAATATGCTCTCTCCCAGGATATATGCACAAGGGCAAGGGCATGAAAAAAATAAAAAGGTAAAAAGGCAGGTCCGAGTAGGATAAAACTAACTTGTATAATAACCCATCCCCTGAACCCCTACCTCCTGCCAATGCAGATTTACTTTCAAGGCCTTAACCAGGGCTTGGTCAATGGCCTTGCAATACCTAAATTTCTTGTTCGTCCAAAAACCCAAATCTGAAAACATGTAAAATGGTTGGCCTAGCATGAAAAATATTTGGTGTAATTGAATAAGGGCCAGACCATCCGTACACTACATACAATTTCCGTAGAACCAATGATGCTGCAACCCACAGTCAATAACACTATAGGTGTAGACTACCATCATCCGGTGAAAAGATGAAAGCATCCTGTAGATTCATTGTAACGTTTTTGGTGATTTCACCGTGGTTGGCAAGCAGCAGTGCATTGCAACAGATGATAGGCCAATTTCTCATTCAGTGAGGAATTTCTACACAAAAAACCACCAAGGAATTCGAAAAGACTTGACAACAGCTTATCAGTGCACGTGAGACCAAGTCATTTCAGATAAAGAATGTCATAGTGGCCCGGTCGGTATAGCAAGGTAATAAATGGATTGATGGGCTCAGGGCCACCAACAGTGGCAGCATCAGCGGGCAGATCACCAGTGAGAGGAGTGAAATCATGATGATTTACACTTACAACACCATTATCACATGAGCTGCGGTCTAGATAAACAACACGAATTGGCACACCCAATGCATCTGACAGGGCTGTAATGTGCACATGGTCACTCTCTTCGCCCATTGGTTCCACAGACGACTTGCAAAACTACATCAAAAAGGAAGCCATAAGAAAAGACATGTAGGGGTAAAGAACACAAAGTTTTACCAACCAAAGGGACCGTAAACATACTCTCAATCCATAAAAACAAATGAAAGGGGGGCAATTTAGTAGTAGGAAAAAACAAATGAAATCATTGAATTACAGATGTGTGATTGCAAGGGGGGCAATTTAGTAATTTTGACAAAACAACACTTCCAATTCTACAATATAGTCATTTTCACCAACCATAAGTAGCACTGTAGGCCAGAGGCAGCGAGGTGCGATCCATGGATCAAAGATCAGTTGCTTACTTCTTTTTGCACTACAATTGTCTGATAATAATGGTTCCTCTCCCTCAAGACAATAAAAAAATTTCTTGAGCTTTGTGCACATACACAGTGGAATCTATTATCTTTTCCTGTTGTTTCCTTTTTTATTGGACAAATGCCGAGTTCCCAGATCTACAATCAATACCTATATCTTTTGTTAACGTCAAATTATTCAACTACAAAAACAAAAAGATGATGCATGACAAGATAACTAACCTGTTCTACCGTCGCATTGGTCAAACCCAGTATAAATGGCTCGAAAAATTCCGAGCGTTTGCGTATTTCACCGGAGGTAACGAATCTGAAGAACATAACAACTAACGAACAAAAAATGTTAGGAGGTATATAAAGGTAAAAAACGCCACATGTTCATTTGCCCAGTGTCTTCTCCTCCAAAATACTCAAAATTGGTTTCGTCAATGTCACTCACCATAGTCAGATACCGACTGATCTCGACTTCTCTGTACGAGTTCATCGTGACTGAAACCAGAAGAATCATATTAACTCCAGTCTTTCAGCTAGTCGATCAAAATAAATCAATGTGAACATCTATATCTTCTGTAGGGAAGTTTTAAGCATAAAGTTTCAACAAACCTAATGGAAGCTTCACTCCCTTGAAGAACACTTTCAAGCTGTTCGAGGAACAACTGAAAAGATTTACACGAATTTAAAATTAGAGGTGCAGAAGCAAACACGAAGGAAAAAATTTCATTTGAAAACTGACAGGCTAATCAAAGTTTGAACATTAGAGTGCAAAACAGCTTAAACAAACAGAATTGACATGACAACAATCAAGATATCTCTCCATTTTCTTTTCCTAACCTCCCCACACACCCAAAAAAAAAACCTCAATATATGTGCTGCCAAAGCGCCATCAAAATTATAGGAAGGAGAAAAAATGGTAAGATCTTCTCACGAAATTATAGGATCCAAAAGCTCTTTTTCCTATACCGGTTTCTACTAAGAAATTGTAGGGTAGTTCAGATTGTACTCCATTGAAAAAGATTGCAAAACATCCACAATGAACAACAGCTAGTCAGCTAAAAATCCTCTAACTAGTCAATATGTCCAAGGTTTATTGTCTACAAAAAGCACTTTCTAGTGATTGCAGTAAATAAAAATGACATTTTTAGGACTCCACAACTTCGCCAATACAAGTATAGAATTCAAACTAGTCACGATCCAGATGAATTCCTTCTTTGTCCTCTTATGGGCAGATGTATAGACTTAGAACATTTTTGAAAGTGATATAGAAAAATAGGGGGGGGGCTCAAACTCAGCTTAACAAAGCCTTATCCAAACTATTTAGGGTTACCTGCATGAAACTTGATGATACACAAATTGGTGTTGGGCAAAATCAACAATCAAGAATATGCACGGGTGCAATTAATAAGCAGTAAATAGGATAATCAATGGCAAAACAGTAAATAAGAGCGAACAAGCAGATTTGTAATGGTTCAGTTCAGGTAACCTACTCCACTCTCAGGAACGACAGCGGTGGCCGGAGATCTTTATTGATGAATAGTGTAACCGAAAAAGTAACTCCAGTGTTTTACAGTGCTTTGGAGAGAGAGAGAGAGCAATGTGTGTAGGAAGGTATATTATGTGTAGGGATCTCAAGGTGATGAAGGTCAGCCCTCCATGTGCAGAGGACTTTCATTATATAGGTTTACCAGGGCAGTGAGGTGGTGACGTGAGAAAGGAGGTCTCTATCACTTTGGTAAGTTCCATTTTAGTAAGACTCAATCTCCATCCCGAGATTCTTTTCCTCGTGCTCCTATTCACTCGGAGAGGGATACTGGATTGATCTTGATCTTGATCTTGGACTTGACTCTGAGCCTTGCTTCGAGTTGGTGTGGCTGGAATTGTATTGGAGCACCGAAGCCAAGAGAAGCAAAGAGGAGGCGGCGCCCAACGGGCTGCCATGCCTTCCTGCTTTGGGCGTTGGCCTTGGGGCTTTGGGTGTTGAACTCTTGATGCCTTCATTTCTAATGGGCTGACCTTGCTCTGTTTGGGCTTCCTTGGTTTATTTGAATTGAGCTTAGCCCAGTAGAATTCGGGCTCATCAAATCTTATGATGAGATTATGCTTAGTTTAGGGTCATTCTTTTGTTAAATAAAGAGCTATCGCAGACTTCTTCATTATCAAAGTCAAAAGGGTGGAACATTGAATTGACCAAGACGCACATAAACAGATTCATAGAGCACATCAATCAGCGGATTTTTGTTGAACTGGTCAATTTATCGTTCTTTCTAACAATTGATTTATGGTGACCAGAACAATGTCGATTTCAGATTCTCTGGTTGATCGATTTCTTTTTGCATCTAAGTTCATTGACATTGTGTTTTTTTAATGCTTTCGTGGAAATGAACGGTTCTATTGCTAGAGTAGTTGGTCCATCTACAAAAGAGCAGCAGGATGCTGTAGACACCATCGACTCGGCTGTTCTTGCTCCACCTCATCGCTTGCCCAGAGCAAGGGAGGTCAGCTTTAGCTTTATGTCTCTGGTGGATTCTTTTTTCTCTGGAGATCTTCATCTCCCCACTGCCATGTCACCTCTTACAAAGCGCACTCTCTGTTCTCCTTAAAGTGCTTCTTCTGTACAGACATTACCTCTTTAGCAGATGTGTGAGAGGGTGTGCTTTGTAAGAGGCGTGATGGCATTGGGGAGATGAAGATCTCCAGAGGAAAAAGAAGAAGAATATCCCCCCCCACCCCAAAAAAAAAAATTGTCCGAAGACATAAACTTAGAGCTAAGCTCCCTCACTCTGGGCCGAGGAAGAACAGCCAAGTCAACTGTGTCTGCTGCATCCTGCTGCTCTTTCGTAGATGGACCAACTACTTGAGCAATAGAATCATTCCTTTCTTCGAAAACATGAAAAAAATGCAATGTCAACAAACTCAGACACAAAGGGAAATTGATCGATCGGTGAATCCAAAATCACAATTGTTCCGGTCACCGTTAACCAATTGTTAGAAAGATGAACAATAAATCAAAGCAGTTCAACAAAAAAAAACACCGATTGATGTGCTCCATGGAACCGATAACTTTTGTACCTATTCTATTGCAACCTGCAAATCTGAAATTATAGGAACAATAGATTGTTAAACCACTATACTCTGTATGAAGTCTATGAAAATGACAGAATTGTCTCTATTCCACAACAATAGACTGATTTCTCATGTTCTGCCAATTTTCAACAAAAACTGACTTGAAAACATTGCGAACTCCGACAAAAGTAGTCTATCTCTGCATAAAAGTTGGCGAGACATGTACAAAACGATATGCAAAAACAGAAACATCCTATAATTGAAAACCTATATAAATATTTAAAAGTCAATAATTTTCCATCCAAACCCATGGCTCACTAAACAAGCCTATTGCTACAGAGAGGCAGCTTTGCAATTTGACACACTTTAACAGCTAAAAAATCCATCAGGGAGAGACATTTTTGCAATTTAAAAACATTCAACAGCTAGTACTTGTTACTAGCTTATCTGCAGTTAGATATATAACCTCCGTGGAAGACATAGAATTTTGAATATTAATTACAGATGATGTTTAAGGCCTCCAAAATTTTAAGTGGATGGAATGGAACCTTTAGATGTTCTAAGTATCAAGACCTCTTAATCAACAAAACAATGCAACCAATTTAATAATCAAAAGTATTAAGTTTACCGCAAAAAAATCTTCAAACGTGAAGTCTGCATAACCTAAACTCTGAAGTGTTTTTCTGCATTCCTCCACATTGGCTGTGATGCGATCAACTTCTGCTCGATCTTGTGAATTCAGAATATGCTCCTAATATTGGTAATTAACAATCTTTAGTAGCTAAAATTACAGTAACTGAATTTTCCTCTAGCCATAGTCATAATGGTCGAGAGGCTAAGAAGTGATTGTAAGACGTAAATACAAAAACATACAAGGTAAGCAAACATAAAGCTTCGAAAAAAGCAGTTTCCATCTCCCCTTGTTCTCCTGATGGAAGCATACTGTTCACTCAGCACCTGCATAAATGTGCAAATATATTTAAGTAGCCACAAGATGCAAGAAGAACCAAAAAGCTAAAATGACGCGAAACCTTTATTTTCTCGAGCAAAATAATGCTTCCTGACTGATATTCAGCTTCCAATGACGAGAGAGGTTCCTGCAAGCACATTGCCCTGAAGATTATTAGTTTTTACACGTAAATTCATTGAATAATTGAAAATTGCATAATATTATAAAGATAAGAATTTTGATTATCTACAGATAAAGGGGAGCAAGCTGGAGTGGTGGTACAATTTCCACTTTACTGCACCATTCATTTTCTAAACAACAGCACTAGTGAAAAATAAAAAGGAAACTAAACTTTAAGATTAGCATTGATCTATCAAAAGAAAAGGCAAACTAAAATTCCAATTGCCAAATCTTTAGGGATCAAATTACAATGTAGCTTGCTCAGAAATTTAGGATCCAGTAGGCTGCTGACTCAAAGCTGCTTTCAAACTAATCAGAGATAGAATTCCAACCCAACAGGAGTTAACATATTCTTATTCAGCATATTTCAGTGGTTATGTGAATTATAAGCAAAAAAATGGTAGACAAGTTACGGCTACTGAAGAAAGAAAGTGTGTCTGATCATATGATAGATCATAGAAAGCATGTATGGTATAACGTTTTTTCCTTTTTTCCTACATTGGCAAGTGATAATGAGAAAGTATCAGCTAATTAAGTATTAAATGGAAGATTCGTGCAAGCACCCAGGGGCCCAGGCAGGGGGGGAAGAATTTAACATGCAACAACATTCCCCTCCATTAAACTGAATCAGAAAACATTAACCAAGCAATAATCAATTTAAAGTTATCTAGACAAAGGTTTATCGTTCAGTGCCAGACAATGTTCTTGCCTTGTCACCCACAAACGGAATTTTCTCAGCTTCCTCAGCCAGGATAGCAGATTGCTGTTGCATAATATCATTGTCCTTGAAATTTGCCCAATCATCAACTTCAGATGCTTGAACAGAGGTCATGGACTCCATCTCAGCATCTGTTAGGAGCCCCTCCTGTTTCTGCATCTCCATCTTTGGTGATTAGAAAAAATCACGTGCTTCTCCAATCAACCTTGAATGGGAATATAAAATCATATTATGTGCGAGCTTTAATCTAAACTAACAGTCTGTTAGCAGCAAAAATATAAAGGATGGGAAGCCTTCCTCTGCCCATAAGTAAAATGCATCCAGAAAATCTTAGTAGCAATGAAGGTTGCAACAATTATAATTTTGGAACATGAAGTAGGGTTATAGATATAGGAAAAAGGGGGTTAAAGGCATTTAACAGTTGCAAAGGCAGGTTAACTACATGTAGTTGGTGGAGTTTTTTTACATGTTTCCTAAAACATCTAAACATTACCTACTTTAGCTACTTCAACATAAATTAAGATATAACAAAAAAAAAGTTAAAAACCACCTGTAAATCAATGTAGGCTTTCCATCAGAAGCCTTGTATATCTCAAAACCAGATTTTGTCATTCACCAACAGAAAAAAGGCTGGGGAGTAATATGCCAAAGATCACCCATGGCATCAAATCTATAAAGCTAAACCAAAATCCCAAAATGCCAGGCAGCCAAAGTATCTAGGTAAAACTTAGTAAACAAAGCCTCAAATCCTTTATTATACAATAGCGAGGATCCGGTAAGGATTTGAGCCTAGATTCTGTTGGTGATGGATAAATGGAAATGGGTGTCATAACAAAGATAAATTTCCCTCAAAACAGATTCAATTTTGGAATCCTTACAACAAAAGAATAAATAACATAAGACTGCTTAAGCTAATAAGCTCCATCGGCAAGCCAAGAACAGTCTCTCTCTCTCTCTCTCTCTCTCTCTCTCCAAGAAAAAAAATCAAAGAGTCATGTACGCAATACATGTGCACACAGGAAGAACAAGGATCCATCCCCAGTTTGATTTTGACAACAAAACACAACTGTATTTTCTAAAACCGAAGCCTTAAAAGAAGCACCTGCAATTAGGAACCTTGTCCAAACATGTTTTATAAATCTTAAAAGATGTAAATGTCTTACATTCATTCAAACATCTTTGGCACTTGCAAATTTTTCATTGAAACAATCTTAAAGTCACATAAACTGATAATTCCTTTTGCCTTCTCTACCACTCTAAGTCATTTTCAAGTTAAAGCATCTCCAATACACAGTGTATTCTCACTCAACTCTCAATTTTAGAGAGCCAACCATAAAAAATAAGCTCCAATAGACTCTATTTAGACCAGCTAAAATAGAGAGTGCAATTTGGCTCTCTATATCTGGAGAGTCAAACTCACCCTCCGCTCTATAATTAATTAAAGAAAAGATGACAGACATACCTTTTTCATTAAATGCTTTAACTATAAATGCTATTTTGCTACTAGAATGGAGAGTTCTATTGTAGTTACTACAAAATTTCACTTTTTATTTTAACTTTTTATCAAATATACTCTCTATTTTAAAAAAGATGGTCTCTATTTTCTAAAATAGAGACACTACTGGAGATGCTCTTAGACATTGACACACTTTTAAAAATCGAATAATCAAAAGTGTCAATTTTTTCCCCATCCAGAAACATACTCTATCCAACAATCCTCTTAACAAATTAGTCTTTCTCACAAGTAGATTCGGTTGGTGTTGCTTGCAATTTGACAAACCACTTTATAGAATTTTCTCTCACAATTGCCCTCAACTGCTACGAGTAGCATTATCATTCGTTGGATTTCACAATAGTCCAAACCTCAAACCCATGATTTGTGTTCTCGTGATTTCAATAAGTTTGTCCATCTTGATAAGGCATCTTGAAGAAAGTCACAAAAGTGGCCAAAAATTCTAACATGTAATAGGGGGAGAGAGAAAGAGACAACAAGGAGATGTTGAAGAGGAGTTAAGGAGTTGTTCTCTACAACGGTTGGTAAACGACATTCAAAGTCTAGGTGTAAACCAAGTAGCCTATGCTTACTTCGAAGTCTAGGTGGTAAATGTGTAGAGTTGGGTAAATTTTTTACTTGTATCTACCAAGCTATACTACCTCCATGTGATATCCTAGTAATTTGTCTCTTGCAACAGGCAGCTTCTATTGTTTTCTGCATGTAGAGAGGTTTAAAAACAATTCAATGTGAATTTTATGTGTTGCTTATTTGCTGGATTGTTCATCATCATTCTACGTATTCCTTGACATTCTTTCATAAAATCCTCAGGGCACCAAAGCATTCTTTAAATACTGAATTTTCTTGCATTGAAATTCATCCCTCCCAACAGGATGAAAGATCACACGGGCGGCTAATTTCTGACTGACCGATACGCATAGTTAACATCATATCACTATCGAATAACCTTATAATGCACTTCTAGTTGTAATGATGAAATGACCCATCCAATAGAATTCTACATCCAAACAGATTAAGGGTATACCAGTTATAAGTGATTAGCGAAACAAGAAAAGGACGATACACAGATCGATAATCTATTTACTTCTTTGTCCAATCTAGTTAAAGGCAGAAAGACATTCAAGCAGCAATGACTCCATATCGCATATTATCTATGAAATGCACAAAAAATACAATAATGTGCTAAATGACAAACATACTGACACATACTAAAGAAGCAGAATAACATGATTCATAACAAACTAAGGAAACGAAATGCATCGAAATGTGAACATGTCGAAATAATGACGTCAAACAGAAGCACATAATTTGTATTTTTATAGAAAAATTTAAAATGTAAAATGAAACTTCCTCCTCTAATCTAATTCCTATAAAGCATTTCTTGCGATTAGAAGTCTTAAACACTAAAATCCGACTTCTGTCAAGAAACATAAAATAATAAACAATTAGTTCTGAAGGAAGTGCACTAACCAGCAAGAGATATATAGAGATTGAAGGGGATCTTTTGAGAAGGAAGAAGAAGAGATTCTGATCTGTGTTCTTTCCCAGACGTAGCAGGAACAAGAAAAACAAGGTAGGCGAAAACGATTTACCGATGATGTGTGTGTGTGCGCGTGCGCGTGCGTGAGCGAGAGAGAGAGAGAGAGAGAGAGAAAAAGAGAGAGGGCCAAATTGGGTGAATTAAAGGGGGAATTAAAGGGGTGGAAAAATCAACGCAAGTGCAGAGAGAGAGAGAGAGAGAGAGAGAGAGAGAGGTAGACAAAACCTGACAACACGCTTCAGGGACGTGATGCCGATGCCTTTCAAACGCTAGATCAAAACCTGGCCACTTCTTGTAACCATGGTTGAGTTTATGATCGGGCTTTCAAGTTGCATTATTGGTTGGAAAATGCGGTAAAATGCAGTAAAGAAGATAAAAAAAAAAAAATGCATTTTTGATATAATTTAGTGACCTAATCAATTAGTAGCTGTTGGATTGAATGTGGATTTTATCCAATCTTAAAATTTTAATTAATTTAATGATTATATTGAATTAAGTCTTTAATTATATTTAATCTTGACTAAAATTTTTATTTAAATTTGAGTCAAAAAATAGACAAACTTAAATTTAAATATGGACAGATTTAAACGAGGATTGAATATGATTATTAAATTTTTAAAAGATAATAAAATTTAATCATTGGTGATTTGAGTAAAAGTTTGAGACACCTTTGATTTGTGTAAAAAGTTAAGTCTCTCTTAATTTGACATCTCTTTAAGTATAGAATTAGTAAAGATTTTTAAGGGTTTTTTTTACTCAAATTTAAATTTAAAAAATGGTAAAAGTTAGAATTGCTCTTAGGTCCTCAAATTAGTTTCTTATAGTATTGCTAGTAATAACATGTGTCTGAAAGCACTAAACAATTAAAAAATCTCGATCACCGATTTTGTATTATTATTTTCTTTAGTTACACAATTCAAAATTAATTTGAAAACACTATTTTTTTAAAAAAATTGACAAAATTTCTCCAAAAATCCACAATTTATTTATTTGATCATTATACCTAAAAAAATATCTTCTTTTTTTTGTAAGAGTCGATATTGACATGTGTGTGTTGGTGGCTGTATAGAGAGAGAGAGAGAGTTATATGAGAGATGTGATAAACTTATAAGAGATGAGAATATGATATATAAAGAGAGATTAGGGTATTAATGAGTATTAGATGTATTATGTTATTATATTGACCGTTAGATCATAATTTTTGAGATGATTTGAACTGTCTTTTATGTTGAAATTACATTGTCCGTTGGATGTGTTTTCAAAACGATCTACACCTCTCTTTATCTCCAAAATTTAATTTTCGTTCTACTTTATTATATAAATCGTTCAAGAACATATCTTTTACAATTACACGTTAAAAATTTGTTAGCTTTAACAATTTTACAAAAATTTTACTCCTCTATCCGATAAAAAATTAAACCCATATTCCAAATCCCAAATACTAGCTCAAGCTCATACCCAAACTCAAAGAGTAATACTATACAATTTAAATAAAACTCAAAAAATTATAAAATAAATATATATCATTTCTTGAATGAGTGAAATCTGATCAATTTTTTAGTATAATCCACTCATCCAATGGATGAGATGTATTTAAGTTATTTTTAAATTTCATTTGAATTATATAGTATTTTTCAGACTTAAATCTCAACTTAGATTTATCTCACTTTTCCCTTCTCTCTATATCCCCACACTGCATAGCCCCCCCGCCCTCCCCTATCTCCCACTGTCAACACCCGCTTCTCCTCTAATTTATTGACACCACCACCACCTTTTTTTCAAAAACTTCCACCCGTGCACAACCTCATCCTCTCCCACCTCCCATTATTATGGTCATTGGCCACCACCACGACTCTTCTCCTCCAAATTACTATCACTCGGGATGGTAAATGATTCAAATTATTCAAGATTATAATATTTTATTTTCCTATGATATGTCTCAGACTTGGTTCGTTCAAACTTATTCGTTTTGATATACTATTCAAATACGAACCACTATTTAGGTCTATTTATAGTAAAAGTTAGACCCCAGTAGCTCATTTTGATTTTCATAAAATTTCTCCGCTGTTCAAAATATACATACTCGAATGGTTTGTTTTTTTTTTTTTTGACAAAGAAAGAACACACACACTCTAATGGTTATTTGGGTAAAACTAACAAATCTAACTCAATTAAAAGACTCTAATTACGTGACTCATATGTGACTGACTCCCCCCTCTCTCTTTCTCACACACTCTCTCTCTCTGTCTCTCTCTTTACATCAATTTATCTGGAGCCGCGCACCACATCAAACCGCATATCGTCCACTGAATTGAAGGTTCAGTCTGTCCCTCTATTTCTCACCCATCTTTCTCTTTATCTCCCTTCTCAAATCCAATTTCACTTCCCTTCATGGCTCTCGGTCTCCCTAACAAGCCTCGGCCAAGGCAAACCATTGGAAAATAATAGTTTATCTTCTTCATTCCGACCATATATTGATGTGACTTGTGAGATTGAAGAAATATTTGGCTGTGCAAGTCACCATTTGACACCAAACTTTTGAATGCGACCATGAAAAATATAAACTATTTCTTTTGGATTTGTTACATTTTTTTTCCCTTTTTCCATGATCATTCTCTTTCCCTTGTGTTTTTATGCTCTTTTACCGTATTTTTGTTCTTTTATAGTTTTTAATATAAGAATTTGTCTTTAAACTCGAATATGTAGAAATTTTATCTGAAATTTGTAGCTCTGGATTTTTAAGATGTTTTAGGGATTTGTGATTGGGGAATAGTTTTCAAAGCTTATTTTAGGACCAAGCTTGTACTGAGCCAAGCTTAAGAAATAATTTTAACTCTACTCAAAGTCAAACAACTCGACCCGAGCCCAAACATATTAGAATTTAGTAGACCCAACTCGATTAATACCCATAAAATGTAATGGTGACACCACGTTGTCCCTATCATGTTGTATTATTATCTAATAAAATAATAAGTGAACAAATAAATCCCACATAATTTAATTACTTCTCTTTTATATAAACTAATAATCACTCCATGTAAAGTAGTCGAGTTCATTTTATCCATTTAATTATATTTTTATTGGATGATAATACTATATAACATGGCATTAATATTTACTCCATTAACAACCATCACCGTTCTCAAGAAACAAAACGTACAAAACACGAGACTACAATTATAAGATTTCAGAACTTGAATTATTGTATCTCAAAGTTATAGAACAATCAGAAACCTGGTACAGTTCCATCGAATATACTTTTCCCTCATCTTTTCCTTTGAGATATTATCACATGAATTCAAGTGGAATTAACAATATTTAAGTGAGTCTTCACTAATTAATAAATAGTAGGTGATCTAGCAAAGAAAATAGAGCAAAACAAAACAAACAGACCAACAGTTCCGTACATGAATCAAAACAAGACCCAAAGACCATCAGAAAAGAAAAAGAATATGCGTGATAACCAACCATTTTCTTGAAATCACACAGAAGTAACACCAAAAGAAAAACCATGTTGGATTAATTTCTAATAAATATTCAGCAGGAAATCCAATCATCCAAATGCCCCCTCAATGTTCTTCAACTATAACAAGCAGACTGATTAGCATGTAACCTGCCAAAAGACCTTGTGAACCCAAATACTTGGAACACCCCTCCCCACTTTTCATAAAAAAAAAAAAACCCAAGAGGCGGCCTAAAAAGACAAGGAACTGAAGCAAAAACTGAACAAAAGGAAGCTCATGCAAAGTCCTTGTCATCTGGCATGGATTTAGCTCTTTTGCTTCTGGTTGTCACTCTGGCATTCAAAGTTGATGAGCAGATGCCATCACTAGCCCTCGTTCTTTCGTATGTTTTCTTCACGTCATCCCCAAGAGTAGTGGCTTGTGATTCTGTATCGTTGGACCTTTCAGGTTTTACAGGGCTAACTTCAATACCAACATTCACAGATTCAGGCTTCTCAAGTGATATGCTGTGACCAACACTCACTTTCTTTCGCTTGTAGCTTGGCTGATGTTTGATATTAGTTGAAGGTTCCATAATGCCGTTTTTGCCTTCAGTATCTTCCTCCAAAATATCAGGAATTTCAGAATTCACATTGCAGTTCTCTTTACCTCCAGCAAGTGTATCATCTTTCCCATCAGTTTCTTCACCAAGCTGTACACTTGTCTCACCTGTGCCATCAGTATCTACACAAGACTCTGCATCTTCCTCCTCTTTAGTCTGCCGCTGGAGTGAATCTATTACATTCATTAACTCTCTGTTGACCTGTCATGTAGAAACTATCTTCAAGGACAAACATACAATTTTAACCATGAGATGTCATAAAATCCCTCAAGGAAGGGTGAGTCACCATAATCACAGGTATCAAAATACTACTAATGAGTCAACAATATGTAATTTGAAGAGAACAAAATACAAATGACACTATCTACCAAGGGCACCCAGCTAAAGAAATCAAGCCACATGGCCATGTTTAGTTCCTATAAACACTACGAAACTATTTTCACATGCTACATTAAGAATGTAGCTCTCTCCAGTGTCCCTAAGTAAGGGAAACCAAGTTACAATGGGACCTTAACGTCTTTCCTCAACCAACTGGATACAACAGTAAATTTAAATCTTGTCCTTTCTCTCCACTTGCCCAACCTCAAAGGCTTTTAAGTAAAATCCTCAAATAGTTTAGGGCTACAATATCATTTTAAAAAAGTTTCTGAAAAAGAATATAAAATTAGCCTCTGCAGCAGATTTGACAGTTATACCTGTGGATGCTGAAGGAAGTCGGTTATGTCATTTGAGCAAGATGGGCATTTCATAATATTCTTCTGTGCTCTTAATGTCCGCCTGCCTTCACATGTCCTGTGTCTTATGACAGATTGACCAGCAAAGGCACCCTCCAAACAGACCTTGCAGAAATTATGAGCACAGGGAGTAGTAAGTGGTAGAGTCATCACTTTGGCGCAGAGAAGGCAGCTGAATTCTGCATTATTATCTCATATCACAAAAATGTCTTCGGAAAATTATTGAGAGAATAATGCAGATGGCAAATTTTAGCCTCATATGAATTCATAGTAATGACAATATTTGTATGTGCGAGGAAAAATCATATAAAATTTAAGGATCAAACAACAAAACCACACCCTTCAAAAGCCTATCTCTGACAGACATGTGTGTTTGACGTCTAACTGTTCTTCTGCTATTTCCATCCCCCTTATACTCACTGTCCATTTGTTTTCTACTTGGTGGTGGATGTTTTTTCCACATCCAGCAACCTTTTTCCACCTGCATGGCATAAACACAAAAGACAATCAAGTATAACCAGTGGTCTAATAGCACCATCGTAACCAAGAAGACGAGACTAACGTACATGAGAACAGGACTACTTTGATCCCAATTATTTGCAGATAGGACATATTTATTTCGCTATCACTTAGCATCACCATATGTAGATATGTACTAGCCTTCATATGTTCATTTTGTTACAGAAGTGCTAAAGAGAGGTTAGCTCCAACAACATGGAATGTGAGAGGATCATAAGATTCAAACAGACTAATGCTCACACATGCACACAATTGCACACACACCCCAATGCACTCACGCGCGCACACAAAAAGAGAAAACAGAACATATGAACCAATATGTCCAATTGAAAAATTCTCATTAGCTCACATCATAATCCCAGGAAGGGGTTCCCTTTCTTTCAGTAATGTCAGTCACATTCTTCAACTCCTTAATGACAGGCAAAGTCCTTGGACGATCCCCATGATCATCACTGCAGATTTTGAATAAAAAAAATGAAGCACACAAACACTTCCTTGTGGGAGGTGGGGAGGGGTTGAATTGATTAGAACAACAAGAACAAACCTAGTCCATGGGGCGGGATCATTATCACATCGGACAAAAAGATATCGGCAAACCTTAAATCCCTAATATACAAAACTGTCAGGATACATATTTAGCAAGAAACATGCCTAACATCTCTGGTATACAATTGCAATTACTAGTAAATATCCTACTTGAATTCCAGCTTTGCGCCAACATTTTTCAATCCTGTAAATCCCATCATACCGTACTCCGGTTTCTGGTGCATAAGAAGAACGTTTCTCCTTATGAGACCTATCCATTGAGATGGAGTTAGTTTAATAGTAGAGAACTATGTTCACATGCAAACTGAGGAGAACACTACAAATCATTCAGAAGTTATTTCTCAATGTTGACCCACCAAAGTACTCAGCATAGTGTCCTCCAACATAAACTGTGAGCACATACACCAGAAAATGTGGCATTGCTTTGAATGGCATGGTCAGTGCTTCCATTATGGCATGGGATATACTTAATTATCTTCACAATTACGAATGAGGCCAAACCCAAGTATATCAGTTGGCATATTAATGTAGAATTTTCATCCATCAAATGTTACATATAGTATCAAGAAAGGAACAAGAGGGTTGGGTTTGACAATCATAACATCAACTTTTTCCCTGATTGAACTCCCAAAGGATAAAATGTATGGTTATTCGCCACTATTTGAGGATACTTTTTCTTATTTATGAAAAGATGCGTTCCCCAACCTTACACACACCTAACTATTATCTATAGTATGAGTTTTACAAAATAAATGCCTAGAACACCAGCCTTTTTATTCATCCAATGTGTTAGACCTTGCGAGGTGGTCCTATATTTCTTCATATTTAGCTTCTAGTATCCCAGATGTTAAAATGCATGCAGCCTAAACTCTGTGTCAACAATTAAAAGATCACTAGGGGCGGAGCTGTGCAATCTTTATGCGTATACATCTTCCATGGGATGATACATGTATATTTTTAAAAGTATTAAATGGACGGTAGTTAAGTAGAGGGGATGGAGAGGTGGTTACATAAGACGTGGCAAAATATGATTGGATAAAACCTTGTCATGCAATTAAATAAATGAAACTTCTAAAAATAAAGGAAATGAAGAGGGAAAGCTTCCAAAGCTCTAATATGCAAATTCGATAGACACAAATTTCATAAGAGTTTATCAATGGATGCATATTTTACTTATAAACAACAGCTCACCTCACAACTCGGACAGGATAACCCATTCGACAACTGACTCGTAAGGCCTCATTAAGTTTTTCAAACTTCTGATCAAACGACTGTGTTTTGTTTGTCCTTTTGTTCCCACTAAGGTCCCTTCCACCACTGTTCATCACCAATCAAAAGAGACATTGAAGAGCAAAAACAAATCAACTTCAAAAGATAAGGCAAGGGCAAAAACAAAAAGGATGCATATGAAAAAGAGCAGCGGATTAAACAGGATACAGCTGTGGTAAGATACTTGAGCTTCTCAACTCAACCTACAACTAGTGTGAGCTAAGCCTACCATTTCAATGACATAAACTACATGGTTCATGGTTGATTTATGTTACAAACCATATGAGAACCATTTATAGAAAAAACAGACATTATGATGCAATATTGATTCAGCATTACCAAAATCCAAAGCAAAACAAATGATTTCAGTGAGCACCTAACAATAGCAGTCATGTAACATAAATCTAGAATTAAAAATTTTCCACATAATGTTTAAGAAGTGTATCTTGCTATTCAATCATAAACTTTACTCATCCAGAGCTAAAGAGGTTCACTGAAGATCAAGCCACAGTGAAAAGGTAGACAAACAACAAATTACATTCAGGAAGGACATTCTTGTTAAACCAGACAAACGGCCCATTACATTCAGGAAGGACATTATTGCTAAACAAGTTTCCACCAAGATGATTAAGGAACCAAATAAAGTTACTCTAAGATGGGAATGAAAAATTGGCACAAATATTGATCAATATCAATCCATACAAGTAACTTTTTCTCTATGCAGTGAAGATGCACTAGATACACTCCTATCCAAAATGTTCACGACATTAAGATTAATTTCATAATTTGAAAGAAAGTACACCTGATACCATTTTTGTCTTACAAGGAAGCAGATGCAAATGGTAACACATTGCATGGTGAGCCATTAGTGGAACTACAATATGACACAACAAATGCAGCCAAGACAAAGAGTGTACCTTCCTGTGTAGAGGAACCACTCACCATGGTCCTCATCATCTTCATATCCCCCAGAGAGTGCCACAGACTGAGACCCATAGTCTGCCTGTCCAGCAATACCTGCAACATGAGGAAGATGGGCTCCCCATTGCCTGCATTCCATTCGATCCTCCCAAGTCTCCCCAACCAACACACCCTGGTTTCTTTCTGGATCATTCTCAGCCAAAATTGGTCCCAAATGATCTGGAGGGACTGTGACAAATATCTTTCCACTACAAGCATTTGCCTTTCCAGCTTTCTTTGCACGCTCAGTGGTATATGCTTTGTCAGGTCGGTCTTGGTTTTGAACAAAATGATAGACCTTTGGTGCCCCGACCAGAGCATTAGATTTTGACATCTTTGCCATTCGGATGGCAATGACAAGGGCTGAGTTAATTCGCGGCTGGCTTGCCATCTTAGCAGGGATTGCATGGCGACAATTTGCACACGTGCGTTTCCCCTGCCCAACCCATTTCTGGAAGCACTTCAAGCAAAAATTGTGACCACATGGTGTCTGAAGAAAAAATACAAAATGTCATGAACAAATGCCAACCATTGAGCCCCTTGAAGTAAACTGTTGCTTTCTTTTGCTAATGAGAAATTTTGGGCAAAATTAATTCATGATAAATTTGTTTATCAACATCACCACAAAATGTATCCATGTATTATTGTATGTAGCTTCAAACAGAGTGCACATTTTAAGTAAAAGCTAGTGTCGCTTAAACTCAAATCATGGGTCCAGAAAAATACAATATGGAAACAAATTGTGTCCAATATTAGAATAGATATGGAAAGAGATACAGAGACAAGTCCACTCTTCACTGCCTGCTTTTAATAATGGCATGACAGGAATGCATGATCACTAACATCACACTTTTTATTGTGCTCATTGAAAGGAGCCAAACAAAATGATAACAGTAACAGCAAATCTACTAAAACGTATGAACAGATTTAGGAAATAAATGAATTATACACAGTTAAAGGGTTATGTTGGACATAAATGGTAAGGTTAATACAGGACACAGGTGCTAAAATGGTTTTTCCCTAAAGAATGATAGCAATTTCTAAAAACATTTAAAATATCAACAATTGCAATTGCACTGTGTGCCTGTGCAAAGCACTGGATAAAAAGTTGAAATTTTAACATAAATAAAATAAAATAAAATGAACCTAATAAAGGAAACATGGTTTGAAAATGATGTTAGTTCAAATTAGAAATTCAGAACAACGCTTCAAACGATATTATAAGTACGAGAATAGTAAAGCCACGGCCAGAATCAGAACAACTCCATTTGCTATGTGCACTTATATCCGCAAACCTAGGCAACTCCGAGTGAAAAAGTTCCCGAAATGGAAGGAAAAAAGTAGTATTCCTGGATCATAACTTAATTTCTAGTTCATAGCAGATAATATTTCTTCAAATACTATCTAACAATGAATAGATGTAAGAATCCTCAAACTTAGAAAGAACCACTGAAAAACTTTACCCAAAACAAATTAATGTTTCAAATATGAAAAAACAATGCATATGAGAACAAATGTCTATATTTCAACACATGAAAAAGTTTTTTTACGGTTTGTGGTATTGCACATACCGTCACAGGTCTCTCCGGGAGCTGCATGCAAAACGAGCAATTCAAGCTATCATCGAGAAGATCAAGAACATCGTTATTCTCCTTCTTATGATTGGCTTCTTCAACAGCGGCCGATTGCACGCCTCCGCTCAAGAGCTCTTGGCGTCTCTTGGCCTTCTCTTGCTCAGTGAGCGACGGGTTCGACTCAATGGCACGAATCGCCGAAATCAAGTCAGCGGCCGATTCAGATCCGGCGGAGGCGATCGATGGTGGCGGATGATCATCGTTGACGAAGGAGCAGTCCGGACACTCCCAGTGCACAGCGTCAGCTAGGGTTTTGAAGCGAACGGAGAGGCAGTTGACGTGCCAGGGAGTGGCACATGTCTTGCACGCGAGGGTTTCATCGTCCGAAGGCTTCTTCTTGCAGACCATGCAAATGCCGTCGCCGTCGCAGGGGAGACCACTATCGTGCGCCATGGGAGTATTCTACGGAAGAGACAGTAAGCAGTAAAGCAGTGGTGAGTCTAGTCTGGTGACTATTAATGACGTTTGGTTTTGTCGTGCTAAATGGGTGTGGGTGTGGGTGTGAAAGGAAAGGAGTTTTAAAGAAGAAAGAAGAGACGGGGCGGGGACTTGAAAATCGAAAAATTGGGGGATGAATTTTGAATTTTCCCTCTTCTTCCTCCTCTCCTGCTGCTGCTGCTGCTGCTGGCGAGTCTATAAATGGGAATTTTTCTCACTGGCTGGATTGCCCCGAGTCAGACTTTGGTTTCATTCACCATTAACGCTAAAAATTAAGAAAAGTGCCAAAAAGAAAGAGTAAATTACATTTCACCCCACCCCCACTCGAAAAAGGTGCCTCCAACGCTCCGAAATTAAGGCGGGCACGTGCTAGACCGCCATTGGTACACGTCAGATTCACCATTTCAATTCAAATGCCCCTCCTCCAAAAGAAACCCTAGTCAGAACTGCAGTCAACAACAAATAAATTAATGGTGATACAAACAAGCCTGCTTCAGTATCCCTAGCAGGGCAGGGTCAGGAATTTTGGTCAAGAAAGACACTTTAATTATGTATTTTTATTTATTTTTTTTAATTAATTATATTATATAATATATTTATATTTGTTATATTATATTTGATATATGAAATCCGTTTAACATAAAAAATTTCAAAAAATAAATGTATATTGTTAGGGGTTGAATCATAAATATCTATGAGAGAGACAAAATATAACTGATATAAAAAAATATTTAGTCAAAATTCATACAAAAAAATTAAATTCGAGAATGACAAAAACGTATGAATCTAAGACAAAATTATTGTGAAATAATAAATTCAATTTTTATTTAGTCGAAATAAAATCCTAACAAAAAGAAACAAAATAATTTTTTTTAGTATATTTTAACATAATTATATATTTTAATAAAATATAAAAAATTTTAAAATCTCTAAAATTTTGTATATGAATTAAATGTAAATTAATTTTTCACTAATTTTCTATCAATGCGCACAATCACAAGTCTGTAGTAAAATTATTCGTTATTTAATTACAAAATTAGTTGAGATCATTATCAATCTTATAGAGAAATTTTCTATTCGAAATAGATTAAAATATTTTTGGGTTATAACCTTTTATCTTTTGTATACAATCGTATTTTATAAGGTTTTAGACTACTATTGATAAAAAAATGATAAATGAAAACTAAAAATTGTTCTTAAAAAGTAACGAACATTATGTTAGATAATGAGAAATATTGTATTTTCGTCAATATACAAATAGATTATTGACTCAATCTAAAACTAACACATTTATTTTAGAGGGTTAGGGGTCCCTATTTTATTAAAAAGAAAAAAGAAAAAACTAGAATCATTATTAAACTAGAATCTTCTTTTTTTCTTTTTTCTTTTTTCTTTTTTTTTATCTCGGGGGTTATATTTAAGAGGATTTTGTGAACTTCTTGTTTGATTAAAATAATAAACAGCAGTGTAGAAACATGAAATTAAACTGCTTTATATCATGGATGCGCAAGCTCAAACACATGTTTGCGTGTGACATGCCCTGCCTATGAGCTTATACGCTTGTCTATAGAAATGTCATGTGTTGCATGTAAATCCCATGCACTTTTGCCGTTAATGCGCAAGAACAAACGAACTTGGTGTACCATTTGCCATCACTATTGATTCAACATCATCAGTAACTATTCGTGAGAGGGATAGAAAGGATCAGATTCGTGGCAATGTGGAAAAGGTAGCATCAGTGACAATCGTGTCTTGATAAAAGATGTTAAATTTTTTGGGCATGTAGTATCTGAAAAAGGAGTGATAGTGGATCCAGCTAAGGTGGAAGCAGTAGTAAATTGGGACTGACCTAAGAATGCAACAGAAGTTTGAAGTTTTCTGGGATCGACAGGATACTATCGAAGATTTGTCAAAGAATTTTCTAGAATAGCTATGCTAATGACCCGACTCACTCAGAAAGGAAAAAAGTTTGAGTGCACTAAATAATGTGAACATGTATTTAATATTTTAAAGGAGAAGTTGATCACGGGGATTTAGATCCTCTCCATTACCTCTTTTATTTAATTTCTCTTAATATAGTGCTAGATGAGCGACACGTGTGAAATTTTAAATTTTATTGGATAAGATGTTTCCTTATCCATTTTTGTTGTTAGTGGAGTGTTAACCATTATTAAGGAATTTTCTCACAAGAAAAAAATCTTATCAATTAAAATTTAAAATTTTACACGTGTCACTCATCTAACACTGTATTGAGGGAAATTGAAGGAAAGGGATAATGGAGGGGATCTAAATCCTTGATCACGACACCTATCTTTACTATATCCAAAAGTGATATCGAGTATGATGTTTATATAGATGCATCATTACAAGGACTTCGATGTGTATTAATATAAAATAACAAGATAATTGCTTATGATCAAGACAATTAAAAGTTCATGAACAAAACTATTTCACCAACAATTTGGAACTGGTAGATGTTGTCTTTACTTTGAAACTATGGCATAGTTATATATATATGGAAAAAAAATTTAGATTTACTCAGATCACAAAAGTCTCAAGTATATATTCACTCAAAAATATTTGAATCTCCGACAACAACGCTGGATAGAGTATCTCGAGGATTACGACTTCACACTTCAATACTATCCGAAAAAAGCTAACGTGATAGCTGATGCATTGAGCAGAAAATCTCGAAGTGCAGTGATCAACCTATTGAAGGACAAATGACAATTGGGGGGGGGGGGGGGGGGCACTAGAGGACTATGACATCTAGATGGGTGAAGTAGAAGGTCAATCACGTTTGTTTAATCTTGTTACTCAACCTATCCTCCGACAAAAAAGTTGTTAAATTACAACGTTCAGATTTCTACCTAAAATCCATCATCACCCAACTGGAAGATGGGAACGCTCTTGAGAATTGGTGGTTACAAAAAGGGGGAATTACTATATCAAGAAAGGATATGTGTACTCGATAATGTTCAATTGAAATAGGAGATACTCAAAGAATGTCATCGCTCTAAGTTTTTCATACATCCTGGCAGCACGAAAATATATCAAGATATGAAACATCAATATTGGTAGAAAACAATGAAAAAAGATATGATTAAATTTATAGCTCGATATGCCATATGTCAGTAAGTAAAAGTTGAGCATTAGAAATCTGGTGGGTTGGTATAATCCTTACCTATTCCATAATGAAAATAGGATCATATCACTATGGACTTTGTGATTAGATTGCCCATACCTACCAAAGGATATAATGCAGTATGAGTTATAGTGGACCGACTTATCAAATAAGCTCATTTCTTAATCATGAAAAATATTAATACTCTAGCTATATTAAGTCAACTTTATATACGAGAAAATTGTAAGATTACATGGGGGTACTATTATCAATCGTGTCAAATCGAGATACTCGCTTTGTGTCTCAATTTTGGCAAAATTTACAAAAAGTCATAGGAACCAGAGTTGCGTTTTAGTACTGCCTACCATCCTCAAATAGATTGTCAATCTGAAAGGGTGATCCAAATATTATAAGATATGTTTCGAGCTTGCACTCTAGATTTCAAAGGTATCTAGAATAAACATTTTTCACTAGTGGAATTTGTTTACACCAACAGTTATCAAAATAGTATTGGCATGACTCTATATGAGGCTCTATATGGACGATCTTGTATATCACCTCTATATTGGGCCGAAACTGGTGAGAGCCTTTTATTTGGTCCAAAAATTGTCCGAGAAACCACTGAGAAGATCCAAGTAGTTCGAAATCGGCTACGCACAGCTCAAAGTCGACAAAAAAGCTATATAGACCAAATGAGGAGACCTTTTGGAATTTCAAATGGGTGATTATGTATTCTTAAAGATATCCCCTATGAAAGGAATATCGATATTTGAGAAAAAAAAGTAAGTTGGCTCCCAGATAGTACAACGCATTGGAAATGTAGCTTATCAGCTTGTCTTGCTAGCTTCGTTGTCAGGAATATATGATATGTGTCATGTATCCATGTTAAGGAAATGTGAGTCAGATGCATCTTATATTATTGATTGGAAGGATGTACGAATCCAAGAAAATAGAACATATGAAGAACAACCTGTGCAAATTCTCGATACAAATGAGCAAATATTACGTAACAAGGTTATACCACTCGTAAATGTGCTATAACAACATCATGGTATTGAAGGAGCCACGTGAGAACTAGAAGTAAATATGTGTACAAGATATCCTTATTTTTTTAGCTTTCAAGGTCAATATCAACTTTTGGAGATGAAATTCTTTTTAAAGGGAATGAATTGTGGCGACTTGTATATAAATTTTTTTTAAGGGGGAAAGGGGGTGACAATCATGGTGTGTCGAGTTCGTATCGTATCATTACGGGTTTATGTTGAATATTAGTTAATTTTAACCCAACCTATTTACCTAATCGTGTCGTATCGATTGACCTATGTATTTTTGTATCAAGTTTATATTTGTATTCGTGTTGACCTATATAAACTTTAAATAAATAACTTAACATTAAGATTTAAATTTAAGATTTTATTATTAATTAATTAAATTTATGCTCATATTTTTTTATAAATTAAAAATTAACTTAATAAACATAATAATAATAATAATGAGTAAAATTTTTTTTTTTAGTATAGTAATTATGTCAATGCTTAATAAATAATAACAAATAATTAGAATTTTATTTATATAATATTAGTTAAACATGTTAATAGTGTCAATTTTGTGTTGTTCGTGTTTCACATCAATTCAACTCATTTATTATTCGTGTTAATGGGTTGTGTCATTTATGGATTTGTGTTGAAAAATTATCTACTTTAATCCGTTAATTTTGTATCGAGTTTGAATTGTATTTTCATGTTATGTTACAAATTGTCACCCTTAGTTACGGAGATGTACCCACCCCACTAACCAACATCTCTGGATGAGTGACTGAACAATTATACAAGT
Source organism: Ilex paraguariensis (assembly GCA_963454935.2). Taxonomy (NCBI): domain Eukaryota; kingdom Viridiplantae; phylum Streptophyta; class Magnoliopsida; order Aquifoliales; family Aquifoliaceae; genus Ilex; species Ilex paraguariensis. The sequence goes on along the minus strand of CAUOFW020007314.1, from coordinate 346,885 downwards.
CACTTTTTGAGGCATAAACTATTCAGGGTTAATTGCAAACTGTATCTTAAAATCTTTCGAATTTTAATTTATACTCTCATAGATTAAAAATTTTGATTTGTACTTTTAAAGATATAAATTTATATTAATATGCATCTCAAGTTAAAAGCAATCTAATTTGTTTTCTAAAACTAAATGGGTAAAATATATTTAAACTATTTTATGTTTGTCATTTAATGACCTGAACTCTTTCACATTTGAAATATTATACTTATACCTCCTGAAAATTTAAATATGACTAAAAGTGTTATCCTATTGGACATCTAAATAATTTTATTAAAATGATGTATTATCTATTTAATAAATTAGAACGAAGTTTGAATCCAAAAGACAAAGAGAGGTCTAGATCATTTTGAGATAAAACATAAACACATTTAACGAATAACGTAATTTCAACATAAAAGACGGTTCAAATCTTCTCAAAAATTTTGATCTAACGGTCTATAATGAGTATTAAATTTTATTTTCCCGCCTAACGCCATTTCTTGAGTCACGTCTCTCTCTCTCACCTTTCTCTCTCTCTCACTTCCGCCTCTCCCTCTCTCTCACTTTTACCTCTCCTTCTCTCTCACGCCTCTCTCTCCCAATATATCATGCCTCTATCACATCCAGCCTTCCAAACTCAATATTCACCCCAAACTCATCCCCCTATCTCTCACGCCCAGCTTTATACTGTCAAACGATTGCCACCGTCACCCATTGCTCTCTCACACATCCAGAGCTTTATCACTGCCTTCTTCTACGAAGCAATGCCACCGCCAAACAACAGCCACCTCCACCCATTACTCAACACTCAAAAGTTGTCCAAGTATCTCAATTTTTTTCTTTTTTTTCTCATCCCTTTTACACCGCTGCGCATATCTCACTCTCTTTGTCCGTCTCTCTGCTCATCTCTCACGCACACAATATGTTTAATGCCCCAAAACACCATATTTTTAATGTTGAATGGTGGGTATGTTGGTTTTAGGTTTGAGATAATTATCGATTTCTGGATTTGGCCTTAAATGAATTCTATGGTTGTAGATTCAATTTCTCTTATATATTAAAACACTAGATTTCACTCTTCCTCTACCTCAACACGATATTCTTGTGTGTGTGTGTGTGTTTCTACTTTTGTGTGCATTGAGTGTGTGCATGTGTGTGTGTCCGTTGAGGGTGTGTTGGTGTTCTTCATCTATAGTCTTGAAACAAGTTAAGGCTACTGTTTTTCTGCCGTGAAAAGAAAACAAATGCATACTAGAGTATATAATCAACATCAAGAATTCCTGGTTTTTCCCTACTAAACTCAAAAGATGTATTAATAGGCAAGGAAGTAACAATATAATGTAGAGTTTTTCTTAATGTAACTAATATTAAAAAATGGAATATATTACATTTAGCTGGATACTTTATCAAAAATGGAGATATAATATATCACTTTTTTTTGTATCTGTAGGTTGTGGATCAGGACTTAGTAGGGAGACGTTATCTGAGAATGGACACCAATGGATTGGCTTAGATATATCACATTCAATGCTTAGTATGTGGATTTAGGGTTTCTGCTGAGTTGGAGTGTTGCAACATCACTCTGTCTACACTTCATATCTTCCAAGTAATCCTAAAGTTGCTAATCTAGATAATTGTATTGGAGCGTGAGGTTGGGGGGTGATCTTATGCTTGCTGACATGGGTCAGGTAGCCACTCAAATTTGGAGCTTTGATATGTATGTGGGTTCAGTTTAAAAAAAAAAAAAAGATTTGTATATGGGACACTTTTAACTTTAAGTTTCTATGGTATATGCCAGTCAAAAAAGTGTTCTCAAAGTGGAATTATGGGACATATGAACTGTTACTTCCTGGCCTATTAATACATCTTCTGCGTTTAGTAGGGAAAAATCAGGAATTCCAGAGGTTGATTATATACTCTGCTTTGATCTAATACCCCCCCCCCCCCCCCCCCCTTGCTTGCCTAATGACTTACAGGATTTGGTTTCTTGGTTTTATGTGGGTAGTGGGTTGTTTGATTTTTGCATAATTCCTTGGATTTTGATTGTTTTTTACAGCTTTCAAAGTGGCCTGAAAATTGACTGAAATAATTAATCAGTAATTCACTGATGAATCTATGTAATGATCCATGTTGTTGAAGTTACTTGATTTTGTTTAATTCATAAGTTTGGTTGTTTTTCGGAATTTGTTTTGTGTGGGAACTGTTTAGTTTGTGATTTTATGTGATCTCTAAAGTGACATGTTGTTTGAGTGGTGGTTGAAGAGTAAGTGTTCGTTATATAACTTTGGTGTAATATAGGTTGAGGATTGCAATTTGTTTCACAGTTTGTTTATTTTTTAAATGGTAGATTGTGTAATTAGTATTTTATTGATTGTCTATAAGTTGATAATCTATTGGGATCATATTTTTAGGAGAAATTATGCCCAAATATTTTTAAAAGAACAAAATAAGTATTTTTAGATTAAATGACATAAATGGTACATTCAGGTTTTAACCATCTCTCTAATAACTGAAACGAAATCATTTTAATTATTTTTATTTCACTAAAGTCAGGACATCAAAAATTGACTAAACAATTTTTAGCTTAATGTGTGTTTATATTTATTGTTTGATTGTTCCATGTTTAAGAATTATGTACATTGCCTTCAGGCACATGATATAGGGCGAGTTTAAGTTTTCAGTTTAGTATGTGTTCGAGTTCAGTATTTGAATATTTCGCATTCAAATTTAATGTTCGATTTTTTTTAGTTGTTTCGTGCCTTCAAGCATGGGGTTATCCCTAGTATCAGATATAAAGAACATTAAATAATATAAGTACTCTGAGACATTATATAATACCTGTATTGTATTGGAAACCTTGATTTTGAATTTTAAAGTACAACAAACCCACAAAATAAATTGTAGCATAGAAATTATAGTTGTTTATTAAAATGGCTTCATGTGTTTTTAGAGGGTTACATTAACAGATATTGACGACAAAGAGTTATGTGTTACACGTGTACAAAACGTAAGGGGGTGTAGGTATAATAATTTGAATGTAAAAAACGTAAGGGGGTGTAGGTATAATAGTTTGAATGTAAGTGATTTTGTGATTTGAGGGAGTTTAAGTGTAATTTACTCATTTAATTTTAGACAGTAAATTGACGATTATTACCTTTCAAGTGTATATTGATATAGATTTATATCATTCAGAGTATAAAATAAGATTTTTTATATTTAAGGATATGAATTAAGATTTAAGAATTTTTTCGGTATGCAATTTGTGATTAACCGAACTATTTATATCCATTTCAGTATTTTGAACAAGTCTTCTCTTACACCCAAATTCCTTTTCCTCGTCATAAGCCTCTCTTTAAAATATTTATCGTGCCAACTTAGATGTATGTTTTCCACTTTGGACGTTTTTTGGTTACTGACTCATAGATTAAATAGAATAATAAGTAATTTTATTTAGTATTTAATAATATACAATATAAAATGTTGGATAATAGTTATTTAATTTAATTGGTTGTTCAGTTAGAAAATTATTTTATCGTATTAACGTTGAATTAACCAAAATACATTCAGTCAGTATTTGTTACATTATTGACAATTAGAAGTTATAATGTGTAGTAAATGTATAAAATAATACGTTTGAGTTAGATTATAATATTATTTTTCTTAGTGATATTAAAATATATTTATAATTTAATACAAATATATCGTACAAAAAATATACGATAAGTATATATTTTTAAAATTAATATGATATTAAATTTATTTATCAAATAATATATTAGACTCAATTAAATAAAAAATAATATAATTTAATATTTAATTCTCTTATAATATCCATTCATCTACAAAACGAGTCGTGTGCAAAAATCAAAAATCTAGTAAATGGAGTGGATAAATGAATAATACTCCAGTTTACATTTATTTTTATTTTTGTTATTCTAAAAAAGAGCACGCATGAAATGACATGACCCTCGTGTTACAATCCAAAACGAAACGGATCAGGAATAATGTGTAGGACGACAGTGAGTGAATAATTTTCATTGAATCCTTCCTTCCTTCCGTATTTACCCTTTCTACTGCGCTTACCCATCAATTTGAAAAAAATCTTAAACCTCTCACTCAGTCACCCCTCCTCGCCAAATACATACAAAATATTTGGGTAGGTGGGGTGGGGTGGGGTAGGTAGCATTAGCCAATTTAGCCCTAATCTTCTTCGTTGGCATCCTAATAATAAAGAGAAAAGAGACGCTCTTTGCTCGATCAAACCTCTGTCTCCTACCTACGACTTTTCACTCACACATCTCATCTACTTCGTCATGGCGTCCATTTCCAAGCTCTCAAATCCAAACCCCACTTATTCATCAACCTCGTTTGCGTCCAGGTCTTCTCAGCCTAAATTTTTTGTGGATCTGCGTTCAAAAACTGCTTTCCAAACAAGAGTTTCATCCTCAAGGTTGTCGGTCCACATCAGCCATCCTTTAAGGGGCTCCTTGCAGTAAGTTTCCTATGCATTTGCGTTTCCTGCCTTTTATGCTCTCACGATCTTCATCTATTTTTCTGCTATGGTATTTTTTCCCTTATGGTTTTGGGCTGTTGTTTATTGATATAATACATATTTGGTTTGCTTGTGCGCTCTCTCTCTCTCAATGCGCAAATAGCTTCTTGACCTCCTCGATATAATAATAGAAAAAGGTTTGGCCGTTGTGTTGTTCTAGCTTGTTCATGGTGTGGATGCTCTTATAGCTCCGGGACTTTTCAATGATCAAAGTTGATATCTTTCTGTGATGTGGTTTAATGTTTCTTTTCTTTTCATGCCACCTAGATGATTCCGTGAATACCTAGTATACTTGTATCGCTACTTGAAGGCGCATCAGGGGCATTTTAGTCTCCAAAGTGATCTATTTATTCATATTCAATAAGTCTTTAATCTTGTAATTGGAGAAAGAATATGAACAGATCCAATGAGGGCCTCATAACTGTCCATAAATTTTGTAATCTTGATTATATTAGATATCATGGATCATGTAATCGATGCCATCACTCAATGTTTACAACATGCACGATGTGGTCCCCCAACATTACAATAGTATCACATTAGTCTCTGAAGTATTTTAATGTTGGGGACTAAAATGAGATGGAAAGTATACTTTGGGACTACTACTGCAATATTTTGGTTAAGTATACAGCAATTTGTCTAAAATACCCTTTCTTTTGAGAGCATGTGGGAAGCACATGAGCAGAAACTGTTAAAAATTTGGACGGCGTTATATGTGGGGACCACTTAAAAATAAATTCAATACATTAGGGATCAAAATGAAATGAAGTCCAAACTTTGGGGACCATCACTGCAGTTAACCCATAAATATAAGTTCAGTTCATCAAACTATGAAATTTTCGTCATGGGATTAAGTCTATTACATGATCTCATGCTCAGTCAGTGAGCCAGATAATTTACCCAGAAATGTATGCACTCTCTATTTGCCAGAGCTCCTATTATTGTCAAAATGGAAGGTTTAGAAGCAATGATATATTACTGGTTTTCTTTTTTCATGTTGCATCATTGTTGTAGGTTGGATGGCATGATTCACTTTGTTTTCTTCATATCTATATCCTAAAACAAGGAGCCAGTCACCAGAATCATATAAGAAGTTATACAAAATAGTGCCAAAAAACTGTTGATGTGTGTATGTATAATATATCATGTTTCTGTGTTTTGTTATTTTCCAGCTTAACAAGAAATTCCATATGCTATATGATTTAATTTTTTTTAAGAAATCCTCTTATTACTGCATTTCTGCTAATTTTTTAATTGTTGTAGCTTTCACTAATAAGAATTGTACTTCCTTGAATGTCTACCATTATTAATGAAATAAATTAGTAGCATTGCTGCCCTGTTGCTGCGTGGTGATATTTTTAAAAGACTCAATTTAACCCTCCGACTGATGGACCCCTAGCAAATATGAAAATATAGTCTACAAATGGTGTTTACACTGTTGGCTTTGGCTAACCGTAGACATTTCCAGTGGTTAGTTCAGAAACAGTAGGTTGCTCCTGCTTGAGTATGACTCCTTTTCTCAGTGGAACATCATAATGAATCTCCGAGCATTATATTTTATTTTCATAGTTTAATTTTGGGAGACGTAAATGTTAGGAAATCTTATCGCAATTATAGCGAAGCTGATTCCCAAACACGAATCCACAACATTTGCATCGCTCCAGGTCCTATATCTAGCACTAAAATACTATTATTGCGATTTGCGAGGGAAAATGTTATTTGTTTCTGATACAAATACTTTTATACAGAATTATAGGTAGTCACTTGCTGTTGTTTGTTTTCCCCTTTTCCCCTTTTTATTGTTCTTTTCACTGTAGCGTTTGCGTAATTTTTACTTGCCAAGTTCTTCGCCAGTGTCAGATGCTCCCAAATCGATGGCAATGGAAGCCAAATCAAGGGAACAACTCTCCATGATCTATATGAGAAGCAAGGCCAGAGTCCATGGTATGATAACCTCTGCCGTCCAGTGACAGATCTGCTTCCATTGATTGCAAGTGGTGTCAGAGGTGTTACCAGTAACCCAGCGGTAATTAACATATTTAGTTTTCCACTTCATGGTAGTTTCCTCCTTTTCCTCTTTGATACAAAGAGAAGAGGGATGGACATGAAGTGAAGGAATAAGATCTAATTGATTGCTATACTTTACTGAACTTTTTATTGTTCGTATTTTTTTAGATTTACGAAGTCAATAACCAATTCTATATATGATGCAGATTTTCCAGAAAGCAATATCAACTTCAAATGCGTACAATGAACAATTCAGGTATTGTTGATATTTAGTTGGTTGGTAAGGATTTTTACCCTTATGTGATCACAATAGTGAGCTGCATGATTAGTGATTCCCCTCAGAACAGCAGAAAAGCTGCCAAGGTGGGATGGATCATATGCCTGGATGAACTATGGAAGGAGGCAAAAATTTCTTCTATTGCTCACTACTTATAAGAAATAACAAGAGGAAATGAGAGTTTGGCTAGTGGTTTTCTGACACCGCAACATTACTTTTTGTCTAAACCATGTGTTAGAGCCTAGAGGGAGTAATATGTCCAGAAACGGGAAGTTTTTAATGTTTCATTTGGCATGTGAAGGTATTTCTGTTGTAAAGGGACTAGTTTTGTGATTTATCTGTCCCTTTACTTTCTGATTAGTAGATAGACAAACTAAATTTTGCAACAACTGCTTGGCCTGGAATAGGTATAAGCAGATGTTATATATAAAGGAAAGGAGCTGCATTGGAAAGGAGCATTTTTTATTGCCTGATATCTCTAGGACTCAGCTGACCTTCTGATATTGGCGGACCTGGTTATCCAGAAGTAGTTTTGGGTTTTGCTGATCATTTTTAGCTAGAAACCTAAAACTGGTTTTTTACCTTAAAAGTACTGATATGCCTGACTTAAAGTTGCTGTGTTCTGTAGAGAACTTGTACAAGCCCGAAAGGACATAGAAAGTGTGTACTGGGAACTTGTGGTGAAGGACATTCAAGATGCCTGCAAACTTTTTGAGCCTATCTATGATCAAACAGAGGCTGGTGATGGCTATGTTTCTGTTGAAGTTTCACCCAGACTTGCTGAAAATGCTGAAGGGACTGTGGAAGCTGCAAAGTGGCTTCATAAAAAGGTTGATCGTCGCAATGTGTACATAAAAATTCCTGCCACAGCTGCATGCATCCCTTCAATCAAGGAAGTCATTTCACATGGCATAAGCGTCAATGTAACTGTAAGTTGATCCTTTGCATTCCTAGTTGAGACTATACTATTGATACGAAGCACTGTGCCAATATTCACTGGTGTTTGACTTCTCTGTTAATATTGTGATGAACTTGGATAAAATTAGTAAAGAAAGAAAAAAGAGTTAAGCCAACCAATGGTTCTTTCAACATTTCTACTCGTCCAATACTTTGTTTCTACTTGATTACAAATGATTTGACTGGTCAATAGTTCTACATTTTTGTATGAAGGTTATGCTTGGTGGGTATGCATTTTCCGTGGCACGAAAGCCTCTTTAGTTGACCCATGAAATCACTATCTATTGGTTATGAGTGCTTCCTTTGGTGGTTTGGGCAGGGTGAATAGTTTTAGCACTGATGTGCTCCAAAAATATCTTAATGTCTTGACAGATGATTGTTGTATGTTGTTTTCTGCAGATGCAGTGACTAGGCATTTCTTGTACCATTGTTTTTGTGTGACATGTATTGGACCAATTCTGATTCAATTTTTTTTGTATGGATATGCACAGCTTATATTCTCTCTCACTAGATATGAAGCAGTGATTGATGCTTACTTGGAAGGCCTTGAGGCTTCTGGGCTAAATGACCTCTCCAGAGTTACTAGTGTTGCATCCTTCTTTGTTAGTCGAGTAGACACTCTTGTTGACAAGATGCTCGAAAAGATTGGAACTCCAGAGGCTCTTGATCTCCGTGGAAAGGTAACCAGAAAAGATAATAGAATTTGCAGGGATTGGAAAGTTGCTCATGACCTTTAACTTTGTTCTTTTCTATAGGCTGCAAATGCTCAAGCAGCTCTGGCTTACCAGCTTTACCAGAAAAAATTCTCTGGTCCAAGATGGGAGGCTCTGGTGAAGAAAGGTGCCAAGAAGCAGAGGCTGTTGTGGGCTTCCACAAGCGTCAAGAATCCAGCCTACACTGATACACTCTATGTGGCTCCACTTATTGGACCTGACACGGTGATCCATCTAACTGTCTAGTTTTTTGTGCTTGGTAGGGGTTGTGGAATTAGTTTTATTTGAACCAACTACACAAAACCAGTTATTTTTCCATTCTTTATTTCATTGAACTACTCTTAACCGTTCATCTGTGTTGCCTCTTTTATTCCATAGGTTTCAACCATGCCTGATCAAGCTCTCCATGCATTTATTGACCATGGTACAGTTGCAAGGACAATAGACTCGAATGTATCCGAAGCAGAAGGCATTTACAGTGCCCTACAGAAGTTGGGGATAGACTGGAGTCATGTTGGCTCCCAGCTTGAACTTGAAGGAGTGGATTCTTTTAAGAAGAGTTTTGACAGCCTGCTTGATAGTCTGCAAGAGAAAGCAAACTCTCTTAAACTCGTCAGCCTGTAAACTTTATGCTTTGTTTAATTACTGCAAGATGACTTTTAATAAAGTGATTGGGTTTCCAGTCCTGCTGTAAAGGAGTGTGCTGTAAGAGTTATTTTTTTTACTATGATAGATGGGATTCAGTAAAAATTATATGTAAGCCAAATCTGTGTGGCAATCTAAGAAAGTTCCTGGAGGCTAGTGTGGCCAAGACTTCATGACTTGTGTCGAAGCATTTATATATTCAAGTTCTACATGTTGAAAGATTGTATCACATTGTAACTTGCATTGATTCGACTGACAAGAAGAGGGTGCATGGGAGGTGAATGTTGTGTTTGGATGGTTGAGGCCCCAATATGTGTTTCAGGGCAGACACAACCTCATTTATAGTCGGATGAAAACCTTGGTAACAAGTAATTATCTGGTATCTGTATGGTCGACAAGACATGAATCGCCCACAAATTTACATAGACATTGAACAATTAGAGATCATCACAGTTGGTTGAAGCTAGGATTGCAGCGGTTGTTATGACTAGGATTATCACATACTTCATTGAAACTTCTGACCATTGTCTATCGAGTCCAAGGTCAGAAGTTGCACAACAGCCACCCAAAAAGAGTTCCTCTTCCCCTTCTGAAAATATCATGTGCATACAAAGGGCAGGGGCTAAAAGGCTTAAAATGACGGTTGCACAATCCTTGGAGGCTTGTCAATTGAGGTGAATATACTGCTTTTCCAAGGTAATGCCATATTGCATATGACTGTAACATGATTGTGGCCTCAGTTTTAATTAAATTAACAATGGATGGATTATCAGATTGTTATTGCATGAGAGTAGAACTGAACAAAACCAATGTTGATGGTAACCTAGAGGCCAAGTGCCTAATATAAACTTGAAAACATTTGCAATAATATGGCAACCATTGTGTTCCAGTTAGCCAACAGAGAGCTCTCTGCGCTTCTACCACACCATGACCATCCCTTTAAACCCACGACCATGGCATTCCAGTCAATTTCTGGAAAAGGTGAGATCAGTTCCAACTCAATATTTATCAGCACATGGCTCCACTGTAACAAGGAGTGAATAATACAAACCAGCGATAAGAGACAAAGCAGTTTTTGCTTCATAGAGTGCCAGTCTATTTGAAAGTGACCCAAAAAGTAGTGCACTTCTAGCGTTTACCAACGCAGGCAAACAAGGGAAACAACAATAAATAGAACATTTACAATGTCATAGTCGTGGTGGTCATTGATAGATTGCTCCAAAAGTGGTGTGCATTCTCCATGATCATTATCTACGATGGAAGAATAGAACATATGTTGCATTCCATATACATGCGAGTCATGTGATCACACATGCCACTTCAAGATGCATAACTCAACAATTTTTTCCATTCCCTTCCTATAATCACTTTGATCCTCTCATATCCAAAGTTACCATTGAAATCAACTCAATTAAGCATTAATCAACTATGTTCATGGCTTAATAAATGATACAGTCACCTTCAACATTTAACTATAAACCAAGATGCACCCAAAACACAATCTCAGAATCATGCACCAGAGGCAGCATCAATATTCAGTACTGAGAGACCGTTGCTTCATCCTCGTAGTATGGCTAAAGTGTACAAAAGATAAATGGTAAATCATAAAATAAATTACCTTAGCCCCACTTTTTATTTTTCTTCTTTGATTTTTTTTCTTGGGAATGCTCTAAGGACCCTGAAGAAGTAACTGCACTAAGACCCCGTCCTGAATCTTGAGCAGAATGGTCAATGGACCTAGTGGGCTCATCAGCATGTCTTTTTTTTGAAGGATTTGATAGCTCCCCTGCTCCAGACACAGAACTCCTAGGCCTACTACTATGTGAGAAGGCTGCATTACCACCTGCTGATTGCGAGTTTCTTAGTCTAAGACTTTGAGTAGGAGTTGCAAAAGTTCCAGAAGACCTCTGATACATCTGTTTCATATTCTTGGTATTGTCTTTTTGAAGTTCATTAGGCTCGGGCTAAAGGACAAGCGAAACACATCGCGAAATCTTTCCAACTGTGAATGAGAGAACAATATCATATGATGATATGAGTGCAAATACTACAATATTGAGACAATGGGTACTCACACAACTCCCCTGTATAAAAGGAAAAGTAGAGAATATGACCATTCCGCTTCAGACTGGGTGAACAAACCAACAGATATGTATGCAACTTGAATATTTTAGTGCATAAAAGTTTGATATAACACCTTCCCAAAGAGAGGTCAAACAATGACTACTATAAACTTGCTTAGGGAACTAATAAAAAGGGAAACCAAAAAAAAAAAAGAAAAAGACTTTCAGATGATTTTTAAACTTAGAGAAGAAATATGATAGAGGTGTGTTTTTTGGGAATGAAAAAATTACACAAATGTATTGTTATGATTAAGAATATATTCGAGTGCAGTGATTTTAGAAAGAATAACGACATGGAAGACTAGTGAATCCCCAAATCATAGTAGACTTACTTCAGTTTTTGTTTTGATTATGAACGAATCAACTACACACACATTCAAGATGAAGTTCCATAGTGTATTTTTTTTTATTGCTACTATAATATTTGTTGGAAAAAGTAAATTAGGAATTTTGGAGAGGAGTTTTAGGGTTAAAAAGATATAGGATATTTTTCAAACAGAAAAAGATTCAAGATAAATAAAAGTAAAAATGAATCAATAGAATGCAAATTGAGTAAAAATATTAGTCTAATTAGGTGTAGCAAAGAACAAATATCAAGAGATACCAAACTGTGAACAATATTGATAAAATAATGACAGCCATAAAGATAAAAATTGAATCTTTCAATAAATAAATAAGAAAGAAACTTGCGCAGGAAAATGCATACCAATTTTTGAGTCGGAGGCAGAAGATAAAAACACTGTTGCGTCTGGAGCTTGGGCTGTGAAACTGACCACGTCATATGACTTTCCTGTTACTGTTATTATGAGAAACATTATAAAATATAATTAGCCTTCTCAAATCAGATGGGTAGGCCGAGTTGATATCGGCGTAGCCCCTCCTATTCCTATACATAATTGATAACAGTTACACTCTACTTGCCAGATGAACCCGTAAAAGTGCCCAATACTCCATTTTGATGAAGCTTCAGTGGAACTTTTTGCTCATCAAAATCAAGAGGCTGCAACACGCAAGAATAACAATCTGATAGTAAACTGAGAGCCAGAAGCCAACAAAAAGCAAAAGTTCACCAAGAATTATAGGCAAGTGCTATAGATTAGGGGAAAAAGCAAAACAAAACAAAAAAATTATTACATGATTAATCGGCCATTGAATGAGCCAAAGTTCAGTCGTGTCGGTTAGATTAAGATCAACTAGTGACTCCTTTTTATCCTCCTGAAATTCTGGCGGAGGTTTGTAGCCTAATTCTTCAGTACCATCCATTGCTTCAACGATTCCAACTCACCACCAAGACCTCCTCTCTTCGCAACAATAAACACACAGAGAGAGAGAGAGAGACGCAATACCCTAGTCCCTAACCCCTCAATGAGCCACATGCAAAATCTGGATAATAGGCAGAAAGTGAACGGTGTTTAGAGGAATGATAGGGTCAAACGGAAACTCAAATTCTTTCAAACTTTAGACTCAAATATATACTAAATTGAGGTAAAATTTATTTTGGATTTAAATTAAACTCAAATTTTATATCAAAATTTTAACCGTAATTTTTAAACATATTTAAAATTTAAAAACTTATTTTTTGACGACTTATTCTCTGTCTCTTCTTGGCTCTCTCTACAATGTTGTTTCCATCAACGACCACCACCAAAATTTTTATAAATCATTTGAGTAGGTAAGTTTTTTCTTTTTTTCTTTATTTTTCAAAACTCTAATCTAATTCATTTTTCATATTATATAAACCTTAAATCTATCCATCAATTTTTTTTTATTTTTTCGAGTTAAACACCATCGATTGTACAATTTCAAGCTACCAATTTTTCCTGTCATTTTATTTCTTCAATCTTTCATTTTTGTTAAAAACGTATGTTTTTGTGTTTTTTCCATGTCAAAATAATTATATTCTTTTTCTTTTTCTTTTCTTTATCTGGATCTATGAAAAATGATAAAGGATTAGAACAATTTTAGAATTTTGTGGTGGTTTTTTTTATTCTCATGTAGTAATACATATTCTTTTTTTTTTTTTTTGAATTACCCATTTGTGAAAAGAGATGAAAGTTTCATTTATTTTATCAAATATCATTATTTGAATGTCATAAAAAAATGAATTTTGGGACAATAAGAAATTTTTTTAAAAGATTTAAATAGATATTTGAATTTGTCCACTGGAATACACTATATCAAATCAAGATTTTTACAAATTCAGACTCAAATTTGTGTCATGGTTAGAGATGCTTTTAGTAGTGATTGAATGAGTTTATTTGAAATTGTCAAATAAATTTATTAAAATTTACATATTTTATATTATAGATTTGAAATAAGGACATGTTAATCTGTCTTTATCTACCAGATAGCCTTAACATTCCTCCCTATATTATAAATTTGAAACAAAGATATGTTGATTTGTCTTTATTTAGCGGAGTGAATTTGACTCTTCAAATGTAGAGAGTTAAATTAGATTCTTTATTTTAAAGAGCCTAAGTAGAGAACCTATTGAAGATTACTTTTTAAGAGTCAACTTTTTAAAATGAAAAATTGAGTGAATATAAAGAGCCTATTGGAGATGTTCTTATTTTTTCACTCTCTCTTTTTCTCCCATATTTCTCACATCATTACTCTCTCTATCTCTCCCCTACTTTTTTGTCTCTCTCTTCCATTAATAATTTTTTTTTTTTTCAAATATTAAAATTTTGATTTGATTTTTTCATATCTCTTCCCTATTCTCTCTCTCTCCCCCTATTTTCTCTCGGCATTACTCTCTTTCCTTATTCTCCCCTATCTTCTTATATCATTACTGTCTCTCTTTATAACAACGTTACAATAACACAATTATATCAATCATATTGTTCAACCCATTTATAAATGAGTTAATAAATATTTGGTTAAAATTGTCACCTTTAGATAAAATGATCCAATTTGAATTGAATTCCTATAGTATTCGGGTTGGAATTTTGATTGATGGGTTCAACTTGAACATAATTAGAATTTATGAAATTGGGTTTTACTCAAAATTTTAGGCAAAAACATAAAAAATTACAAACATACACACACATAAAAATTTTTGGGTATTTGATTAATGTAATTTATAAAATTTAGGTACAAACTCAATTCTAGTTCAAAAACTTAATAACAGGTTGGACTCGAGTTAAATTAAACTCGAGTTAGAAGTTTTATATCTAGGGTAGCGTCTAGGTTGACCCCCAATCCAACTGAATTTTACCTCTACCTCTAGTATGAGGAGGCTATTAATCAACAGAACCCATAACTACTGGATCTGGATAACGACAAATGGCCAACTTGATAAACTCGTCTAGTGTTTTCGGCTATTGAAAGAGTATATATATATAGAGAGAGATATGAATGGAAGGCCAGGCATAGCAAAGCATTATAGAGTAGAGTGTTTTAGTTTGTTTCTACAAATTCACTTCTAATGGTGTAATCCTTTTTTTTCGTCAAAAAAAGGTTATATACCATAAGCTCATTTAAGCCTCACTATTAATTAATATTTATAACTCGACCCCAACTACACAGGGTAGATAAACAACCCTTGCCTGAAAAACAAACACATATTGAAGGGCAGTTGCCACAATCAATGCGATAAATGTAAAGAACATCACTCACACATATAAATACATTCAACATTTAATCACCATTTCCACTTCAAGTTACTCTTTAACTGGAGCGCAATGGAGATTTTTGCCTTCCACCCACCTTAAGGCCACACTTTATCCTACGATAATAATCGGTTAAAAAGCCAGCAACGATATACCATAATGCTTGTTTAACACCTCTAGTCCAAAATCTGAAATTTCATCAAAATGTTTCAAATCACACCAACACCAACACCAACACCATTTCATTTTCATGTGCTTTGTCAAGAAGAAAAACAAAATCATCCTTTGCACAAGAATGGAACTATGGCTGACTACACCAACCATGTAACCATAAGGCTTAAATCATTCATCACTGTCATCCGGGATCGGGATGATCAGTCACTCCAGACAGCCAGTTCAGTTCAGACACGCACCTTGGTTGGTTTTTCTCATCGGAATGGCAGACCTTATCTGAGCATGATCAAGTTCCCAAAAACATCACTACTGATGCTCAACCAACAACTTCCTACAAAATTATGCACAGTGGGAGTAAAGAGAAATTAGCAAAGGCCACAAGGTTCTTTCAAAGCTAATTCATTTTTCAAATCCATTCACTGGCTTCCTGCAGTAACTCAAATTATGAGGACAGCCTAGGCATCGTGGCCCATATCAAAATCCCAAACAAAGGTAAGAATACAGGATGTGGCAAGAAAACCCGAACTATCTATCATACCTCATTTGAAAATTCCAAATACATATTGTACAGAGTGTGTATGTCTGACTAAATATACTTCAGTCCTGAGATATATTGTTGTCTGGAAATGAGATACTGGGCCAATCCATATATAATTCCGAGAAGCCCCAATATTCTAACCTTGATCACATCCGTTATTATGATTGAAGGCAGATTCAAGGGTATTGTAATCAATGGCGTTGAGTTGGTCTGCTTAGTGTAGCTCCACACAAAGCGGTTAAAAAGTATATGACTAGGGAAACTAAGGATGAGGAGGGCCACATTCTTGACAGCGAAGAACCAATCTGGTCCTCCAATTTCCAAGCCCCAACCCGCATTCCCATGCCATACATCTTCCCATATGCCATAAAAGGCAGTCAAGATCAAGTAGACAGAGATAGCCACCGTTACAGGGAAATACCTCTGCTTATCCCCAAATCCAGCAATAAAATCAGAGTCCTGGTTAAGAAGAAGCAAAATGGGTGCCAAGAAGAATATAGCACGATTCGAGCCACCCGTGAGATTGATATTTAAGATCAGGCATATAGCAAAGCACATCACAGTGGCTACATTACCAACTGCTGGCATCCATGCTCCCTCAGCAGCCATCCTCTTTATTGTGAAGGTTGGCACAGCAGAGGCCCTGCGTTGCTGCATGAACCTCAATTTGGGAGGGAAAGTGGTAGAGCTGCTTTGTCCAGATTGGCTATGCCTAAGCCCACCCCTTTCAGTAACTTTTTCTCGCATAAGTGAGGCAAGCTCAAACTTTATCTCCAGTGCTATAAGCATAAAGATTGCCGCATATAAACCAAGGAGAGATGTCCTTGCCCCTTCAACAGCCAGTAGTGTCGCCAGCTTGTTGTCTTCCTCTCCCACATCTCCAACTCCAGTCTCCCCAAGGAGACCCTTAATTCTCACTTGACCCTCCAATAGGTATGTAACAGGAAAAAGAGCCACGAGCAGGGCAAATACCCATGGGAGAAGCTTTGTGCTTGAGGCAGATGGGAAATGGGTGAAGACCACAAACACAGAGGCACAGACCATGGTGACAACAATAAGAGCATGCAGGATTGCTGCCTGGAGGAAGTATTCTGCAGCTATATAAATGCCAAGGGTAATTCCTATGGCAATGGAATACAATGCCCTCAACTCCACAATGTACTTAATGGGAATGACAGATGTAACAGCTGCCAGAGTGAGCATGATTGCTGTGATAAGAAGCCAAGATGGCCATGTAGGCTTTGACGCCTTGAAGCCATATATCGAGATGTCGTCAGCAGATTGACGAGCAGCTTTGATTAAGTCAGAGTGGTAAGTCCAGGATAATGGAATTGGTGGCTGCATCAGTATAAACAGCAGACCTGTTGCTATCACCAGCACCAAGCATCTCTTAGCAGACTGCACACAAGCGAAAAAGCAGAGTGATGAACTCAGTCTGTGTTAAAACATCAAAAAACAAAATAATAAACCACAGTATAGCTAGAGGAGTATTAGACATGGTGGACAAGCAATCATTCATTCAAATGATTGAATGGGAAATGTACTCATATAGCAGCTCAAACAAACGAGAGGAAGAAGAACCTATCGTACCATGATATGGGAGAAGTGAAGAGCAACGATGGGTATACAAGCCAATCCCGTCAAAAGAATGCACAAGCCCCAAAGTAAACCATCCGATGGATGTCTGCCATTCCACCACAGGAGAGCTTCAAAAATTGTTTCACGGCAAAACCAGACTGATAAAGCAACCACACCAGCATGTGCATAACCTTGCCAGGGCTTCATCTTTGAGGCTATTCTTGAATTATCCCTGTGAGATTAATATTCAAAGAATTGTCATGGTTGATGCCATCTTAAAAAATTAAGCACAAGAAACTATAGCACGAATATGAACAAGGATAAGTATACTTGTAAAGAAGGAGTGGAGGGGAAACAGCCAACAAAAGAATGGCAGAAGCCCACAAGACAGCTTTTGACGTCACAAACAGCATGGCGAGCTTCGAGGAATACAGGCAAGTCAAAATCCAAACTGCCTTTGGTCCAATTCGGTGATCGGCAGAAAGTCTCCTCACAACAGCCAATCCCACAAAAGTTGTCATGACAACCATGTAACTTGGATACATCACATCTTCCTCCAATCCATAATAGTATATGCTAGAGTAACTAAAAAATCCATTTTCAATGTAGCACAATAGCATTGCATGGCAGATCAAACCAACCTCAGTCAAGAAATGAAGTTTTGGCGGTAGAAGAGCTAAACCAGGAACAACCATTGCCAGGACAACACTAGCAACTATAAGCTTACAGAAGGATTTCAAAGACATGCCTGCCATCCAAATATTAAGATCCCAGAAATTATGCAGTACAAACCATGTGACCATCAAGCTCCCAAGTATGACAAAGGCAAAATATGACGGTAGGCTCTTCTTTGTAAAAAAACGAGCCAAATAAAAGCCAGCAACAGCTGGGAGTGGAAGGAACTGCACGATAAGAAAAAAAGAATTTCAATAGCATACAACAATATCACTGCAGTGTAAAGGAAAAAAGCGAGTATCAGAACACATGAGATTTGTCTGCCTCCCTATCAGAACAAGAAAACTAACATATACATCAATCATGTTCAGAAAATTTTTCTGCTTTTTAGATATCATAATTATCATGAAAGTCACATGCCTTCCAGTTCATTGTACTTCAGTATGAGCGATTAAATGTTTGCTGTAATCAAAAGAAGTATTTGCATGCTCTACATGAAGGCATGGTAGCTTCCATATTGAGATCAGATGCAGTATCAAACATAACCACAAGATTTCTCGATGCACAAAAGAATGTCCCAGGAAAACCAACTGGTATGGGATTTTCCTTTATCCCAAATTTCTATGTAGCTCTGGATATATTAGCCCAACTCCATAATGAATGACAATACATACTTTGGGTTGACCCATGCCAGTTTTTAATTATGTAAGACGTCCCCAAAGACATTGCTGTACAACCGAAACTACAGAAATTTGATACATCACAAATTTGTTCACGTGCTTTACTAATTCTTTTGATCATTGATACATCGCCACAGATCTTAAAGTCCACATCTCAAGTAGCATAAATGATTTTATATAAGTATAGTTTGTCATTCGTAACTACAAAAACAGATACTTACAAGCAGTTGAAGATTTAGTTGTTGATAAAAAATAAGCAGTCAAATAATGTTTTTATCCGTAGAGAAAAAAGTTTTATGGTTATCTAAAGCACCAAATGCTGCAAAATATGAGTGCCAAAATGCTAAAGCCAGGAAGCTCCTCTCAATAGCTAAATAAGAATTTGAAGTCCAATCTCCAAGTCCAACCTTGCCCGATTAGTGTATTTTTCAAGCATGCGGTCATCCATATATTTGTATTTTGTATCATTTTAGCTATTACTGACATGAAGTCAAGTCACAAAAGAAGTAACACAGACAGAGGGACCATATAATAGTGTCAATAAATACTTCTTATGGTGTTCAACGTGCCTTGAAAAAGCGTTTTGTGCAACTGGATTAGAAAATTGGTGCCATACCCCCACCCCACCACCTGTGTGACTATAAGAAAATGACAAAAAAAATAAAAAATTGGGCCTCTTCTTAACACCTAGTCAACTAGCCAATTAGTAGAAATATAAACGCATGGGGAAACAAATTTTTTCGGTTCGGTTTTTAACTTGAGAAAAACAAAAACTTATGATAATTACAGAAAAAACGAAGTCACTGCCAGCTGCCTAATGTCTTACAAACACAATTTCTTGAGAATTATTAATAAACTATTTATTTTAGTTACCTAATAAGTTATGACCAGAAGTATTCACAAAATGCTTGAGACCAAATTTTTGAAATGGTTCAGGGAATGGATTCTCCATGTCAACTTTTCAAATTTGTGTTTTCCAAGACAAAGGATAAATATGGGTAACACCGTGTATAATCAACAATAAGAGGAAATAAGTCAGTCAACAAAACAAAAGGGGGAGAAACTTAACGAAAGGGAGAAATAGAACATTTTTGTCAATATAAAAGCACTATGGCCACACTATTGAGAAATGTTGGACATATCCTCAATACAGTGATTCTACCACAGGCATGTCGAATCACTGAATGGCCTTGGTGATTCTGAATATTGGTAATTAGAAAACGAAAAATCACAATGATTTCAAACTTCACTTCAATTGTCTCGTATCCATGCTGCCTCGATGTCAAGCTCAATGTTTGTTAACTAAGTGAGAAACTCCCAAACTTGGTAAATACACACACATATATATTCTCCCAATTTTTCAAATTGAGAGTTAAACCAACTCAATGCATATACAACCCCCATTGTCTGTACTTCACTTAAATCACCGTCTAAGACACTCAACTATTACTCAACAGATCTGCTTTCACAAATCAAAAGGAATATTTTAATGCTAAATGATGTCTGGCAGAGGATGAAAGTGTCCATAAAGAGTACTAGGCAAACAATTCCAACAATTCTTCTGGTCTACCACCTAGTATAGCAACAAGTTGATTGACCAGAAACCTAGCCCTAAAATCAAATTCACGGTGGTGTTATGTCGGATCTGGGAGATGAAAAAGGTGGCACCAAATGTTGTTAACAATTGCACACAGTGCCATCTGTTCACTTCATCGGCTTAACAACTGGGTAGGGTCAACCGAAGGAGTACCAAAGTTACAGCTCTAGACCTACGACATTTTCCTTCTTCTTCTTCACTATAAGGGGCCATCACCATGGGTGCAATTGATGAGCACGCACAATATACACGAACCAGAACAAAATAGACCTCGGTAACACGCCAAGGAGTTTTTTATTGCAAAGAAAAATATTATTCCAGTTCAGTCCTCCGAACATATGTAATTTCAAAAAGCCTGATATAGAAAGTAGCAGATTGAAGAAGTGTGGAACTTCAAAAAGGAAAACTAATAACCAAACGCAAAAGTTCCTGTGGCTTGGAATTAAATTACTATTTATTACAGGTACAATTATCAACTGCGCATCAATGAGACATCTAGATGAATACGAATTACATAAGCTAAAGACTGTGAAATGCCTACCATTACAGGAAATCCCACAACGATCGCACCAGACGCATTAGCTATGACAAACAAAGCAGTGAAGCCCACTGAACTGGCATCAAAAATCATGCCGAGGGCATAAGCACCAGCAGCAGCAGCACCTCCAAGCATAGCAATGGTCACAAGAAGATAATTGAACGGTGGTGGCACCTGAATATACCGCCCAAACGAATGGAAAACAACCCTGACCTCCAAGCAAAGGACGACAATAACCAAAGCAACAGCACCATTGACCAAGCGAATACTCTGCAGCTGATGTTCATTCTTGGTGACCCACCACAACGCCCCCCTCGTTGAGGCATAGAGTTGAAACAAGAAAGGAACGAAGAAGAGAAGGAACAAATCACAAACAGAAACACCCGAAGAAAACACAACTGAGTAATGAGAGGCAATGTGAAATAGCAGAGGGAAGAATAAGAGATGCAATGTGTGCAAACAACTCTCAAGCTGCGTAAGGATTAGATTATCATCCGGAACCTCTCCACCATGATAACTAACCTCTTGCTTCAATTTGAAAGACGATACCCGAGGAACCGAGAAAAGCCAATAGAAAACACAATTGAACATCATGAGATAGTAAGAAGCATTGCTCATACCGACAGCGGAGACCGTTGCCCATGTGAAAAGCACCGAAGCAATGAATGGAATGCAAGCGAACAAAAGGCGCTCGAGAGCGAGGACAATTGTTGGATACTCGATCTGGATCCACTTGAATTGAAGCGAGACCCAGACGCCAATCAAGAAATTGGCTAGGGCGCAGGTGAACGAGGCAAGGAGGGAAAGAGCGGTGGAACTAAAAGTAGCGAAGATTGATGAGCTGAAGAAGAATGCGATCTGAGCTGAGAGAAGAGAGAACCACACGGCGAAGAAGGAACCGGACTTGGAGTTGAGAGAATCGAGTATGTAGGCGATCATGAGGCCTAAGGTTATAGTTGCGGCGACTGGTGTGCCGCCGAGATCGAGGAGGAAGGCGGCGCAAGGGACGAGTGCAACGGCGATTCGGGCGTTATGTAGAAAGGATGAGGGTGAGAAGCGACGAGAGTTCTTGAGAGGCCGAGTGGAAGAGGAGTTGCGACTATTACTGCCAGTGTAGGAGGAGGAGGAGGAGGAGGAATTAGGGCTAGGGTTAGGGTTTCGTTCGGGAGAATAACCGTTGTTGACGGTGGTGGGGAAACTAGGTGCACTGATGGAGGCGGAGATGTAGGGACGGAAAGAGCGCGGTTGGAGCTCCGGCGGTAACATCTTTGTTCCCGGTGGGGAAGAAAAACTCGGAAGTCGGAGGGTTGTCTGATCTGTTGTTTACTTGCTCTATTCAGCTTCTTCGGTAGTGCCGTGTTTGGTCCTTGTAGTCAGTGCTAGACATGGGGATTGGAGTTACAGAAATGGGAGTGGGAGTGACGTGTTTGGGCTTACGGGAACCGTTGGATGGGTGATTCAGCGGGACCCAAACCCAATTGGCTGTCTGTCATTTGGTTTTGGTGCCCTCCTTCTCCTTCTCCTTCTCTATTAGGCCTGATCCCAAATTGACACCGGAAATACGTATGTATTTGGTTTGGAATGGATTACATCTAGGGATCTTAATGGACCGAAACGAGAGTGGGATATAGTCTTCATCTTCATATTCGCTTAAAAAATTTTCGTTCATTCTCGGTTTATTCCCGCTAACAGGTATAATTTTCATTCTCATCCCCATCCGTGAGTAAATTTATAATCTCCGTTCCCGTTCTCGCTTTTCCCGTACCCATGCCAAACTCAAGCATAAGTACAAGTACAAGTCCAAGTCCAAGCCCAAGCCTAAACCTAAGCTCAAGTTTAAGTCAACATAATCCAAAATTTTAACTAATCCAACAACATTCTAAATAATCTAACACAACATAATGTAATATACTATATTCGAAAATAACAAAAATCACAAATGTTCAAACTACTACTTAAATTTGATATAATTTAACATTACACAACATTACACAAATAACATAACAGGTGGTAGAATCATCTTAATCAACTCAACATCTCTTAACACCAACTTCACACCAACTCAATCATCACTTAACACCCTCAGTGGTGGTAGAAACTACATCTTCAACATCATTTTTCTATATCATTAAAAGAAAAAAAAATTAGATTCTTCCAAAGAGAAATTTTCTCAGTATCCAAATAGAAATTTTCAACTAAAATGATATACCTCATCACTAATATCAAGATCCTCCAATAATGTGTAGCTCTTTAGGCCTGCCGAAGTAGATGAACCTAACAAAAAAAAAATGTATTAGTCATATTTTACCCACCCCAAAAAAAATTATGATGCACATACAAATAATATTTAATTACCTCGGTATTCAGCACATAACCAACTTTGAGAGCATATTAAAGCCTCTACTGTAGTTGGAAGAAGTCTATTGCGATGTGGACTGATAACCCTCCCACTTGTGTTAAAAGCAGATTCCAAGGCAACGGTAGAAATAGGAATAACAAAAAGATCTTTAGCAATCATTTGAAGCAGAGGATACTTGAGACCATTTGTCTTCCAAAAAGATAGTATATCAAAATCTAAACTTCTTGGCGTCATACCATCTTCTAAGTAACGATCCAACTCAGATCTCCCACGTGCTTTTGGTATATATCTTGTTTGTATAAACTTATCAAAATCAGAGAGATCATCAATTAATGGGCATTTAGAATCAATATCTGATTGAAGAGGGGGAGGAGAAGGATGTGGTTCATAATCATTTCCTTGTCTCGTTTCATATTCGCCTACCAATTTCAAGCAAAGCTCCTTAATCTTCTTCACTTCATTTAAAACTTCCACACCTCTCCATACATTTTTTCATAGTAATACTCCAAAATTCCCAACTTATACCGTGGATCTAAAACAGTGGCTATTCCCATAACACCATGAATCACACTCTAATATTTGTTAAATTTTTCTAACATATTCAAGGTTATATCTTTTATCACATCTTTGAGACTTTAAAACCACTTAGATATTTCTACTCTTATCCCACAAATAGTTGAAAAGTATACATTGACAGTAGGATACTTTGTACCTGAAAACAATTTTGTTACAGTATGAAACAATTCCAATTTTTCACAAATCTCTCTTGCCACCTCCCAATCATCTTCAGTCGGACAAATCTTATAATGAGAATCTCGATATTTCAAGCGAGCAAACACATCTCTATAAATTAAACTAGTTTGAAGTATGAGAAAAGTAAAGTTCCATCGAGTCTTAACATCAAGAGCAAGTTTCTTGTTACTTGAAATATGTATCTGATGAGCTACCTCTTCAAATTTTTGCACTCTCTTAGGAGATGTTATCCAATAAGCAACACTATCACGAATTCTTTCAATACCATCTCCAATCACATTCAAACCATCTTGGAAAATTAAGTTGAAAATATGTGCAGAACAATGCATATGGAACTACCGACCATGCAATATTAGTGAACCAAATGAAAGTTTATCCAACAAAATAGTCACAATTGCATCATTAGTGATACAATTATCCACAGTCAAAGTGATCAACTTTCTATCAAGGTTTCAATCGAAAAAGCAATCCATCAAACACTCCAGAAGCACTTCCTTAGTATGTGGATAAGACACATATAAAAATCTAAAGATAATAAATAACACATGTTAATAGAAGATCATTAGTACCTTATAATAAATAACATATGCTAATGAAAGATTATTAGTACCTTATAATTCGACTTTGCAATGTCCAAGAATTGTCAATAAAGTGTGTGGTGATTGTCATGTATCCCTTTCTTTGATTGTTTGAAGACCACATGTCCATAGTAATAACAACTCTACTTTTTGTCTTCTCCAACAACTTCATTGTTTTCTCCTTCTCAGTTTTGTAAATTTGAAGAATATCATCTCTAAGAGTGTTCCGGGATATCAAAACATTAGTTGAAGAGTGTGACAATATTTTTGAAACTTGTGATGCTCAACCATACTAAGAGGATATTCATGCAATATAATCATATTGGCAAGATCCCTCCTCCCCGCCTCTTGAACAAATCGCCAGTTCTCTATTATTTTCTCAGTATCCTTTTTTAATTGGTTTGGTACCAATAAACATTGCTTCAAATTTTTATATTTCTTCATCGGACAACTTTTAAGATGGTCATGCAAGTGGATAGTTCCATTCTTAGCACCACCAACAAGTAATTTCTTACATTCATTGCACTCAGCCTTTAACTTCTCATCAATTGTTTTCCTCTTGAAATGATTCCACACAATTGATCTATGTCTATCTGTTTCACCAAGAGTCATTGGAGTTGAGTTGGTAGATTGATTTTCATCAATAGAGATTGGAAGTTGGTTGTTTTCATCCGGTGTTGCAGAAGTTTAAGGAGTTGACATATTATTTCTCATTTCTTCTCCTTCCATTCCTACTTAATCAACTACATGTAAAAATCAACTAAGTAGAAACCAAAGCAAACAATAAACCTCAAAGAAAGCAATGACATCATGTAACATACATCAAGAAGTCATTCACTGTCATAGACAAATAGTTTCAAACTTAGGCCAAGCAAATTGTAGAGAATTGACAAATCTTGTGATTTATGTGGTCTAAGCCAAATGAACATCTTGGAATATCGAATCCTCATTTGTATGATTAACGAAAGAAAAATACACGCCTACATTAAATATGTATACTTTATTGTTTGGATTAGTGCAATCAAAGAGAGTTAAATAGTTAATAGATGTATACTTTATTGTTTCTTTTCATCCATGATTTTTAGTTCTTCTAGAGTTGACTGCATGTGTCATTCAATGTTTCTATTCCAGTCTATTGAATCATCTGTGTTCTTGCAGTCATTGATATTAAAGCTTTAATCTCAAAGACAATTTATCATAAGTCTTATCTGTGTTCTTGCAGGTTGTAAAGTTAATTAAAGTGCTTGAGAAATTATGTGAAATGAACCATGGATGTTTGCGTGAAGCATTGGATCCCACACAAAGGATACCACAATAAAATGGTTTATGTATCCAAAAAAAGTAGTAATCAACCTGAACCAAACACATATTAGCACCAACTCTGATTATACAATGGGGAAGAAAGTTACTTACCTGCTGTGGCAAGAAAATATCTGATTCAAAGCTTTTCGTAGGACAGCAGGCTGTCAAAGACGAGATCAGGTTGAAAATCCTTGAAAATCTGATTGAACAGGTTGAGTTCCTTGCTAATGCTATCGGTCTCTACCTAATGAAAGACTAGAATAGCAACTTAAATAAATAACAAAAATCACAAGCAATAAATACATCAAATTAAATAATAACAACGAATTTTGTGCGACTATAGTCCCAATCCATGATCATGAAATTACCCCCTCAAAATCAAACTTATTCGGAATTGCATGATATTTTTTTTTTGGATGAGGATTTGACTTCTAAAGCAAAATTTCACTTTTATAGAAATACTGAAAATATAAAATATAAAATTCACAAACCTATGTATGCCTCTTGGACTCATTAACAGAAGTAGATGGCCAGAAGCTATGCCTAGGTTCCAATGGACATTCCCTGAAATAGCAAAGTTTTAGAGTAAGAGATTTAAACCTTAAGTTAACAATATGAAGGTCTAAGGGTGAATGCAATGAACAACTTAAATATAGATACTCGGAGATCTCCTCCTTTTCACAATGGATCTCCAAAACCCCAAAGCTACATTCAATAACCTTCATATTCACATCCGTCAACTAATCCATGTCCATTACTGAGTCTTTCTCACAAATCACATACCAAAAAAATACAAATAATGATAATGTTGGTGAAACTCGGACAAAAAATCAAAAGAGAAGGACTGATGGAGGCGAGCGACTGTGCCATATTTCAGTAACCCATATTGTGCCATATTTTAGTAACCCATATTGTGCCATATTTCAATAACCCATATTGTGCCACACTAAAACCAACATCAATTGTGCCATATTTCAGTACACACCTTAAGTTATGAGTCGATGAGCCGATGGTGGTGGACTGCTGGAGGCGGGCGACTGAATTTGATAGAATAAGTTAGGCTAGGGTTTTTAATTGAAAGTATAGCCTTCATCCCCGCACGGGTTTATACGGGTATCCCCGTATATGTCCACCGTCCAATACGTATAGTCCATCCCCGGTCCAACGGGGCAGGTTTGGACGAATACCTGTTTTTCTTCAGTTCACTGTCATCCCTAATTACCTGTCAAGGTTTGTTTTATTTTATGGGCCAGTTAGAGGGGTCACCTTCAACATAGCTTTGCATTTTGGGTTAATTAATGACCATCGCCCCCGTTAAAATTGTCCGGCTTGTCGAATGTGGCCCAATATAGTCATCACTCCTCCTGGGCAGGAGGAGTGAGGCCCCAAAAGAGGATGCAATTTGCTGATAGGCCCGACCCATATTTTGCAGATCAATGCTCACATCAATTTTGTGTTGTAGAAAGCCCAATCAAGCCCAACTAATGCCCATTTGGCCCACCAAGAAATTATAGGCTTTGTAGATCATCACATCAGGCCTAAAACAAAACATAAAAGGTGATGCCACTGGAACTGGAACTGGAATAGCTAGCTAAGTAAGCTACCAAACTCTCCTCTAATAATTTGTAACAAAATCACAAGAGGATTTAAGTGTCATTATCAACCCCTATAATTTCCTTTTCAAAACAAAAAACTACATTTACAATAATATCGAATTTTGCACTCCAAAATTAAGCTTAAGTATGTATAAAACTCACATATATTTTGCAGTAGAAGAGGAATGTAGGTAGGTAGCTAGTTAGATTAGAAAGACTTGACTGAAAGAGTCAATACTAAAGAAATAAAAAAAAATAAGTGGAACAAAATTGGGGAATGAGGAAGAATGAAACTGTATTGTGCACTGCTTGTTTACGATGGAACTCTACTCCCACCATTAATGTCACTTCTGAAAATTAAAGCGTTAATTTGTTCCACGGAACATGGGAGGGAGGGGCCACCTTACCCTTCTCACCTTTTTCACATTTATATTATTTGTGTGCGTTGGAAATGGAGATTGAGGAAATTATGAAAAGAGCAAGGAGGATGACCCGCGCTCCATTAAAAACCTCTAATGAAGTTTCACCAACATATTTCTTTTTGGGATTAATTATAAATTTTACCCTAAAAGATCGTTCAAATCTCAATTTATATCTTCAAAGATAAAAATTTGCATCAATATGCACCTAAAGCTAAATTGATAAATTATACCAGATCCCCTTATGCTTGTCAATCATTTGGACCCTTTTACATTTAGAATATTACTCCTACATCTCATGACGTTTATGCATGTGTAACATGTAATCCCCTTTCGTTGATATCTGTTAATATAACCGTTAAAAAATATAATTTTTATTCTAATAAAAAATTATAATTTCATATTATCCTTTAGTTTATGGGTTCAATATACTCTAAAGTTCAAAATCAAACTTATCATTTCAATGTCTAATAGAATAAAGGGTTGCACATTGAGTGATATATTGCATTATATATAAAAAATATTATATAAATATCTACTTTCTATTGGACATTCAAATGGTAAGCTTGATTTTAAACTTTAGAGTATATCGGACCCATCAAATAAAAGATAATATAAAATTATAATTTTTTATTAAGATAAAATCATATTTTTTAACAGTTATATTAACATATATCAACAGAAATGGATTACTTGTTACACGTGCACAAACGTCATGAGATGTATGAGTAATATTTTAAATGTGAAGGGGTTCAAATGATTAAGTGACAAGCATGAGGGGATCTAGATATAATTTATCAATTTATTTTTACGTGTACATTGATACAAATTTCTATCTTTAAGGGTGTAAATTGAGATTTTTTATCTTTGAGGGTGCATATTGATATAAATTTCTATTTTTGAGGGTGTAAATTGAGATTTTTTATTTTTGGGGGTACACATTGATACAAATTTCTATCTTTGAGGGTGCAAATTAAAATTTTTGATCTTTGGGGATCTAAATTGAGATTCAAACTATCTTTCGGGTACAACTTACAATTAACCCTTCTTTTTTTCACTAGCTACATCATGTTCCTCACTACATACATGTTCAGTTGTGTGTTGTGTATTTTGATGGTGCTCGAAATCTTTCTATCCGATTGCAAAACCATAACGGGGTGAGGCCCAAGAGGGACTCTGTGTGTGTAGAGGATGATGCAAGAAGTAATATGAGTGATTTATCTCTGCCGAAAGAGTAAGACTACATCCATTGTAATGCACACTCCTGCTTCTTGGAAATTATATTACTTGAAGAAGAAGATAACAATAGTTTTGGCTAGAAGCCTTTTACAATGTATTTCTTAGGTAATCCTTGGAACTCTCTCTTTTTCTTTGTCTGCCTCTCCTATTATTTTTTTTATATTGTCCCTCTCTTTTTTTCTTTACAACATCATCGCCTTCTATTGATACATCTTGTTGTTAGGGTTTCTCCAATTCTTTCTTTTTTGATTGATTCTATATATGGTCCCTTTCCCATTTATCCTGTAGCGGAATATGTCAGCTTGACATCTTTTGTACCCACGTTCCTTGAAACAGAATGTATGCGATATTCTCTTTATCAAGGAATATTTGTTCGTTAGTGTCGTCAGACATTGTCGCCCTGCCCCTTGGCCAAGTGGCGTGACCGAGATTACTTAAAGCCTATCCTATGGCGAGCTCCTTATTCCCAAGCCGGTACTTGCCGTTGAGCTCGCTACCGAGCTGGCATATATCCTAAGTTGGATGATTCTTAGCTTCCACGCCCTGGGTTGTGGCCCAGTCCCATGATACGACTGGCCAATGCAAATGGGCCATTTGGGTTGTTCTCTAACGGGCCCATTGGGTGTTTTGAACTTCAAGTGGATGATCCAAACTTAAGTCCATCGTCATCATATTTTTTTTCTTTGATTGATAATTTGGGATTTGAAGCAGACCAGTTGTCAACTGTTTAATGTTTTTGCTCATCCACAGTCCTCACCCACCCCCGGCCCGCTCAGAAGATCATAGCTAGGTTTTCATATTATGTGCAGTTCACGGAATTCCTTATATATATATTGAAAATCAAACAGGCAGACACAAGCTAGTTTAAAGTGATCATTCAAACTATTATGTGACAAAAATGCGGTTCTTGATGGTCGGTGTTAAATGCAAGAACCTTAATTACGTGCCAACCAAGATATTCTACCCTTTTGCTCATCCACAACCAACCAAAGCCTATCGCATGCACTGATCCACATCATTTCTGAAACTAGTTCTTACTCATTCATTTGGCACTTGAGCTAAACCCCCCCCCCCCCCCCTCTCTCTCTCTCTCTCGTATGTGCTCTAGTTTTGGTCATTAGGAGTCTTCCAGCACAAAATTCTAGTCAAATGAACCCTTAATAATACTTTTCATAAAGAACGATTTTATTATTCCACCTTTTTATAAATCTTTCACCAATTTCCCCGGCCCCCACCATCATAAATCCAAAACAACTCTAGCGATCATGAGTGCAGGCTTCAACTTTTTAAGTACTTGCCTCTCTGCCTCACTAGTTTACGAATCATGGTCTCGAAGCAGTGCGTATAGACCCCCACCCCCAAAAAAGGTTACTTTTATTAATTCTAATGAAAAGGGATTATCTAAACTCCCATTTGGTTGCACATGGTGTGATCACATTTGAAAAGCAACCATCTGCTGTAACTCTCACTTATATGAATCAACTAGGATAGGATAGGATAGGGGTGGTGTCGCAGTTGAAAAGATGTATGCAGAAATTTGGAGCATTTTGGATAGCATACTGTCTGTGTGTATGTGTGGTGTGGCATGGCAATTCCCTTTCTGAGCTCGGACTCCATGCATCGGCATGAAACAAACACTCCTCAGATGCTGCTTGTGTGTATAAGTAAGTTTCTGAAATTAAGTAACTAGATATATATAGTAAGTATAAGTAAGCAGTAAAACTTGTATTATTAATTAATTCAAGCAAATTAGAGCAAAGTGCAAGCTAGCGTGCCTAGCTAGTATTACTATCTCAATTATAATTAAGGACCCTTCAATTCATTGATAATTAAACAATGGATGTAAAGTGGGTTTGGGTAAGAGAGGTAGGTTGTGGATCATATCATTTGAAGTTGGCTGAAATTGGATGCACGCACGTGGCTTAGATAATTGAATTCCTCATTCTTCCCACTTACAAGCCCCCATTATCTCTCTATGAGTATGTATGTCCCTACCAGTACCAGTACCAGACCTCCTCCCATTCTCCCATGCATATATATATATATAGCAGATAGATCCTTCTTTTTTTTTAAACCATCTGGCTTCAAAAGGGATAGCTTTCAACATCTTTTTCTTGTAATCATCTCTTCAAAATTAATATATATATATATATATACACACATAACTTCAATATGTATCTTTTAGTCCTTCCCATTCCTTCATCTCAACATCTTCTCTAGGTTCAAATATGTGTTATAATAATAATACCTTCTTTTACTGTACGTACGAATTTGCTTAATTATAAAAAATTAAAAACATTAAGATTTGTTCATCACATCACATCACATCACATCACATCACATACAAGGAAAGAAAATAATAAAAGGAATGAAGACTAGTAAAAGGGTGGATGGATGCATCGTATAGTTTTATTTGGGCTAATGAGGCCAATGATTACAGGAGGATCATATGGATTCTATCTAATCTGACTGAAATCATGATTGGAATACATATATTAAGCAATCATATACAAGGTGTTGTAATCACTACATGCCTATGCCTTGAGTATACTAAGTACATAACCAGTGAACTCATATGGGTCTTAATCAGTACTGACAACAATCCATCATTAGTTAGTGACCCAAGATTATGACCGGTATTGAAAAGATTCCATAACTTATCTCCAAATTTTATAATTTAAAATTAGAATTTACAATTCACCCTCTCCAGAGCTGAATTTTTAACTGCTAGTGTTTCTAACCATAGCCCCATGGTGGTTAGGATTGGTAGTGAAAGCAAGAAAAGGAGATGTCCGTTTAAACTTTTCAACTTCATTGCTAGTAGGAGGGATTTTTGACAAACAGTTTGTAAGATATGGGAACAACTAGTAAAAGGTTCTATGCAATTCCAAGTGACCACCAAATTGAAACTCTTGAAGCATGAGTTCAAAAAGATGAACAAGAACCAAATTGAAGATGCTACCCTGAAGGCTAAGGCTGCCAAAGATGAGCTGGATCAAGTACAGAGGCAACTTGATCAACAACCTCTGAACCCTATTCTTGGATCTAAGAAGAAAGACTTGCTACAAAACTAGGTTACTACAGCCAGAGTTGAGGAAGAGTTCTTAAGGCAGAAAGCAAGAATCCGATGGCTTAATGAAGGTGACAAAAATACTGGGTTCTTTTTCAAGACTGTGGTTACAAGAAGGAATAAAAACAAGATATTATCTATCACTTAGCAGGATGCATCTGTGATTGATGACCCTGATCAAGTAAAACAGATGGCAGTGGACCATAGTAATGGAAGCTCACTAGGAGAGATCAATAGCACCATTATTGATTGGGTTCCTAAAATTCCAATCCTATAAAGCTAGGGGATTACAGGCCCATATATTGCTGCAACACCTTGTATAAGGTCATTTCCAAGATTATAGCAAACGGAATTAAGATTGTCTTGCTTGATATCATAAGCATCAACCAAGCTGCTTTTGTTCCAGGAAGAAGAATTGGGGATAATGTAATGCTAGCACAGGAGCTTATGAGAGATTATCATAAGGATAGGGGTTCCCCTAAATGTGCCATCAAGGTGGACCTCATGAAGGTATATGACACATTAGATTGGGAGTTTCTAATTAATGTACTAAGGCAACACAACTTTCCTGAAGTAATGCTTAATTGGATCACCTCCTATATGTCTACTCCTAAGTTCTCCATTTCAATCAACAGGGAACTTACGGGATTATTTTCGAGTTGTAGAGGATTAAGGCAGGGGGATACCATGTCTCCCTATCTTTTTGTAATTGCTATGGAAACTTTAACTCAAATTATAAAGATTGAATTGGCTGCTGCAACTAGATTTAAATATCACCAGAGGTGCAAGAAATAAGGCATTATACAACTTGGCTTTGCAAATGACTGGCTACTTTTCTGCCATGGTAATTTACTCTCCGTGTCTGTTCTTGGGATAGCTATGGAGAGGTTCTTGGATCTTTCTGGTATAATGGACACTGCTGAGAAGAGTCACATCTTTATGGCTAGGATTCAAGATGAGGTTAAAAGTCAAATTAAGCAATGCTTGGGGTTTGTTGAAGGAACGCTACCTATAAGGTACCTTGGAGTGCCTCTACTGTGCTACTTTAATTTGATAAAATTGAGGCTATGATTAAGAGTAGGATTAATAAGTCCCTATCTATTAAGGGGAGGTTGCAATTGGTTCAAGCAGTCTTATACGACATACAAAGTTACTAGCTTTGTCATCTAGTCATTCTTAAAGGAGTATTGAAGAGGATTGAACAGCTTATCAGGTTTTTTTTTGTGGACTGGTACACATGACATAACTAAGGGGAGCAAAGTTGCCTAGGAGCATGTTATTAAGACTAAAGCACAAGGTGGCCTTGGACCAAAGGATTTGCACAGTTGGAATAAGACCTTAATGATTAGATATATATGGTACATGTTCAAGGATGGAATTAACCTTTGGGCTAAATGAGTGAAATCTGTTTATGTAAAAGGTAGAAGTATCTGGGAGCTTAAAACCCCTCAAGGTTCCTCTTGGAATTGGAAAAAGATTTTGAAGTTAAGACCTCTTGTTAGACCTTTAATCAAGCACATGATTGGGGATGGGAGATCAACTAAGTTGTGGCATGATAATTGGCACCCTCAAGGACCCTTGCTAGTGAAGTGGTCTCATAGAATTATTGAAGAATCTTCATTACCAGCTACATCTATGGTTGAGAGCATCATTGATGGTGATAGTTGGAACTGGCCTGACCATACCTCATCTAATTTGCATGAAATATGTAGCACAATGCCTAACTATACCCCAAATGTCCTACATTCTGATCAAGTCAAATGGTTGTCTAGTGTTAATGGAATTTACACAGCTCAATCAATTTGGATTGTGCCACAATTCCCCAAGGTACACTGGTATAGGTTTGTTTGGTATGGACAAGCTATATATCCCCAGGATAAGTAGCTATTCTTGAAATGTTTAAATACTAAGGATCGGGTGACAGCTTATATGCAACATGTGGAGTGTATCTACTTGTTTGTAGAAGTGAGGAAGAAAGCCACAAGAATTTGTTTTTTGACGGCCTTGTTGCATCTGGGATATGGAGAGCGGTGCTGCAAAAGAGTGGGGAGCCTTGGCAGTCTCTCATTCTTAATGCTTCTAGAGAGTGGAAAGAGAAGACATTGAAGATGAAAATTTTGAAGCTGAGCCTTGCAGCTACTATTTATACCCTTTGGAGGGAGAGAAATGCAAGGATTTTTAAAAATGTGGCCAAGGATTTAGCAAATATTCTAAAAGGGATCAGTAATATGGTGAGGAGTAGATTGATTACTCTAAAGGTTAAAGAGTTTGCCCAAAATTATGTCATACTTCAAATGTGGCATCTTTGCTCTCTTAGCTGAGTTGTTGATGTTTGGAAGTTACCTTTCTAGTACATTGTATGAGCTCAATTTGTAGTAGCACTAGCCAAGCAACCAATGCTCCTTCTAGATTGACTCTTTTGCTATTTTTTTTAGCACCCTGCTTGGTGCTGAAATTTTTGTAACAGTCTTTGGCTTGTAAATTTACATATCATATCAATATATTGTTTACTTACCGAAAAAAAAAAAATTATGTATTTATATTTCAACAACCACCACCACCACCACCAATTTACATGGAGATGGTAAACAAAGCATGAATGAGCTAATTCAAAACCAATGTAACTGCTATATCAAGTAATTAGCTAGATTTTAGGCCTAGCAAGTGAAAATATTTTTAATAATTAGGGTGATAGCGAGATTCGAATATAGGACTTCATATTCTAATATCATGTTAAACAATAACGAGCTAATTCAAAACCTGTGTAACCCCTATATCAAGTAATTAGCTAGTGCCTTGTAGCGAGAGGCTAATATATCATTCAAATGCAGGGATGGAAGATTAATTGCAATTATAACATCGGACCCACTGACCCATTATGACGCTAATGATACTTGTAGATAGTCAAATGAGTTTTGGCTCAGTACCAACTACACATTGATGATGGAGTGTCAATAATAAATCTACAATAAAATCAACAAATATTAATAATTAAACAAAACACACTCTTTGTTATCAATTCGGAGATTGAGGGGTGCGTACGAGTGCCATCTCATTTTCTCAAAGGAAACACCTTAAAGTGAGGTCTAAATAGAATTGCTCTTTCCCTAAAGTAAGACGATGTAATCTTTGTTAAGCAGCTTATTTAAACAGCCACAATGGAACGGACAGAAGACAAAAGGAACGATTGATCACTCGAGAGCATAGAGGAAGTCTCTCTCTCTCTCTCTCTCACAAAAATCTAACTCTGTGTTTCCAACATCTCCAACCTCAACAACACACTGCGCTTAATGGATTTCATGAACAACTCATCAAAAGCAAACTCACCATCTCCATCGAAGAGCAAAAGAAAGAATCCGCAACAAAATCAGCAAGAATCAACAGTAAGGTTTCTAGGTGTACGAAGAAGGCCATGGGGCAGATATGCCTCAGAAATAAGAGACCCTTCCACCAAAGAGAGGCATTGGCTGGGCACTTTTGACACTGCAGAGGAGGCGGCCTTGGCCTACGACAGAGCTGCCCGCTCCATGCGCGGCTCCCGTGCTCGCACCAACTTTGTGTACTCCGACATGCCACCAGGTTCCTCTGTCACTTCTATCCTCTCGCCTGATGATCAATCACATTCACAACACGACCTCTCCGTCCTTTTCCCTAATGCACCTAAAAACGATTCCTCAGAACAATTATTTTTCAGCCGTGATAGTACTGTCGATGTGTGTCAGTTTTCTGGTGGGCTGCCTGTGGCCGGGGACGCCTGGATTCATAATAATAATGAGACTGTCTCTCTGTCTCTGTCTCAACTTGAGCAGGTTACGGTTGGTGCTATGCATGGTGGTGGTTATGGTGGGTTCAAACAGTTTAATGCAAACGATATTGAACTGCCACCGTTACCACCAGATATTACGAGCTCTTTTGGCTCCACTAGTGTTCTTCCACTTCCACCTCAATCAGTTTCTGATCATGTTATGGGTCACAGTGTTTGGAACGACATAAGTTTTATAGGATTGTCGGAACAGATGACTAGTAGTGAACAGTATAACATTGAAGGGACAGGGGGGGTGGAATTGGATATAGGATTCGGCATGGCCAGCTGCTGCGAGCAGATGAATTTAAGTAGTGAAACCGAATGTATGGGATTCATCCCATTTCCATTTTCGGGGTTGGGGATGATGCCTCCTCCAACTCCCACAGCTTCCAGAACTCTCTCTTCATCAGCTTCAGAAGAATTTGATCTTCGAGGTGGTGGTTGTTCGTCATCACCATCATCATCCACCTATTTCTTCCCATAATTAGTTTCTTTAATTCTGATTAGTTCTCTTGCATTGCATTGCATTGTTTGCTTTTGGTCTTTTGGCGGGGCGACTATTATAGTGGTTGATGTTGATGATGACTACGATTTACATGCATGTTTGTTTGTTTGGCTGTGTATGAATTTCAGTAGTACTACTGGTTTAATGTAATGTTATGAATCAATCAACTTTTCGGTTGATCTTTCTTTACATGTGTATCCATGATCACTTACATTGCAAGAATATCTAATCTCAAGTTCTCTTAACTTATTTCTTTTGAAAACCTACACACCAATACATCTATATACAAAAAAAAAATATATATATATATATATATATGTGCAATAGACGATCATAGATTTTCTGATTATTGAAAAAAATCCAAATACGTTCTCTCAATCAAATAATATCATACCATATCAAAATACATTTCGCCCCTCAAATTACACTAAATTTGAGTATGCGCCTTCCAAAATTGAGTTTTATCGTCCTTGTATGGGACAACAACAAAGTACAAAACCACTTAACGAAAGACCCTGATGAACAGTGGCATGTAATTACACAAAATCACCTCAATGAATTGTCTTTAACATCTGCAATACCACATTCTGTCCAAGCAAACATCCAATATCTAATAGATCGAAACATCAGCTCAGGATTGTGTTGTGCATGGTTGCAAAAAAGAAAAATGGAACATCAAACTTTAGATATCGATGATGGACACTAGCCTCAGCAAAAAGAAATTTTATTTATCTTGGACAGATAGAGCCTACATCACTTGCCAGGATCAGGACTTGAATATACATGACACTTTAGGGATAGTGGCGGGCATTCTAGAAAACCTCAACACTAAAACAGAACCCGACCAAAAAAAATAAAAACACAACCCGTGTCATGGAGTGCAGATTAAATTTGAACAGAAAAAACTAAATTTTACATACAAGCAAAGTAGCAAAAGTAAAATTACGAGCTGGGTTTCTCTGATTTCAAGGGTGCATTCGAGGAGGATGCACAGCTTCCATTTTGAAGTTGAAGACTCTTGGCCACCAGAGAATCGCTGACCAAGCCAACATCAACATCATCAAAATTGAGTGTGCCTCGGAGCTTCCGAGTACTGAAAATGGAAGAAATAGGGCAAGGGGATGAATATAAAACAGGATAGATTTCTACTAAACAAGGTTTTTAACAACAAACAAACCATGCGGATAGAAAAAAAAACAAATGTATATACCCATTCAAACGGTTATTTATGGCTGTCAAGTCTTTCGAAGGGCTCTGGTATGCGTGAGTGCTCTCTCCAACACATGCATAATAACTCTTACAGGTATGTGAAATTAAAGCATCCATCTGCAAACATAAACAAAAACCAAGTTCTAACACATGAAACCAAACTGGTCCATTAGTGCACAAATGTATTAGAGCATTCACATCCTAAACGAATGATGTCTACGCTGATGTTCTGTTTTGTAATGAGATAAAGCTGCCACCAAATTTGTAATTATGACTCACAGAGCAAAAAATCACATTTGACCAAAGCATTGTAATTTAAAGACAATGAATTTCATCAAGGTAGAAATAATGGTTCAACATGCAAACCTTTCTCACAATGTAAAACCAAATTGTGCTTTTCTTGATAACATAATCTGGAGGTACCAGTATGGTTTCACCATAACATAATTACTGTATCCATAAGATCCAGCTAGGCTCCTTTTTAGGCAAGCTCCATTATCTAATAATATGGGTAATCAAAATAACAGGAAAGGAGCAAAAAATAAATGCATAAAGAAGCATTTACAAATACACTGAAAAATAAGGGCAAACAAAAGTGTACTTAGCCAATTAGGCTTACGATGTGTGTATGTGCATAACACATGAATTGCAGTCAAACATCTTTTCTTTGGGTTGAACCATTAATTAATTGAGAACCAAGGGGTACGGTAGCTACCTCAATAATTACTCAAGCAAACCTCAAGACTTACCCATTCTCCATACCCCCACCAAAAAAAAAGTGTTTTGAGTGGGCGGGCGGGCATGCATACAGACGTGAATTGCAGGGATAAATATGTCCATAACCTCTACCCCACCCCCACCCAAAAAAAAAAATGAGAAAATGAATAAAAAATAAAGAGATAACCCCTACAACCTTCGTTATATAAAGAAAATTAGTATGGGAAAAGAACCAGAGGCAACAGTTAATAGGACTTCAAGCGTGGTTTTAAAAAATGGAAATGGGTGTTCTAACCGTAACAATAACAGTGTAACAGAAAAACGATGTAACGATCACTAGGCATTCACATCTCCCTAAAAATTCAATATAAGCATGATTTATGTCACGAATCAAACAAACATAAATTCTTTATGATATAAAATGCACTTTGTTATATCATACACATATTCTTGTATCTTGAATTGTTTTACTAGTCTAAATTATGTATTAAAAAGGAATATTAAATCCAAACACCAAACAAAATTTAAACACATGTATTTCAACAGAAATCTTGGGACATGTGGACTAGCAACAACTTAGCTTCTTCAAAATAGTTTAGATATTATGGCTAGTAACTATCCCTCTTTAACATGTTCTAGAGTGTTATTTTTCCCACACCAATCTCCCACGTGGATAACTCTGATGGGCTAAAAGAGAATCAAGTAAATATATTTGGTGATTGACATGGGTTGATGAAAAGCAACCAATCATAGGCACTCCTAATTGAATTTTGTGCTTGTTCAAAAAAAAAAAATTGAATTTTGTTTAAAGCAAATCACACCCAATCTTCCCCCACTTCTCCTTCTTCCTCGTACCCATCAGTTACAGAAATTCAAATAACCATCTCTGCTACTTCAATCCTACAGTGCAGTAAAGATATTTTTGCGACGAGACTTTAAAAATTCAGCATTCTTTTAGAAGATGATGATGAACATACAAAGAGATGAGAGTTTACAATTTTTTTACAAAATTTAAAATAACCTTCTCTGTTCAGGTATGCTTCGTTACATATCTACAACCCTAATTGTCCCTTAATTCCTTCTTCTACTACTTTTACACCAAATTTGATATTTGGACACTATTTTTCTTCTACATCTTTTTTTTTAAAAAAAAAATCAAAAAAATGAAGTTGGAGGAATAATTAGATACAGTG
The DNA here is from genome assembly GCA_963454935.2 of Ilex paraguariensis. NCBI lineage: Eukaryota > Viridiplantae > Streptophyta > Magnoliopsida > Aquifoliales > Aquifoliaceae > Ilex > Ilex paraguariensis. Next base: position 307,452 of record CAUOFW020007314.1, on the reverse strand, counting down.
GTGGAATATTTCAGCATCGCCATGCCACCACAACTGCCATCTTAGGCGTGAAAAGATTTCTCACTGTTAAATTGGGTTGTAACGGTATTGAAAACCACCAAAATACCTTGTAACGGCATTCATGCCCCATAATAACCGATTTTAAAACCATGATTTCAAGGGCAAAGTCTCCACTAATTACAACATCAAGTCCAACCTCAAATTCACTGCAAGAGCTCTTGATATATACAAATATATACACACACACACACACCCATAAATTGTTCCCTCCATCTCATTGTTCATCAGTTGATGTATCTATAGAATATTAGGTTATTTAAATAAAATGTATTATTGTAATTGATATCTTATTATGAGTTAATATAAATATGGATGATGAGAGGAAAGATTAGTTAACTCTCATTCTCCTAAACCATAATACTCTAATCTCTTTCTTCTTCTTTCTTTCCTCCTGCCTCATTTCCATTCTAAATCCTAAAACTAAACTGAGATTTTAACTTGGCGTCAAAACGATCTATCAAAAATAGGAAAGACAGTGGACCGAAGCGAGGGAGGGCAGGCAGTGTAATCTCCATCCTTGTACCCGCTTAAAAAAACTCTGTCTATCCCCGATCCACCCCTATTAACAGGTATAGCTTTCATCTCTATCCCCGTCTGCGAGTAAATTTGATAGATCACCTCCGCCCCCAATCCCGTCCACCTTACCCACCCAAGTCCAAGCCCAAGCCAACATAATCTAAAATTCTAAATAAATCTAACATTCTAAATAATCCAACATAATTATAAAATATCATAACATAATTAAAAATTTGTCATTTACATCATTATATAATTAAAACCTCGTCTACAAAATAATCCAATATAATATAATTAAAAATTTGTCTGCCTTGTAAATCCAACACAATATTATCCAACAAAACATAATCCAACATAAAAAAATATAAAAACACAAAAAAATCATTCAATAATATGTAAATTTATAATCACAACAACCTGTATATATATATAAAACAATAATAATAACGGATAAAACGAGGCAAGGGTAAGTGTCAATCTATCCCTACCTTCATCCCCGCACGGGTTTATACAGGTATCTCCGTATACGTCCACCGTTTGATACGTATGGTTCATCCCTGGTTCAAACGAAACGGATTTGGACGAATACCCATGTTTACCCAGTCCATTGTCATCCCTAATCGAAAATTTGAAGTTACCAGGACACTTAGGAAGGGCTGGATAGCTACTGGAGTTGATGCCATCATCGAAGCCACCCAAACTCAACAAAGTCTAGCTTGATTTTTCCTCTCGAGCATTATGGTGATTTTTCCAAAATCTTTTGAAGCTATGTGGAATGTTTTTTCAATTTTTTGACGATATTTTTATTTTTAGATCATATTTTGAGATCTGCAATTTGACAAAAGTTACAGTCATTTTTCTTGCTCCCAACACAACCAGAAGGGTGCATCTACGCCATACAGGACCTTTAGTTGAGTTTTTTGAGATGCCCAAAGTTTTTTGATGGTTTTGAACTTTAAAGGTTGTCGGCTTGCCTAGTTTTACTCCAAGGGGCTTCAATTGGTATTGTTCCTCTAAACTAGTTGCTTCCTTGGTGCTCTAAAGGATTTGACAAGTTTGTGGCCTTTGTTTTCCAGTTGTTTGATGCCTTTGGTGCTAGGGTTAGACCAAAATATTGTTATTAAGTGATTGGGTTAGTGATTGTGTTTTTGAGTAAACCTTTTTTGTTAAGGAAATATGTTAGGAGTCATTAGTATTGAGAAAAGTGGGTTGAACAGTGTAAGGACTCTTGGATATAATCCTTCACTCCAAATCAGTCCAGTGAAATTGGACAGAAACAACTACTTGGCCAGGTCATGATCATAGTTGTTATAGTGCATGCAAATGGGTTAAATAGATATTTGACAGGAACAAGCAAGAAATTCAAATCTGAACCTGATCTTAGTCAATGGATATCAAAAAACTCATTGGTGATGATATGGTTATTTAACCGATACGTATCGTACGATACATCACGATTCACCTAAAAAACGATAGGTATTGTGTTTCTGTATCGTTTTTGCACCGTAATGTACAATACACAATACGATATGATATGCCCTTATGATACGTCATGATATACCTGAAAAATGATATGTATTGTGTTTCTATATTATTTTTGTACCGCATCGTATGATACATTATACGATACGTACGATACAACACAATACGCCCAATACATATGATACGTGATGATTCTATTTTTTTAATTTTTTTTTATTTTTTAGAGTTGAAATAACATCATTTTACCCTAGAATTTATTTTTAAATTACTAGCTAGTAAAACAACGTTATTTCAATGGTTATAGTTTAAAATAAATAGATAAAGTCTATTGTTAATATTGTTCAATTAAATTTAAAATTCCTGATTAATATTAAAGTTGTTCAAGCAATTGATGTTAGAAATTTGAATTAGAGGTCTTTGTAATTTGATATTATTGAACTATATTGGAAACTTGAATAGTTGGTGAAATATTAATAAAATGTTATGTTATTATGAGTCTATGACTTTTTTACAAATGTATATACATATATTTTATTAATAATTATTTAAAAATAAAATTGTGTGTATCTTACGATACACGATACGACACACTATTTTTAAAAAATAATACGTTTTTCTATAAACGATTTGACAACTATAGTAATAATTTGGGCAGGTGCTGGATTATTACTAGGATTTTTAAACAAATTATGTTGGAGATATTGTTAGAGAGAGAAAGAGTGAGCGTATGATTTTCTTACAAGTCTCAATATGGAATATGATCAATTCGTATACAAGTTTTGGAAAAAGATGCGTGTAACAAGAAAAGAGTAGGAGTGACACGCTTCATCACCAAGCCCATGATCGATCTACCCTACTAGCTATTCTACGAAAAAAAACAGATCTTTTCAACCTCATGGTGATGGTAAAAATGGGAGTTTTGATAAAGATCTCTTAAAATGTGATTAATGTGGAACGATGAGGCACAAGGGTAGAGTCGCTCGGGCCTTTGTGGGCGCAATTGCCCTTAATTTCGTTTTGGAACAAAAATTTTCATATAGATTTCTGTATAATATAGATTTGCCCCTATAAAAAAAACTCATTCATTTAATCTATTTCATAATTTCTCACATTTAGAATAAATTTCTTTAGTCTCAATCAAGTGAACTTAAATAATATTTAGTTATTTCAACTCCTCAACATGTATTTAAGAATTATTATGAGTCTCATGGTTCTCTATCTAGTCTCTTTGCTAATTAAGTACATTAAATCTCTAAACCATATCTCTGAATTAAGTACATATAGTAATTTTGTTGCTAATATTTGCCCCCACTACGACAAATGTCTAGCTTCGTTCTTGACGAGGCACACTAAAAATCATTGTTAGAAGCTGCACAATCGTCCTTCTGGGGGACATGATAATAATAAGGCTAGTTCTGTACACTCACATACCCATATGACTAAGATTGTTAATCCTCCCTCCTTGAGGGGTCCGATGACCTGACTAGATACCTATTCTGCATCTGCTTCAACTTATGTTGTTTCCAACTTTGTTCACACAGGTGTATCTGCTAGTGCTTTTACTGCATCTTGTTCTCCTACTCTTTGGATTATCGATTCTGGAGCCACTAACAATATAACAGGTTCATAGTATCTTTTCTCTTCTTATTCCACATATTGTGATAGAGATAAAGTTAGGTTAGCAGACGGTTCATTGTCATTTGTATCTAGTAAACATTTCATCAATTGTTCTCCTTCTATGTCTTTATCTTCAGTTATTCATGTCCCTAACTTTTTAACTAATTTACTCTAAAATTAGTAGTACTACAAAGTCTCTAAATTATTTTTTGAGATTCTTCTAATCTCATTGTGTCTTTCAAGAATTGGGGAACGAGAAAAACGATTAGCAGTACTAAAGCTCATGGTGGTTTGTATTTGTTGGAGGATCAAACTTGTCTGGCATTGCACACTTGTGGGCTTTTTGCTACTATAACCTTCAACAGTTACATCAATGGCATCAAAGATTTGGACATCCATCAATAGGAGTACTAGAGAATTTTTTTTCCAATTTTGGTGAAACAATATAATAAATATAACTTTCTTTGTAATACTTGTGAATTTGTCAAGTACACAAGAACCACTTATCCAAGTAATAGTAATAATAATTGAAGCACTGCTCCATTTATGATTGTTCATTCTGATGTATGGAGAGCATCTCATATTATTTCTCTTGTCGGATATCATTGATTTGTTACCTTTATTGACTACTGCACTCATGTTGAGTTTATTTGTTGCAAAATAAGTATGAAGTGTTTATTTGTTTCAAGAATTTTCAAAAATTGATAAATGCTCAGCTTGATGCCAAAATTAAGGTGCTTAGAACTTATAATGGAATAGAGTACATTAATGGAGAGCCCCAAGCTTATCTTACAGAACATGACATTCTTCACCAAACTAGTGTGGATACACCTGCACAAAAGAATAAACATCTTCTTGAAATAGCGCGTTCCTTGATGTTTACTATAGGTGTTCCTCCGTTTTTTTGGGGAGATGCAACTCTTCCTGTTGCATATCTTATCAATTAGATGTCTTCACGAGTTCTTAACTTTGCCACTCCTATAAAGTTGCTCCAAGGGTCGGTTTGAGGGGTACAAGTGTTATCATTCTTAGTCCCAAAAATATGTGTTAGTATGGATGTCACTTTTCATGCGACAAAGTCGTATTTCTCAACGTCTCCATCATCTCTTCAGGAAAGCAGTGCAGTGAAGAAGAGATGTTAAAGAATAGATTTCTTCTTGTATCTCCCCATTAGTGTTTGATTCAAGGAGAGAAATCTAGTGAGGGGTAGCCTCGAGAAGACATCTATTCAAGGGGAACAGACTACTTGTGAAAGATTAGATAGAGATAATTTGCGATGCTAAACTTAAAGACTAACTAAGCAAATCACCCCCCATGAACCACCAAGTCAATCATCATCTACTGACTTAGCTCCTGAGATCTCTTTCCCTATATCAAGTAGTGAGCCTTTTTTGTAGTAATCCTATTGATGATAGTTATTTACCTATTATTATTCAAAAAGAAGTTCAGAGTTGTATCCAACATCCTATTTAAAAGTTTGTTTCTTACTCCTATCGTGCTTTTGTTTTGTCTTTGTCTTCTATATCTCTTCCCCAGAGTTGGAATAAAGCCCTTATAGAGCCTAAGTGGAGAATAACCATAATAGAAGACATGAGAGATTTGGAAAAGAATGATACCTGGGAGCTTGTGTCTCTCCCAACAAGGAAAAAATTAGGAGACGGTAAATGAGTATAAATTGTCAAGTAGAATGTAGATGATACAATTAATAGGCAAAAAAACAAGACAAGTAACCAAGGGGTTTACTCAGACGTATAGCATTGACTATCAAGAGAGATTTGCCCATGTAGATAAAAAAATTTCATTCGTGTCAATCTTTCCTATGCTATCAATCTAGGATGAGATTTACAATAATTGGGTGTAAATAATATATTCTTTCATAGGGTCTTGGAGAAGGAAGTGTACATAGATATTTCTCCGGGTTTCTCTTCTCTAGTTATGGTGGGAAAAGTATGTAAGCAAAAAAAATCTCTTTATGGACAAAAGTAATCTCCTAGAGCTAGGTTTGATAGATTTCATAAGACAATGGTCAAGTTTGAGTACAAGCCATGTCAAGCAGATCACATGATATTCATTAAACAAGAGAATGGTAAGATCTCAATGCTTATAGTATATGTTAATAACATAATACTCACAGGTGATGATATAGAGAAAGTAACCAAACTAAAAGTCCATCTTGCTAAAGAATTTGAGATCAAAAATTTGTGACATTTACGCTATTTCTTAGGGATTGAAGTGGTCTGATCAGATAGAGGCATCTTCATCTCACTGAAAAAGTATATCTTTGATCTTTCAAAGAAAACTGACATGCTAGGTTGTAGACCTGCAATTCACCTATTGAGGCAAACCACAGACTAAGAAGTAATGAAGGTGATCAAGTTGATAGAAAGAGGTATCATGGACTTGTTGGGAGACTCATAGACCTTTCTCACACTCAACCAAACATAGCATATATAGTGAGTATTGTTAATCAATTCATGCATGCTCAAATCATCCCTAAGAAAAAATAATATTGTTCTGAAAACAAGATCATCTGAGATTAGAAGTTTTTACCGATGCAGATTAGGCAAGCTTGATTGATGATAAGAGGTCCACTACAGGTTACTTTACCTTTGTAGGAGGAAATCTAATTACTTGACGGAGCAAGAAGCAAATAGTTGATGCTAGATCTAGTGTGAAAATAGAATACAAGATTATGGCTCATGGTATTTGTGAGCTTATGGGGTTGAAGACCCTAATAAAATCTTGGTCTCTCTAATGGTGACCTTATGCGGCTATATTGTGATAATGAGGTGCCATAAATATTGTTCATAATCTAGTTCAGCATAAAAGAACAAAACATATTGAGATTGACAGACACTTCATCAAAGAGAAGCATCGACATCCAATAAACAATTAACCGATGTGTTTACTAAAAGACTTAGTAACAACATTTTTCATTTAGATGTATGCAAATTGGACTTGAAAGATATCTATGCTCCAACTTTAGTGAGAGTATAGGATGTTAGATTATTTTAATTAAGGGTATTATTGTAATTGACATCTTATTATGAGCTAATATAAATACGGGTAATGAGAGGAGAGATTAGTTAACTCTCATTCTCCTAAATCATATTTCTCTAATCTCTTTCTTCTTCTTTCGTCTCTCTTGCCTCTTCTCTATTCTAAATCCTAAAACTAAACTTTTGAGAATTCAACTTCTACATATGTTTACCTTTATTTACTTTTGGTACCATTGTTCTTTACCAATTATCAAAAATGCCATACAAACTTCATGCTGACTCTCCTATTTAGATATAGAAAATAATCGTTGTTTTTGGGTGCAAATGAATATGACTTGCAAGAACTGTTTCACAATCAATTTCAGTTGAATGTAGCACATTTTTGTCACCTCTATATTTGTGCATAATCCTCTCCAGTTCATGTTAGAGAAAACCATCCCTGGAAGCCTTTCTGAATTGCATTTTCCTGCCTGTTTGGGATTTTGGTTTGCAGTTGCTTCATAGGCCAAGATGGGTTGAATTGACAAGAGGTCAATCCACCTGTTCAATGGCCTGTTCTTCCCAGTGATATATTGGGGAAACATAGAAGAAAACCCTTTCAAAACTCAAGCTGGACCAAGCCAGGACATCTCTTTGGAATGGAGGCTAGCTTTACCCAGGGGCACATCTTACACCAAAGCCTTGTAGTCATTTTAGGGTAGAAAACTACGTAATTCTTTGTTGAAAATATATATGAAAAGAATTATTCAACTAATACTTTCAAAACAAGTGTTTCATTAATGGGAGTCAAGGAGGAAATAGATGTTGTAAAAGTTTTGCTAGGCAACCGAAAGTATCATAGACGAATGTACCGAAATCCAGTCAAAGTGCAAAAACATAGAGCAACTCCAACCGGCTCAACAAAAGGTATTTTTTAGCTATTTTGCTGAGCCAATCCAAAAAATTTGGCTCCAACCGGCTCGACAAATCGCTCGCTACTATGCCTCCCTCCGTTCTCTCTCATCAGAGCTCTCTCCTCTGAACTTTTGGGTTGTTCTCTTCCACCGTGGCCTAGTTCCAACTCTGGCGGGCTCCGGCAACTTTCTCTAAGGTTGATCTCTCTCACCCATCCACTTCGGCAGAAACTAAATTCATTCTTTGCACACAAACATACACATCACGAACCCCCACCCTTCCTCCCCGTTCTTTCCTTCCCCCTTCCTGCACGCTTACACACCGACTGGTATCACAAAATTTCAGAAGCATAGGATGACTCAAGATGTGTGACTGAAATTTGGGTAAAACTTCGTATGTTCTTTCTATGTCCATTTAGTCTATTTTGCTCTAGTTATGTTCTTGATTGAGACTTATCTTGGAATTTTTTCTAAACAATATTTGCATTAGGGTAAAGATATTTTTGCAGCAAAGAATCTTGAAAATCATCTGTAATTTATGGTAATTAATGGAACTCAGGAAGTGGGTTGAGATATACGGTGGTAATTCATCTAATTTACTTGCAATTCAAAGTGATATTTAGGTATTTTTGTTCTCTGTTTCTTTTGGTTCTTGATTTTGCTTCGTTTCTATATGGTTAGTGTGGTTTTTTTTGCAATTGTATTTCTCTTATCGAGAACAATCTGATTTTTCTGTGAATATGACCGTTGTAAAATTTTAAATTTTAAATTTGATGACGTGGCACGACACGTCATCATTATCATGGTTCAAGGTATCGGCCGAGTTGTATCCGACTCGGCCTATGGCAATACGATAACGATACACAAAACGTAGAAATCATGAATTGAACATGTATCGCCGATATCTCCGCGATATTGTCCGAAATCAAAGGACTCGGTGTTCAATCGGTTCAACTCGGCCGAGATAAATCGGAATCTTGCCGTGTCGATCAAGTCAGTGAACAAATCCCCCCAAATCTGAGAGAAAGAAGAAAAATTCAAGACCTACTCTGTTAAAGCTTAACAAACACTCAAATCATTGCTGAAAATTGAAGAAAAATCCAAAAAATAAAAGACATGTGAAATAAAGCACACCCACTACCAGTCAAGACTCGAAACCCATGTAAAAATTGCAAAAAGCACATGAACCCTGGAATCTAAAACCCTCTTTTTCAACAATAAAAACGAAGAATACTAAAGATTCGACATACCAGTAGGTTTGCATATTCATCTGTTTTTGTGTGAAATCATGATACTTCGGTTCTTTGTTGCGATCTTATTCGGTTCTTCATGAGTGAATCTCTCTCTATGTTGGTTCTCACTGTCGGTGAGGGACCGTGGTGGTCTCGTCTCTATCTGCACCCATCTCTCTCTCTCATCATGACTGAGAAGACGAGAAGTCTTCGTCTGAGACTTAGAAAAACTAAAACAAATTTTCGCCTGAAATATATGCTGGGTCTGCTGTTTTTTTTTTTTTTTTTGAGTGAGTGTTGTTTAAATATATATACTTGTCTTAAAAGTAGTATAAAAATAGTAGATCAATTAGGCAGAGAAGCAAATTAGCACCTTGCAAGTCACTAGTTCGATTCCCTCCAACAGCTTGTTTTACATTATTTTACAAGGATCACTGGTTCGATTCCCTCCAAGCCTATTTTACATTATTTTACAAGGATTGTTGTTTAATGATTAAAAAAATTATAACTTTAATGTAATAATTAGATACATTAATATTTTATAATAATAAATAAGTGGGTATAAGTTCTATTTTTTTTTTGATAAAAAATATATGTACTATTTCAAATGATGTACAATTAAATTATTTTTATATTTAAGTTACTTATTTATTGAATAAATATTACAAGGATTGTTGTTTAATGATCAAAAAAATTACAACTTTAATATTTATTAAAAAATTATAACTTTAATGTAAAAAAATATAACTTTGATGTAAATTTAATGCCTACATTGAACATTAATAATGATAATTATTTTCGCTAGCAATTTTATATTTCATTTTAATTATGTTTAATGTGTTTTTTGATGTATTGTGGACATATAATGCATAAATAATGATGTCTATATTTTTAAAATTTTCTATAATTTTTTCAAATTTTTTTGGAGCTTCTACCTTGCGTTTTGAGCGTATCGGCCGATACTGCGCCACGACCGATATGTATCAGTACCCTCCGAGTTGATGATCGATACCGCGACTTTGAACCATGATCATTATGACACTTACGTGTTACGCCACGTGGTATTTTTAAATTATATTATTTAAAGTTAATTAAAGTTAGTTGAAATAGTTAACTAAAATAGAGAGCGTGGTTGGAGTAAATTTTAAAAAGTGGATAGCTAAAATAGTGAATACAATATTTAAATATATTTTGAATAGCTATTTTATTGAGCGTGGTTAGAGATGCTCTTACTTGCAGACAGTAGAGCGAAACTAAAAAAATTTAAGTAACGCAACCACATTCATAATAGAGGAGCAAACACCTCAAAACCACTAAAATGCGAACAAAAAAAGATGAATCTAAACCAATACGCACATAAACCATTATTCTCTATTGGCTGGGTGATTTAAAGTTGTAGAACCCTATTTGTTGTCTAAGGTTTTAAGGCTCATATATGTTCATAAAATTCTTTGTTTGGAAGAAGAAGAATATGGTGTTGAAAATGTCTGCAAATGACCTGCTCTTATGTTAGTTTCACAAGACCACTACTCCTTAATCATCTCGACTAACCCACATACTGTTATAGACTCCTTTGTGGGTCGCTCTTATAGAAGGTGCGGCAAATAAGTAGCAGGAATTATATGGCTTAAGTTTTGTTTTGTTATTTTGTTTTTAACGTTATTGTTGCTTAGTTGGAGACTGATCTCCTAATTAGGTCTTCCCGTGATTTCAGTTATAAGGAGCCTAACTTATAGGTTTCCTATATTTGTAAGGAGACTAGTCCTATTTAAAGGACTCTAGAATTAATAAATACCCTAAGCCAAATTTTAATCATAAATATAGAGATTGGAGCTCTCTCTAACGAGGTCCAAGGTGTCAAGCTCCCTTTGATGAGTTTGATTATAATTCACAATAGGTCGCTCAAAGAATTGTAATAAAGGGAAGAAGCAGATTCTAAAACTTGATTTCCCAGTGAATCGCCCCGTGACAAGATCCTTGGTTAGGGAAGGTATCAAATTGGTATCAGAGCCAATCACGATGGACAACTCTGCCACAAAAGAGGATTTGCGATTGATGTTACAAGAAGCACAAGCCGCAAACGAAGCACAAGCAGCAGAGATTGAACGGCGATTGAGCAGTCACCTACAGGAGTTGTCATTGCAATTCAAGGAGTTACTAGTAGGGTTTAATCGAAGCATAAGAACTAAGTCTGAAGGAACTGCAAGCTGCAACAGCCCACAAGAGCAGCCACCCCAAGTGCGTCACGCAGGAAATCGATTGCAAGGTGCAACACCATAACCAGGTAACGGCGTCGTTCCCCACTACACCAAGTTGGACTTCCCAACTTTTGATGGCTCTGAAGATCCTTTAATCTGGTTGCATCAGTGTGAGAAGTTCTTCGCCAATCAACATACACAGGAAGGGGATAAGGTGGGATTGGTTGCCTTCCACATGCTTAGCGAAGCGCATCTATTGTACCATTAGTTAGAATCTGAGCAACCCACAATCAGCTGGGCCGGATTCAACGACTATTGTTCTCTGAGGTTTGGACCGCCAGCCAGAAGCAATTTGTTGGGGGAATTGGTGAACTTGAAATAGACCAGGTCAATAAAGGACTATCAGGCAATTTCAGGAAAGATTGGCAAGAGCCAACAGGTTTGTTCAAGTTGATAAGCATGTGAGTTTGTTTACCGCGGGACTTGCAGATTCAATTCGTCTGGATGTGGAGCTTCACGCCCCACCTGATTCGGCTCACGCGATGAATTTAGCAAGAGCCTTTGAGTCTAAACATCATATTCTGAAAGAAGCCGAGCCAAAGAAGGGTTCATGGTTAAACAGTAATACTGGCACCACCTCCAGGGCACTAGCAGTAACTACGCCACCCAAAAGTACTACCATTGCTGCTGGTGGAGGACAAACGGCGATCAAACCCTTGAACACACCATTCATCAAGAAGTTATCAAGGACAGAGATGGCGGAAAGAAGAGTTAAGGGCCTCTGTTACAACTGCGATGAGACATACTCAGCTGGGCATCAATGTAAAAGGCTTTTCTGGCTTGAATTGGCAGATTCAGGTGAGATGGAACCAGCAACCGCTATCGATGGGGAACCAGAGATCTCTCTACACGCATCACAGGTCAAAAAGGGGCACACACCATGCAAGTGAAGGCTATCTTGCACAATCAGAATTTATGGGGTTTGGTAGATTCGGAGAGTACGCACAATTTCATTAGTTTAACAGCTGCAAAAAGCCTCGAAATCAATGCCCAACCTAAAACAGGGGCAAGTGTCTTGGTAGCAAATGGAGAAAGTGTCCACAGTGCGGGAATTTGTAATGCGGTAATTTTTCACTTGATGATAATGAGTTTACCGTTGATTTTTTTGTTCTTCCCCCGGATGGTTTTTGATTTGGTATTAGGAATCAAATGGTTGCAAACTCTGGGACCCATCCTTTGGGACTTTGTATCTCTGACCATGAGTTTCACATTCCGGGGCAATAGAATTATATTATATGGAATGCAGCCCCACCATCGCCGGCAGCTTCACTTGCTTAACGGACCCCATTCTCATCGGGAGGAATTGGTGCTGCTTCTAACCGAGTTTACTGATCTGTTCCAGGAGCCATCTGGCCTACCTTCTCTCCGCCATTGTGACCACCAAATCTGTTTACAACCCTAATCGGGACCTGTGGTAGTCAGGCCTAATCGATACCCACAATTACAGAATAAAGAAATCGAAAAGCAGTGTGTTGAGATGCTTCAACAAAGGATCATTCGACCAAACAAATCTCCCTTCTCTTTGCTGGTTTTACTGGTTAAGAAGCATGATGGAACTTGGTGGTCAAGCGAGAGACCCAAGTCCTAGTAGCCCCGCCGATCGGAAAGTGGCGTTAGAATATCAGAGGATCATGGAAGAAGCACAAGGGGTAATATCGAAAGAGAAATCCCTTGTGTCCTCTCGAGGTGCTTGTGAATTTAAGCGCTGTTGGATAGAAGACTGGTATAGAATCAGCTGTGGGAAGAGAAGACCACGTAGCCTTGCTATGCCTTCCCCGCGAGTACAGCATGATGAGCCCAAGTTACGGCAGCTCCGGATGAAGGGAGAATAAGGGTATTAAGAAAAGGGATAGTGAAAATAGCTCTTATGTTGTAACTTGGAATAAACGTTTCTCTGTGGAGGAACGAAAAGATAAATTCCCCATTCCGGTGGTAGACGTGCTACTTGATGAATTGCATGGGTCCAAGTACTTCACTAAATTGGATCTAAAATCAGGGTCCATCAAGTGAGGATGCATGACTCGGATGTAGAGATGACAACTTTTTGGACACATCATGGGCACTTCGAGTTCTTGGTCATGCCCTTTGACTTGTCCAACGCCCCTTCTACATTTCAAGCACTCATGAATGAGGTATTTCATTCTCACGCAAATTTATATTGGTTTTCTTTGATGATATCTTAATTTACAGCAATTCTTGGACAAATCACTTGCTCCACTTGCGTGTTACTTTTGAATTATTGCGTGCTCAACATCTATACTTGAAGAAGTCTAAATGTGCTTTCGGGGAGACCCAAGTTACATACCTTGGGCATATTATTTCTGCACTGGTGTAACAGTGGATCCGACAAAAATTCAAGCTGCAACAGCATGGCCAAAACCACAATCGGTGACAGCCTTGTGCGGATTCTTGGGGCTGGCCAATTATTACCGCAAATTCATTAAGTATGGGCAATTGGCAGCACCATTAACTAGTATGTTGCGAAGAAACTCCTTCCATTGGGATGAGAGCGCCGAGCTCTCTTTTGATAAATTGAAGCAAGCATTGGCTGTTGCTCCGGTATTGCAATTACCAGATTTTGATCAGTTGTTTGTGGTTGAATGTGATGCGTCCGGAGGAGGTATCGGGGCTATTCTTCAACAAAACAACCACCCTATTGCATTTTTTAGTCGCCAATTGGCTGAAAGGCACCAAAAACTTGCTGCCTATGAACGGGAACTGATCGGGTTGGCAAAGGCAGTGCAACATTAGCGACCTTATTTGTGGGGAAGAGCCTTTCTTATCCATACCGATCATTACGGCTTGAAATGTTTATTAGAACAACGGATCACAACCTCTCCCTAACAACACTAGATTAGCAAAATCTTGGGGTTTGATTTTACCGTCGAATATCAGGCTAGCTATTTAAACCAGGCTGCTGATGCTCTATCAAGGCACTCCAGTGATGAAAAGGTGTTAAGTGCAATCAGCCACCCTCGATTTTTGCTTCTAGACGCTGTCCGTGAGGAAGTAATTGCAGATTCTTCCTTACAAGAGCTATCTTTACAGGTTTCAAAGGGGGGAAAAGATTCTAGTTGGTCTGTTCATGAAGAGCTGATTCTTTATAAAAATTGTATTTATTTGCTGCCCTCTTCTCCTTTGATTGCTTCAGGTTTGTCTAGTTATCATGATAGTGCACATGAGGGGATCCAGAAGACTCTACATCGCGTCAAAGGAGATTTTTATTAGAAAGGGATGAAGTCAACCATTGCCGATTATGTGTCCTCTTGCCCAATTTGCCAACACCACAAATCAAAAAATCTTAGCCCAGCTGGATTACTTCAACCCTTGGCCCTTCCCACTCAAATTTGGGCGGATGTTTCCATGGACTTTATCGATAGGTTGCCACGTTTGGGGCAAATCAATTCTTTTTGTGGTTGTGGATAGATTCTCAAAATACGCCCACTTTATTCATCTGGCTCACCCGTATACTACCACCAAAGTTGCCCATGTTTTCATGGAGCAGATTGTTCGTCTTCATGGGATTCCGGACACCATTATGTGTGATCGGGATGTTGTTTTCACAAGCAATTTTTGGCGGGAACTCTTCCGTCTCAGTGGTACAAAGCTTGCCTTTTCCTCAACTTACCACCCACAAACAGATGGACAAACAGAGGTTGTGAATCGCACCATTGAAATGTATCTTCGTTGCTTCATGGGGGATAAGCCTAAAAGCTGGATTGAGTGGCTTCCATGGGCTGAATATTGCTATAACACATCATTTCATACTAGCCTCCAGAGTACGCCTTTCAAGGTTGTGTATGGGCGTGAACCACCTCGTCTCCTTTCTTATATACCTGGGTCCTCTAGAGTTGAAGCCGTGGATCAGGCCTTGCTTACTCGTGATCAAGTTTTGACAATGACACGGGCTAAATTGCAGCAGGCCCAAAGACGTATGAAGGAGTTCTACGACAAGGGGCATCGAGATGTGCAATATGCTGTAGGGGATCTAGTTTGGCTCCGCCTACAGCCATACCGTCAGCACTCTGTCTCTACTACAGCCCGCCACAAGCTGTCCCAGAAATTCTATGGTCCATTTTCCATTTTGTAGCACATTGGAACCGTAGCATACAAGCTTCAACTACCAATTGAATCAAAGCTTCACAACGTCTTCCATGTTTCCCTTCTTAAGCCTTACAAAGGACAACCTCCACACTCCATTCCACAGCTGCCTCCCGTAAAAGATGGTCGTGTCATTCCCACCCCGGCTTCAGTATTGCAGGCTCGTTTTAATAGAGGCACTTGAGAACTTCTAGTGCATTGGGTTGATACTGACGTTGCTGATGCCACTTGGGAAAGCCGTAAACATTTCCAACATGCTTACCTGGACTTTGAGCTTGCGAACAAGCTCTTTCTTATGGGGGAGGGTGATGTTATAGTCTCCTTTGTGGGTCGCTCTTATAGAAGGCGTGGCAAATAAGTAGCTGGAATTATATCGCTTAGGCTTTGTTTTGTTATTTTGTTGTTAACGTTATTGTTGCTTAGTTGGAGACTTATCTCCTAATTAGGTCTTTCTGTGATTTCGTTTATAAGGAGCCAAACTTATAGGTTTCCTATATTTGTAAGGAGACTAGTCCTATTTAAAGGACTCTAGAATTAATAAAAACCCTAAACCAAATTTTAATCATAAATATAGAGATTGGAGCTCTCTCTAAATAGGTCCAAGGTGTCAAGCTCCCTTTGATGAGTTTGATTATAATACACAATAGGTCGCTCAAAGAATTGTAATAAGGGGAAGAAGCAGATTCTAAAACTTGATTTCCCAGTGAATCACCCCGTGACAAGATCCTTGGTTAGGGAAGGTATCACATACATTCATACAAGGATGGAGATGCAACAAATACAACAATTCAAATTTTACTAGGCTCTTCATTTATAAGGGAAATAATGTCCTATGGCATTCCAAAGGGGTATTACCACAAATGCCATAGGGGTATTACCACAAGCAAGATAAATACCTTTGATGACCGTAATGGAGAGACATATACATTATGGGCCGCAGATACTTTCTTTGGAGACATGTCAGGAAGACAGGGAAACGTAGACGTCTTGGGTGATCCAGGACATTGATCTAATTGACCACGAAAGACCAAAAGAGGCAAGTCAGGCTTGTAGACAAGGCAGTTGAAAAGGATATCAAAGAAAGAAAATTTGAGTTCCAATTTATGAAAAGTCATAAATAAATTTTACCGTCATTATCATTTTTAGCTTCTGGAACCCTGTAGGATTTTTGAGCTGTTCCGGCAGGAGCAAACTCCACCAGTAGAGGCTTTACCACAGGAATGAATACCTCATTGTAAAATATGATGACATCGACATGGTCCTGCACAATTTTCTGTTCCAAAACCATTCAAAGGCTTGAGGTGAGAAGACTGAGGACAGAGGACTAAAGATAGTAACATACCCCATTGCGGCGCGCTGATGACCGATCAACAAACACAGCACGAAAAACTTGAGGCTTACATTGAGGCTGTTTTCTATAGTTGTAAATGATTTCTTTAAAGGTCAGATTCAATTGGGAAATCTGCAGTTTCAGAACAAAAGAATATAAAAAATTACAAGAAACAAAAAAAAAAAAAAAAAGATAATTCCCAAATAGTAGCCTGTACATTCTCAAGTGCATCTAAGGGCAAACCTTTGCAACTCCATAAAAACAACAAAGGATAATCTGGTCAATATGACGGTTAAAGAATAGAGGTGTCCGCTGATCAAGAATCTTTTGAAAAAGACAGTATACACTCTCTTTAATCTGCTGAGACAGCTGTAGCCTTTCAACCATGCCACTGATTCTGACAGCAGCCAACTTTACAATCTGAATAGGACAAAATGTTTGATATAAGCAGTAAGATGGGATAACAGAAAAATTCAATGAATAAAATAGTATAACTAATCCCAACTCAGTGAATATGGCATGATTTAACGGTGAGGCAAGGGAAGCAAACATGCAACCAAAGCAGAATTCAGAGGACATCTACACCAAAATAACAATCAGTTAATAGTGAAAGCAAGATATGGAGACAGAATAACATAAGCAGCAAATGGCACATCCACTACTATACATTATGTGTGTGTGTGTGGATGGGAAGTTATCAATGGTGTATGACTCAAATCACAATCAAATCATATAGCCCACCCCAGTAAAAAGCCTGGTTTTGTAACCCCATAACCCCTAGAAAGGTCAACGCCCAAACCCAAACCCCCCTTCCCCCCCCCCCCAAAAAAAAAAAAAAGAAACGGCCCAAAAAAGAAGAATTTAAAAAAAGAAAAATAAAACAACACAATAGAGAGGAAGGAGGGAGACGAGGAGGGGGTGGGGAGAAGATATGCCTATCTAACTCCTCCACATTAGCAGAATGCATCCACCTATACAAGGTCTTCAAGGATTTTCGTACTAGATGGCATGGCGATAATCACAATTCTAGTATTGTGTTGACTAGTAATACCTTGCAGAAAAATACGTTGATTGCAGTTTCTGCACAAGTTTCCCCTCCACCACCTGGATTTGGCCTTGTTGGACTGCAGAGAAGTATCTCATTGTAGAACTTACAGTTAGACAACAAAAAAATTACCTAGGTTGTATAGAGTACTTGTGCTACTTCTGATTCCAGGAATTTATGACTGTACCTAGCAAATGCAGACTGTAAAGCAGCTGGTGGCAACTTTGACTTGAGGTTATTTAAGGCCAGAAGGCGATCCTTCACTGGTGATGTGAAGGAATTCCGCTCCACCAGCATACTACGATATTCAGTGCATACTCTCTTTGGAGACCGAATATCCACATTCTGACCTGAAAATATTAAGCAGAAACATGTAATCCTACAAAAAATTAATAGCTCATCACAACGAAACAATACCAATCCATCAACCTACTTCTTGTGCTACTTATTTCACAGCCTATCAAAAAGCAATAACTCCTTCTTGAAATGAGTTTACATATCTAAAGAAAAATATATCCCAATAAGAATGTACTACATGCAATACATATGACCTCAATATTTGGAAAGAAAAAAAAAGAATCAGTTTAGTTATTACCGGGGGAAGCTTCACGCTTTAGTGAAGACGATACAGGAGGCAAGCCCACAGAAGACATGTTAATACGCATCGCAATTGCATCCAACGATGGCATTGGTTCGGCCAACAACCCAAGACGGTTTATTTCTGAAGAAAGAATTGGCCTTGCAATTGTCAGAGAATTATACATTGAGGATCCCTTTTCCCATACCATGCTCTCCAACAGTCGTTCTTCCAGGGAATTCAGATGTCGTCTCAATTCTCTTGGAAGACTTTCCTCATGTCTAATAAAACTCTCTATCACCTTACTAAGATCAAAAGCTGTAATTCCAGTTCTCTCCAAGACTGCTGGAAACAACATGGTCACAGTCTTATGGGTGGCAAGAACTAGTTCAGCTGAACAGGCAAGCATACATCTGTGGAACCTCTCATTAGTTAGCAAAGAAGTTAAATTGCTTGCATGCAAAACTTGGGCCTCTGCGGTACACATTGCTTGCAAAACCCTATAATACAACTTCAGTGCTTCCATTCTACGTTGCTCTGCCCATATGTTGTCCATCAGGTTTGTACTCACACAATGCTCCCCAAGAATACCAGTTGGAAATATAGCCTCCAGTATTATCTGAGCCCTGCGTACCACATCCGAAGTTACATCCCGGTCACATGATGACAAGAATCGTTCCAGCTCTGATGAGGGTTTAGATGGAAGTGGAGAGATGACGTTGCGCAACCACTTTGCAGTTGTCATTGCTGTGCTTACAGGAGTAGCAGCCATCTTTGAGTTGCCAACCCCAATGATGCCATTAGAGTGAGATGTAGAGGGAGAACGGTAGGGGGAGAGGGGACTTGTTATTGTCTTTGCTGGGGATGCTATCAAGTCACTTTTCCTCTGCACAAGAGAGAGAGAGAGAGAACAAAATTAATTTGAGCAGCTACGTCAATTAATGGGTGTCAACGGTTGGGCTTTTTTTAAAAAACATACCTTGGTCCCATTTATGTTCATGATGCCTCCAGACAAGCTCCCAGAACCAAGTAAGCTATCCTCCTCATTAACAAACATCCTCTCATCCATTTCACCCTTACTATGAATTGCATCCTCATAATTCTTTTCTAGAATATTTAGACTGGAAGACAAAGATGATTCTTCCATTAAATCTTCAAAATAAATCAAACCATCTGCATCAAGGGGTATAATCATATCAGTGAGGATGAATTATGTATAAGCTATATAACACAAAAACAGTAGTAAAATAAGGGATTATACTGAGATTAACCTGTGTCGATATAGTCTAGGTTTTCAGTTCTACATTCGGATGCAAAGCAAGGTTTCTTCTCCAAAATATATGCAATCAAATCATTGGCCTTTTCCATTGTTGTCCTCAAATCATCTTCTGAGGTCTCATAAATATGGCAGAGTGATGCAAGTAGGTCCACACCTTTGTCACTTTTCTTAACTGAAGAGGAGAGAGCAAGCATATTGACAAATTCATTGTTACCAACACCATTAAGATCCCCAACAAATCCCAGAAAGAGAAAGGATAGAGAAAACAGTTACCAAACCGAGAGTCATCAATTCTGAAATTTCTGAAACGAACAGGAACATGTATAATCAAGATAGCCTGTCACCAATATAATTAAGTATTAGGGAAAAATAAAGTAACCTTATTACTTATGATAATATGATAACAATATTCTTTCATTAGCAGAGATGAATAATTTAGGACTGCAACTGACCAGTATAGAGACTAAACCATTTGTGCAAGTCACAAGGTCCTTGAAACGGCTGAACACATGGACACGGAGTGCCAGAAATAGCAACCACCCAAAACGATGATAGTCGGACACAAATCCCATGCTATTGGCAACAGCAGACTGCTTAGAATTTCCATCAATTGTTAAAAAAAATTCCCCATATGCACGTTTGTAGTACCTTTCATCATCCAAGGAGTAAAATCTAAAGTTAATAATGTATATGTCTACACAAATATTAAAAAAAAAAAAAAGCAAGATTGAACAATCAAATGCAACTCTTAAGCAAAATATGACAGTATTTTTTATAATGTCCTGGGCGGTCAAATAAAGCATACACATTACAATAAAGAAGATCAAAGAAATCTGAATGTAGAAACATCGGACTATTTTTTAGCAACACCTACCATCATGCTACTAAATGGCAACAGGGATTGGAAGGTTGGCACCAGTGGCATGACATTGACAATCATTAGAATTAGCCACTTAGACACAACAATGTTTTTCATTGACATTCTAGCCTCATCTCTTCAATCCAAAAATAATGAGTACAGAAAATAAAACACAGACCAAGTGGTATTGGACACCAGACTAGTAGGTACACAAAAGCAAACATAAAACTCCCCCCAAAAAATGATAGAAACATGCATCTAATACATTTTTTCAGGTAAGAGTATTCTAGTAATGTCTAATTAGTCAACCACATATTCATAAAGCAATAAAAACTTCATGAAAAGGAAAAGCAAACCTAACAGTACCCACTTGCTTAAAAGGCTCAAGTGAACAAAATTGGCCTGCAACTCCTTTACCTGATTGAGAGAAAAAAGGCAACAAAACATGTGTAAAAGCTCAAAAGACCATAAACAGGAGCAGAAATAAAAGAAACAAACAGGCATAATCTCATTAAAAGATCAACCCTCCACTATATCAGTACCTCCAATCTCCTCTCCCAGTCTGCACCGTATAGGTTACTCAATATTTGACCAACCTTAACAACAAATTGGGGAAGTTCTTTGAAAAAATCAACGACGCTGTAAAGCAGCCAAGGATATTCTATCAGCATTGAAACAGAAAATTTTCACAAAGAAACAATAATAAGTGAAATAGAATAACATACTTCAGCTTTGCAACTCTCAAGATGCCGCATAAAGTAAACCCAGTTTCATTGGAGCCCTGGTTCAAATTATCTGCTTCCCTCTCTCTTAATCTTTTCACAGAATACAAGACAAATGCAAACCAGTACCGTTCTGTTTCTTCTGGCTGATTGAGAAACACAAAGGATATAGAAATCAGCCATAGATTAAAGTTTCCATGAAACAAATAAATGAGCAATTGCTAATAGGCAAATTGGAAAAGAAAAAAATAAGAAGCCAATTTGGTAAAATCATGAGACATACTGCCCCACTCCCAATGGCAGATATATTTGACAACAGAAGATGTTTGCTCTCATTGAACAGCTTCGTGGCTTCAGTCAAAGTGTTCTCATCCATTGATAATCCATTCTGGGATTAGATCGCATCAAACAAGTCAAAAAGAATGTAAAAATTAAAAATAAATATCCGAAAAGGAACACACAAAATCAGGGGGAAAAACAAAACTTAATTGGTTTCGGACTTTTGAAAATAGCTGTGCACAATGAACTAGCAATAACAATAGAAGCAAACAGGAAAAAAAGAGGGAAAAAGAACAATAAAAGGAGTATAAAAATAAAAACCTGGCAAAAATCAATGAATCGAGCTTCTATGGTGCATGTGCCACCATGGTTGGAATGCGAATCATTGGAAGGACTTGATGGCTTCACATCTTCCATCTTTGAAGCAGCTGGGCCTGGACTCATAAGATACCAAAAAACTAAACCCAAACCCCAAAGTAATTACTCACTACGCCACTACGAAAATCAACGCATCACAGGGAAAAGTAAACAAACTAAGAAAGAGAAATTGAAATTGAAAAGCTCTGCAATTGTGGATAGAATAAGCAAACAAACCTTTCCAAATCTCACTTTTGTTCAGATCCGCAAAACCAGAACCCTAACTATTCAATCAGTAGAATTTGAAGCTGAAAAAAAGAACATCTCCTCGATGGGATCTGATCAAAGCCAGAAGTTTGATTGAAGAGTCACAGAGATCAAAACCTCTCGCTCTCGCTCTCTGTGTTTTGTTGGGCCTCTTTTTCTCTCTTCTTTTGGGAAGATCGGAACCCTCTTCCGTGTTGTCGCGCGGGAAAAAACAACATCACATGCCATGCCTCTATTTTCATGTCATTCTAGGGATAGCCGACACACATACACAATTTGCCAATAGGAGATTGACATGTCAGGGTAGTTTCTTTTCTTTTACCGCCAAATCTCATCGTTTCTGGAATTTAGGGTACAATTCAGACCGGCTGGGCTGGCTCAACTCATCCCAACGAGGGGAAAATTGGGGCTGCGTCTAATTTTTTAGAGGGATTTAAAGGCCTGTCTTTGGGTCCAAAATAAGGGAAAATTGGAATGGCTATATCAAATTAAAGTTAATTATAAAAAAATATAGAGTAAATAAGTTCTTAATTTTGATATTTATTTATGTCTAAATACATTTTTTAAAATTTTCAGATTTTTTTGTAAACCTTATGTCCTCCCTTAATCTATACGTTTTTTTTTAATTACATTTGTGTATTAAATATCTTTGAATTTTATGGGACTATTTTAATATTCTGTTTATTTATGCATTAAATATCTCTTGATTTTATGATATATCATTTTGTTTGAATTTTAAATTTTGAAACTCTGTCTTTATGGAGTTAATTGTAAAAAAGTACACAGAAAAAAATGTAGAAGAAAAAAGTCCTTAATTTTAATTCTTATTTGTGTCCAAATATATAATTTGAAATTTTCAGATTTTTCTTTGACAATTGTGCTCCCTTAATTCATGCGATTAATTTTTGGAAACTATTTTTTTTTCAGATTATATGTATACATTAAAAATCTCCTAATTTAATGGAATATTTGATCATTCCATTTTTTTAGGATAAATGTATGAATTAAAAATCTTCTAATTTAATGAAAAAATTTAATTCTTTGATTCTTCCTAATTTAATGGAAGATTTGATCATTCCTTTTTTTTTAGGATAAATATATGAATTAAAAATCTTCTAATTTAATGGAAGATTTGATTCTTTAATTCTTCTGTTTACGGTGAGGATAAATCAATTGGTTTGAATTTTAAATTTTGCAATAATATGTTTTGTTATTTTAAGGGTGATTATTCTGTTTTTTAATATGCAAACACTATATCAGGATAACAATAACAGTGTAACAAGACACTTGCACAAAATAGTGTACTATTGCATTTTGTCAAATATATATTTGCACATAAATTCATTCAAATAATCCATTTCTATTTTGAATTTATTACAACATCCACAAAATCACTGAACACTATTTTTATTACATTGTCTTTGTAACAGTATATTGTTACACTGTTTTTATTACACTACGAGGAAAATACAGTCAGCAGTTAAAAAATACACATAGTTTATTCACACACAATGAATTAATATGGCAGAAACCTTATAGATATTAAGGGAACAAGATTTTTCTGCCAAAAAAAATCAAAATCAAAATAAATGTTATAATATTTTAATTTTGGATAACCCATGATGTTAATACAGAAAACAAAAAAAAAAAACACATGGAATGGCGAAGTTCAACAATCCAAATGAAATCATAAAGCAAAGAGAAGATTGTGACCCAAAGATTTGTGTTTGATAAATCAAAATTAAAAACCCTCAAGAAATCTGCACGCTCTGCTTCTGAATCAATAATGAAGGAGTCAACTCAGGTTGAAGTCGTCTAAGCTTTCATCTGGAGCCATTTCATGGAGGTTGTCAATGTCAGAGCTAAAATGGATTCAAAAAAACTATTTGTTACAATTCATGCTGTGAACTTGAGGCCCAAAATGAATCCAGCCCTTTCTGATCATGTCTTTGGAAATCTATGGAGCTTTGCTCTTGTAGTATCAAATTTTGAGGAAGACAAAGATTATCATGATCTAGTTTTCAACCTCAGGAACACGATAAGGAAGATCAATGGAGACTATGTGAAGAAACTCTAATCACGAAAAAACCTCTCACCAATCTTGAGTTTGTGCTGGTGAAACTCCAAATCCTTTGTTAATCGATGTACAGATCACAGTCGATACCCTACCTTTGAAGTTTTTTATGGAAGACAAAGAGTTATGAAGTTTTTTCCGAAGAAGATGAACCAATTTTGTGAGGAAGAAGGAGTATAACGATACCCGAAGATGTAGAGATTTTGAAATAAATGTACCTAAATTTTAGCAGTTAAGATAAATGCATTTTCACAGTTTTTAGGAAAGATAATTTTACAAAATGGGTATTTACGTATTTATATATCAGTAGTGTACTTTTTTCTAAAATATATTTTTTTATGTATTTTTTTACAATTATATCTAATTTGGTATACCGGCTTCCAAAAGACCCCTAAAATAACGATAATTTCATTACCTAATTTAAACACTTATTTTAAAAAGTTATGTATATTTTTTTTTCACAAACACAAATCATAAGATAGATACACTAAAAAATAAATAAAATAACAGGTACACAATAAAAAATACAAAAAATATAGGTACACAATAAAACAAAAAATAATAGGTACACAATAAAAAAATAACAAATAAGCAATATAAAATAACATGTATGCAATAAAAAATAAAAGAATAACAAGTACACATTAAAAAAATAACAAGTACGTAATAAAAAAAATATAAAATAATAGGTACGCAAAATATACCCAGGTCGGCAAGTCCAATTTTTAAGAAACCCGCAAATCAAAAAGAAAGAAGTGCGCAGAGCAAAATCAAAAGAAAAATCCAAAAAAACTACTCCCTAACCCATCGTTTCTTTCCAAAATCAAACCAAACAGAGAGGAAGAAAAACATAAGGTTTCTAATTGAATCGATCTTCCTCATCATCATTGGAGGCGTTGAAGAATTCCCATGAAAATAGGTCATCAACATCGATTTTTATGGCTTCGTAGGCACCGAACAGATTTATAATTTGATCCAATTCACCTTCAACTTGAAAACTCGAGCAATCACTTAGCGGAAACAGATTGAGTGATCGTAGAGGTTGTTGCAAGAGAAAGAAATGGAGATCCTTGTGTTCTTGATCAAGAATGAATAGGAGAAGAGGATTATGATGTCTTCCATTTTGACTCACTCGCATCTCTCAAATTTAGGTAGAAATCATGTGATGAAAGCAAAATAGGTAATAAATATACAATAACTACCCAACCCAACCAACCCAGGGATCGCATACAATGTTTTTTTTAAATAACGGAGGACCTTTTTTAATACTAAAAAATTGCTAGGACTAAAGTTGGTTTACACACTAAGTGATGGGACCATAGCCTAATTATGCTAATTTTTTAAGACTTATTTGAGAGAAACTACACATATAATTTTTTTACTTTATTAAGTTCAATTATACATAAATTTATTGTTATTAAGCACATAATTCAGTTGACATTTTTTGTGTATTACTTAATTACCCTTTCTTAAATAATGCATTTTGTTTTTTACGCTTGTATAGAGCATTTTTTCATTTTTTTGTCCTCTGATCATTGTCACTTCATGATCTTTTTTTTCAAGGATGTCTTCTTTAGTAGAGGTTCATCTTAATCTATTATGACACTATACCTGAAAAAGGGATAGGGGTTTTGCATTTGCATATAGCTCATAAAGTGAGATTTTAGAATCTTAGTAATAAACTACATTCTTCTCTTTTTATTGGCAGTTTATTTTCCAATCAAATATGTAAAAGATTTGACCAAATTTTATTATTTGTTTGAATTTTGAACATTTATTTTTATTCTCTCATTCTCTCTCTCTCCCATTTATCTCACTATTACTCTATCTTTTTATTTTCTCTCTATCTCTCCTACTCCCTCTCTCACCGTTACTATCTCACTCTATCTTGCCCTATTTTTTTTTTCTCTCTCTCTCCCTACATATTCAAGGCACTGTTATTCTCTCTCTCTCCATATTTTCTCTCTCCCTTGATCCGAATTCTACATTATTAAACACCATTTTTTATTATGCACAAATTGGTCTTCGTGCAAGATCAACAGTCAAGAATGTGAATAGGTGCAATCAATGAGTAGTAAACAAACAATCAATGGTAAAACAGTAAATAAGAATTCAACACAGAGATTTATAGTAGTTCGGTCTCGGATGACCTACTCCACTTTCGAAAATGGCAGCGGTGATCAGTGTTCTTTATTGATGAATGATGGTACTCCGGATAGTTACAATGCCTTAGAGAGAGAGAGAGTAATGAGTTTAGGTTTTGGAGGCCTTGGAGGCGTGCCCTCAATGTTGAGAGGGCTTATATTATATAGCTAGGGGTAAGACAATAGAGGCAGTGGCGTGAGGGAGAAGAATTATATTGTTTTGGCAAGTATTGTTATGATAGAAGATCTTTGATGTCTACCTTCATATTATCTTGCCTCGTGCTCCTATTCATTCGGAGGAGAACTCTGAGTTAGATTGAACTTGAGCTTGAGCCTGGAGTTGGAGTGGTCTTGGTTTTGCATTGGAGTGAAGAGAGGAGAGGAGGATGGGCAAGGCATGGGCGGTGCCCCCTTGGGTACCCTGGGCGGTGCCCCCTTTGAGGATGGATTTGATCTCTGCTTTAGACTCCCACTTGACTCCTTGGTTGATCCATCTCCTCTTGAACTTTTCATTGGGCTTTTTCGGCGTATTTAAATAGGGTCTAGCCCAGTAAAATTTGGGCTCATCATTTGCCCCCCATGCCCCGAGCCTCTGACTTTTTCTAGGGGAAGGGGTCGCGGGCATGTGCTTCGTCTTCATCGGAGTGAGTCGAAATCTTTCTCGTCTTCAGGACTCCGCTGTATTGATCGGTATTGAACAAAATTTTTTTTTTTTGCTAACTCTTTTCCTTTTCTTTTTTTTTTCTTTTCCTTTCTTGGGTTGGTTGGGTGCCGCTCACTTTTGTTGACTTTTCTTTTTTTTTTCTCTTGGTTTGCTTGGGCGCCGCCCTTTACTTCCCCTCTTTTTTTTTCTTTTCTTTCTTCCTCTTGGGCATCGCTTCCTTCTCACTCTTTTTTTTTTTTTTTTTTGTGGCTTGGGCGCCGCCTCCTTTTCATGGGCCTCCCTTTCTCTTTTTCTTTTTTTTTTCTTCCTTTGGTCTACTTGGACGCCGCCCATTGCTTCTTCTTTTTTTTTTTTTGGGTGACACCTACTTGGGCGCCGCCCTTCCTCTCTCTCTCTCTCTTTCTTTTGGCTTCCTCCTTGGGTGACGCTTGTTGGTCAAGTGAGATGGGTCTGTTGAGCACTAGGCGCTGGGCTGTGCTAGGGCTGTGTGCTAGCTTGGGCGGCGCCAGGAGGAGACTGGGATGGTGCTTCAAGTGATGCCAGGAGGTTGGTCAGGCGCCTTGGGCGACGCTAGGAGGCCTTGGGCACTATTGTGTTTGGGGGACACCTTGAGTCTTGCTATGGGCGGTCTGGCGCTTGGTCACTAATTGATTTTGTCTCTAATTATAGGCGCTCTGTTGATAGAGCGAGAGTGGAGACTCTTGTGCTTTTAGGGTAGTGTCTTCTCCTTCTCCCAAGAAGGTGAGGTGTGATTCCCCCAATGCTCTCGATCAACGTGCAATGGCTCGGTTACGTCCTGGGAGATGGGACCCTGTGGTGCCCCTACTTCTTCCCATACTGGGACTTCTGTGTGTACCATGTTTACCAGAGCTATCCCTTGTACCATTGTAGGAGTTGAGACTTTGGTGCGATTTTCCACGGGGATTGTAGCTCCATATGGTTTGGTGTGCATGCATTAACTTGGCTTCGGTCAAGAACCTGCTTAGAGATGGCAAAGACAATGTTATTTCAAACATTAAAATATTTAACGTGATTACCTGGATAAAGAGGCAGACTATTTGCATGAGAGAGCAAAATCAGAGTTGTGGACGTATCATGAGAGGGCCGCATAAGCTGAGGTTGAGCTACGTATAGTCTCAAGAGATGGCTGTTGTAGCAGAGGCTTATTAGGTGACTTGCGCGAAAGCAGAGTCATAGAGGCCGAGCTATGTATAGTCCCGGAAGATGACTGCCATAGTAGAGGTGACTATTTGTGTGAGAGCAGAGTCATAGAGGCCGAGCTACATATAGTCTCGGAAGATGACTGTCGTAGCAAATGTGACTACTTGCACGAGAGCAGAGTTATAGAGGCCGAGCTACGTATAGTCTCAGGAGTGGGATACCGTAGCAGAGGTGACTAGTTGCACGAGAGCAGAGTCATAGAGGCCGAGCTACGTATAGTCACAAGAATGGGCTACCGTAGCAGATGTGACTACTTGTGCGAGAGTAGAGTCATAAAGGCCGAGCTACGTATAGTCTCGGGAATGGGCTACCGTAGCAAAGGTGACTACTTGCGCGAGAGCAGAGTAATAGAGGTCGAGCTACGTATAGTCTCGGAAGTGGGCTGCCGTAGCAGAGATGACTACTTACGCGAGAGCAATCATAGAGGTCGAGCTACGTATAGTCTCGGGAGTGGGTTGCCGTAGCAGAGGCTCATTCTATTGAGACGGGGATAAGGAGGGCGTTGAGGAGTTGGGCGCCTATTGGTGCGAGGGCGAGACCCATCGTCTAGGCGCTTGGTGGTGGGCACCTTTTATCTTTTTGTCTACCAGGTCATGTTCTGACTTTTGTAGGTTGTTTGTAAATTTTAGGAAAACAAATAAGTCAGATATAATAATCTTCGTAGAGTTTTATTTCGTGATTAAATAACAAAATAAATTAACTAAAATAATAAAGGATAAATAAAATCTTTAGGTGCTCGGTATCCCATAGGTGGGCCAAGACTTTCCTGGTGGAGTTGGAGTCACCTCCTCCTAACCCTTAGGCGATCGTCTGGATTTCCCCGAGGAGTTGTTGGCGTTCTCTGTCGTCCTGGTCTCAGCCAGGTGGCGAGGCTTTCCCTCTGCCAGCAACGTACTGCCTCAACTGGCCACTTGTATGAGCTCCTCGATCTACCTTTTAAGATCAAAGCAATCGTCCGTGTTATGGCCATGGTCACGGTGGAAGTGGCAGTACTTGTTCAGGTTCCTTCGGTTCAGGATGGTCTTCATCTTCTCTGGCCAACGTACTGTAGGATCTTCTTGTATTTGGAACTGGATATGCTCCACGGAAGCATTGAGTGGCGTGAAGGCTTGTCGTTCTCTCAGAGGTGGGGGACCAAGGCAGTCCTTCACAGAGACTTTCTCTATCCTATTCCTTTTGTTCTTTGCTTCTCCCATGTCTTCGCAGGTATCCTTTCTCTTCTCACCCCCGTAGGAGGACTCACCTCGTCTAGCCTCGGTAACATCCTCAGTGTTTATGTACTTCTGTGCCCTTGACAACAGCTCAGGCATGCTGGAGGGCGGCTTCTCGAGGACCGAGAACATGAAGTTGGCAGTGCAGAAGTCGGCGATGAAGGCGGCATGTGCTACCTTATCATTTGGCTCCTCAACCTAGAGAATCTCCTCATTAAATCGGTCAAGGTAATTTTTGAGACTTTCATCTCGGCCCTGCTTGATAGTGAGCAAATGGGTTACTGGCTTCTGATGTCGGTGTCCCCTAATGAAGTGGGAGATGAAGGACCTGCTTAGCTTTGCAAATGAGCGAATAGAGGAGGGTCTGAGCTTGGAGAACCATTGGCAGGCAAACCCCTTCAAGATGGTAGGAAAAGCTCTACACATTATTTCCTCAGGCACGTTGTGGAGTTGCATGAGGAATTTATAGGTGTCCAGGTGGTCTAGGGGGGTCTTTGGTACCATCAAAGATCTCAATGAAGGACATCTTGAACTTCGAGAGTAGGGGATAGTTAACAATATCATCAATAAAAGGGATATCGATGCATCTTACCAAATAGTCCACGGTCTCAGGTGCCTGTGCTTTGATGGTATTAAGGGCATCACCAAGCTGGTTTTGCACCTCTCTAATCTTCTCGTCTCACTGGTTGGGGACACCCTCAGTCTAGTGGTGGTACTGGCTTTCATGGTCTCCGTATTGATTTTCTCAGTCTTCGTCCTCTTGCCCAGGTTCATGAGTAGAGGGCACTCGAGAACTCGCTGCGCACTGAGGTGGGGCTAGATGAGGAGTGCCCTAGCCTGGTCCCAGAGTGGTCTGGCGAGGGGCCCCGTGGTGGGGGGCTGTCTAACGCCCAAGAGGGATAGACAGTTGTTCTTCTCCCAGTGGAGGGAGTGGGACTCCTCCTGCGAGGGGAGGGGCGACGCCTTCTTGGGAGAGCATGAGTCGGATGATTTGTTAGTTTTGGCTCCCTAGTAACTACATGGTTTGGAGGAGTTATTGCTGCTATCCAGCGGCGAGAGTGGTAGTAGCGAAAGGTTCCACAGGCGCAGTGGGAGGCAGAGAACCTCTTCCCGGTGAGCTGGGTTGTTGTCTACCAATTGCTGGCTCATAGATCGAGTAGTGATTACTATGGATTGAGTGAGAGTAGAAAATTAGTCTTTTTCACAGACGGCGCCAAACCGATGATGCACATATTGGTCTTCGTGCAAGATCAACAGTCAAGAATGTGAATAGGTGCAATCAATGAACAGTAAATAAATAATCAATGGCAAAACAGTAAATAAGAACTCAATACAGAGATTTATAGTAGTTCGGTCTCAGATGACCTATTCCACTTTCGGAAATGACAGCGGTGGCTGGTGTTCTTTATTGATGAATGATGGTACTCCAGAGAGTTACAATGTCTTAGAGAGAGAGAGAGTATAATGAGTGTAGGTTTCAGAGGCCTTGGAGGCGTGCCCTCAATGTTGAGAGGGCTTACATTATATAGCTAGGGTAAGGCAGTAGAGGCGGTGGCGTGAGGGAGAAGAATTTTATTGTTTTGGCAAGTATTGTTATGATAGGAGATCTTCGATGTCTACCTTCATATTATCTTCCCTCTTGCTGCTATTCATTTGGAGGAGAACTCTGAGTTAGATTGAACTTGAGCTTGAGCCTGGAGTTCGAGTGGTCTTGGTCTTGCATTGGAGTGAAGAAATGAGAGGAGGATGGGCAAGGCATGGGTGGCTCCCCCTTGGGTACCCTGGGTGGCGCCCATTTGGTCCCTTGGGCAGCGCCCCCTTTGAGGATGGACTTGATCTCTGCTTTGGACTCACACTTGACTCCTTGGTTGATCCATCTCCTCTTGGACTTTTGTTTGGGCTTTTCCGGCGTATTTAAATAGGGTCTAGCCTAGTAAAATTCGGGCTCATCAGTTGTATTGGTATTCCAAAAGAGATACACTAAAAAGATACACAATAGAGTTACACTAACAAGTTACACCAAATAAATAATTAAATCCCTTATTCACCATCCAGTGACATCAGAAAAAAATACAACGACGAGATACATCAAACAGTTTCACTAGAGAGTGACACTAAAAAGATACATCATATAGTTGTTGATATTACGATTTGGTGTAGATTATTTCGGCGATGGTAAGAATGTGAAACCAAAACTCGCCGAAAATGTTTTGGGGTGATCTTTCTTCTCTAAAAAAATTATCAATTTGGTCTTCTATATATAGCAAATCCAGTTTTTTTTACAAATATGGAAAATCAGTGTGGTGTTTCAAATTTAAAAAATCGAAGAAAAAATAAGAAGAAAATCGTCGATTTCTTTATTCTTGTTTGTCAGAGTTGTGTTTAACGTGATAGGGAATATGAATGGTTTCCAAAAAAATTAGGGGCCTTTTGGTTTGCATCTCAAAAAACAGTATCCCAAAATAATTTTTGAAAAGAGTTTTAAAAAAGTATTTTTTGATATTTGTATATGACAAAATCTATTTAGTTATATGGTTTTGAAAATAGTTTTAAAGAACAGAAAATAGTAAAACCTGTTAGGTCAATGATCTACAAAATCAATTTTTAACTTATCACTTTTGACCCAAAAAAAAATTATCACCACAAATCCTTTCTCTCCAATCAAGCATCACGTCTTCTGGAGCCTTCTCTCCCTCCCTCTCTCCTATCTCCATTTATCTTCTCACACAACAGCTCTGTTTCTCCTCTCTCCATTAGCAACTTTCTCTCTCTCTCTCTCTTATCTTCTCACACAGCACAAACATACACACCCAACAAACACACACTCACACATACAACAAACAAACAAACAAACACACACACACACACATACATCACATAATTCACATATATATACACATATGGAGATTTGTGTATATATATAGATTTGAACACAGATCTATATATATACACAGATCTATACAAATTTGTTGCAGAGAGAGAGGAAATGACATTAGAATCAACACCGAAACAAACTCATATCTGAACCCAGATGTGCGTGTGTGTGTTTCCTTTCTTCAGGTTTTGCTGCTAAGAAGGTTTGAAAGGTAGACCTCATTAATGAATAATTGGGTTGTTCTCCGTGTTCTCGTGTTTCCCTTCCTTTGTCTGCAAAACACATAAAACAAGCCTAGCTTGTTTTTCCATTTTTTGTTTTTTACATTCATCTTTTCCCAAAAAATAGAGAACAAACCCAAACCAAATAAGTTTCTCTTGATTTTTAGAAATTTGAGATCAAAAAATTGTTTTCAAAATTCAAACCAAACAGACCCTAGGTTTTGCAAGTTTTACTTTAAATGGATGCCTTTTCATCTTTTTACAAGTAAATGTACTTTTACCCAAAAAAATTTATGTATTGTCCTTTCCTTCAAATAAGTCTATATTTTTGTATCGACTTCCATGTTTTCCAACTTTTAACCTGTCCCTAATCTAATATGGGCTCAACTCACAATTTAGTTAGGGTTTTTTGGGTGTGGGTATATTTTTTTAGACTTATTTGAGAGGAAGTGTATAGATAAATTGTTTATATTAAATTCAATTTTAATAAAACATCTTGTGATTAGGGACAAAATTTAAATGATCTTTTATGTCTTTTACTTACCTACTATTTTTCTTAAATTATGCATAATTCTTATTTTTTCACTCTCTCTCCTTATTTCTCACACCTTTACTCTCTCTCTCTCTCTCTCTCTTCGTTACTCTATCTCTCCCCTTTTTTTCTCCCTTTCTCTATATAACTTTCTCACTCTCTCTCCCATATTCTCTATCTCTCCCCTATTTTTTTCTCTCTCTCTTCCATTGATAATTTATTTTCTTTTCAAATATGTAAAGATTTAATTTTTTTCATCTCTCTCCCCTATTTTTTTTTCTCTCTCTCCCCCTATTTTCTCTCATTGTTACACTTTCACCTTATTCTTTGTCTCTCTTTTCAATGTCACAATAATACAATTACACCAATCAGTTTCAATTACCCTATAATATACTAAATAATTACTCATGTTTGCTGATAAACTAAACAATTATATCAAACAATTACACAAGATTACGACAATAACCCAATTTGTTATTCAATTATTTGCATAACTAAAGTATTACACCATTTAGTATCACGACATAATTACACTAATTATATACACAAAATTTGATATAATAATAAACTATTTTGTGTAATGATAAACCCAATTTTGATGATCTACATGTTCCACCCATGTAGATCATCAAAATCAAGTTTGATGGGGCAACTTTATTGCGGTTGTTCAAGCATATATCATAATGGTCAGTTTTTTGTCAGGCTAAATTAGAAAATTTATGGTGTTTAAGATTGGATAGTGTGGAGGCTCTAGCGACATCTATTGCAGTAAAAAAAAAGGGTAGACCTTAATTTTGATGAAGTTATACGGGAGGACATACGATTCAAAATATATTATTGAGATGGTGAGTAGTAAGAATATTGATCTGTCTGAGATTGGTAGTTTTGTGAATCATGAGATTGGTAGTTTTGTGAATCATATTCACTTGCTTGTGGATAGTTTTGTTATCGAGTGAGGTGGTCCAATGGGGTATTGGCCGAATTTTTCACTATAATTTTTTTTTTTGGGAGGGGAAGGGGAATGAGGAATCGAACCCTTGACTTCAAGAAGGCAAAACTTTTATAAGACAAGGAGTATCATTGAACCAAAGACCCATTGAGATTTGTTGGTTGGTTGTTGGAGTTTCAAGTCTTGAAGTTTACATTGATGTTTAGTGGTTGACCGCTATACTAGCTTAGTTCGATTCGTTCTCGAGAGGTGTTAAGGGCGCGGTCAGGGGTCTCATATTTCCACAAGTAAAGGTCTATCAGAGTGGTCTCCAGACACTCTCCTTTGTCCCCACCCTTTTTTTTAATAGCAAAAAAAATAAATAAAAGATAGTTTCATTAAATTCTCTACCTCTTGGATCCATGGTGAAGACAATGTTGTGGCTAATAGCTTAGCAAAATCTGTGATTAATTATAATTACTCACATATGTGGATGGGGGAGGAGATTCTAGTATTTTTGTTACTTATCCTAAAAAAAGATGTAACTGTTTTTGATTTAATTATTGATAGGCCAAGCCCAAAAGCCCAACTTATATTATAAGTTCAGTCCAAGTTAAAGGCCCAACTCCAAAAAATCCACCAAGTCCAGTTCAATGTGATTAACCCGGACGAGCTCATCAAGGTTAAGTCACCAAGGGACCATTCAAGAGTCTCACCCTTGCCGCCTTGGAAACTGATGAGTTCAAGCACTATAACTGTCTTGCCCGTTGAGAAGAGGTGCGTCTCCGCCGAATCAGCTACTTAATTACCATAAAGTCACCTCAATCTGTTATGACCGTCAGACTAGTTATTCAATTACTATATTGAGCGACTATAATTTGTAAACCCCACCAACACTTGGGGGTATCAGACTCATTGAAGTATAATTCTCTCATCCTCCTCTCAAAGCTTGTAATTCTTTACTCTCCCTACACATTATAGTTAATAAAATACCGGCGATCCTTGTCATTTAAAATAGACGTAAGTCATGTTGACCGAACCACTATAAACCTTGTTTTTTCTCTCTCTCAACTTATTTTACTATCAAGTAACCACTGTACTGCTTACTTGACAGATAGTATGCAAACTAATTTATACATTATCAATTATATTATAATCGTTTCTTAAAAATAAAATTGTAGGATGCAAGAAGTGGGTTAAATAGTACTACTCTACCAATAAAAACAACGTACGGCAAAACATGAATCTAAGAAGCATTCAAATAAAGATCGAAAAAAGCTGCGAGAAATTAAGGGAGACCTGAATGGCTTTGTAATCTCGAACTTCATTCATTATTGAGATGGTTGATCGATCGTTAGTGTGGTGTGGTGCCCTGCAACTACCTAGCAACGGCCGGGCGCAAATCACGAGCTTTCCTTCCTCAAATCTCTCCATAACCATACATACATACATACGTGAGGTAGCCACACATGCCCCAGGCTCTGACGGTTTCCAAGTGCATGTCTCCCCCTTCTATCTCTCTCTCTATATATAAATCCAACCTAACCCAAAAACCAAAGGCGTTGGCAATATTCGTCAATTGATTCTGTAACTTTCTTAAGCCTACGTTGAAGATCAGAATGGCTTTCAGGGCAACGGTTTGTGCTTCCTTCGCTTCCTATCTATAATCTATATCATGTTAGTTAAGTACTAGTTAATTACTTATTTGTTTGTTGATACATTAATTCCTCTGATCTGGTTAATGTATAATTATTTGATTGATCGATGCTTGTTCTTACGAATTGCAACAAAATGCTGCTTGGTATATATGTGTTACTCATACATACATATAGAGATACTGGAGATCGATACTAAATGTACTGGGACATAACCGATCGTTTTCATCTTCAACCGCTCCCAGAATGAAAGTATTTGCCCCCACAACCGATGTTCTCCATGCTCACGAGCATCACAAGTCTCGGTTAGTTTAGTCGTTATGATTCCCATCCGCATTGCATTACTTGTGGGTGCCTTGCCTTCCTTCAATTTCTTTCATCGTGAAGTGAACATTTCATCCGAAATGTAAATGTTACAAACAACAGGGCGGCTATCCACGGTGAGTTTGCGCCAATTTACATGATGCTGGGGATGCTAGCGGTGGCGCTGTCAATTGGGGCTCACACTGCCAAGCAGCAGCTGGTGCATTCCCCAACGGTCTTTGTCAACAAGAAGAAGAGAGAAACAGTGCCAGAGGTGGACGATCCCGATGTGGTGATAGGTTCTGCCGATAAGTTTGTCAACAAATCTTTCCTCAGGAAGGTGGCTCACATTCAGGACCATAACTACACCCTGCCCGACCCAGCAAGGCCTGACCCTTTTACGCGGTTTGTACCCGGCCACTACTTAAATTAATTTTAGAGAGTTTCATGACTAGTTTTGAGTCTTGCTTAAATTTAATTAATTAATGGTATCTGATTTCAATAACTAATGTTGCAGCTCTAGAGACGTTGAGACGTTAAAAACAGTTGGAGTGGAACCTGGTGGCCACTAAGCAAGCAAGAAGGGAAGAAGATGAGACGAGCACAGGCTGTTTGCTGGTCTTGACGACGTACTTCTTGATCATATTATGTCTTAATGCATTTTAATTATTAATTGTAATTTGAATCCTTCCCCGTAGAGCTGCTCCCCCCCCCCCTCCCTATGCCAGACTCATTAAAAGTTACGACGGGAGAAGTGATTATTTCAATGATCTGTACCTCCGGCTTTCTTTCTTTCTTTCTTTCTTTTATATATATTAGTTGGTGTATACGCATGTGTTGCACATACACTATATCAAATTATAGTTTTGTTTTCTTTTTTTGAGATAAGCAACTTCTAATATTTTATCAAGGTTAGCTTGATACCCTCAAACTTCTTGGAAAAAATATTAAATGTTTTGTTTCAATTTCCTTTATCTCCTATCATCTAAAAAACAAAATGAATTTCTAATTAAAATAAGAGATTGTCAAGACTCTATAACCAACCCTTTGATAAAGAATTTTTCTTCATAACCTTGATTAAGTGAAATGCCAGGTGGCTGAAGTTATCTCATTCTCTCTGCTTAAAATTTTTTTCACTTCACTATTGTAGTCTCTGCACCATGAGGAGATGGCTAATGAGCAAGACTGAGACTAATAACAAACCAAATAAATTTACCTCCTAAAATTATGAGGAAATGAGTGCATAAACGTGTCTAATAGTTATGTTATATTAAAAAAAACAATATATAGATATATAAAATTTATATTGCCTTAGTATAGAGGATTTGTACATCTTCGTAGATAGCAATATTCTTTTTGTTTTGATAAATTATTTCTTTATGTTTTGTGCTTGATCATATACTGTTGAGAGTCTATATCTACATTGACCAAATCTACTAAACTTTATATAAACGAAACAAATTGGAAGCTTTCAAGATCAAAATCAATACAAAATAGTGAGATTAAACAAAATTATGTAAATTTTTGTCATACCTCATGTTAGGTCCTCGTATTCATATGTTATCCATTACTCTTAAATGTTGAGTTTTCTTCACTATCAAAATAAACAAACCTTAATTAAAATCAAAAATAAAAGAAACATATACATTCACACACATAATTGTAGAACTCAACAACTATATGAGTTTTCTAAGTTTTGTGATTTGATTGTTATAAAAGAAGAAAGCATGTGTATGAAATAAAAAAGTTATGTTGGGATTTAACACGCTTTAAACCTACAGACAAACACACACAATCGAAAAACAAATCAATAACATAAAGTAATAAGAAACAAGAAAGAACAAGACACAAAGATTTTACATGGTTCGGCAATTTTGCCTACGTCCACGAAGCTACTGAAATTTCACTATTGAGAGAGCGAAATACAAAGAGCGGCTTTCAGGTACAATCAAACCCTAAACAATAAAGTAGCAATTTTTATATGTTCTGCATACCAGACTATAAAACAGGTCCAAAAAATTTTCCTCGGAGGCCTTTCGGCACGCTCCATGGACCAAGCCTCATAAAATTTTTCATTAAAAAGTCACGCAATATTATTTCGATTCGGGTCATCATCCGGATAAACACATAAATTACACTCCACAAAGGCCCAACAAGTTCAAACCGAAAAATCAATATTAAGTTAGAATTTTAAAGGTCGAAAAACAAATGAAATAAATCGGAAGCTTTTACGGTATGCATTTGAAGGAAATATTAAAAGTCTAATTACTTTAAGGTAAAAAAATGATTTTTTCTATTCTATTATTTGAACAATCATGTACAAGTTTATCAATGAATCAATAGAAAATTAAGTAACAATGAAGTGATTGCAAAAATAGAATTAGTTAATGGTTGTATTGTCAACTAAATTGTTGATGAAAATAATTTGGGAGAGAAAGAGTCATCAACTTGTGAAATAAGTAAATGTACATTGCAAGGAACGATAATTTGTGTGAAATTGAAAGTATATGAAGGGTCATTTGAATATTTAATCAATAAATACATAAAAATATAGTTGATTATAACCTTTTTAATAGGCTCAATCAAAAGTTTTTCGCTTAATTTTCTTTTATTAATATTATAGATATATTATAAAATAAATAAGGACCCGACCCACAATAAATAATACAACCCCAGAAGTTGTTGTGGCTTTTGATTTTCCTCAGCTTGTAAAGTTGGCCAAAAACTTCCTAAGTACCTAATATATCCAGGTCAATTTATTGGGTATATTTACGTACCCTACCTTGCATAATACACTCTCAGTCGCGGCCAGCCGCCTGCAGTTCTGTTCGCATTGGATTGGATCATAATGGTTGCACAGTACAGATGCCATCTTAACTCGATCAGTGAAGACATCATTTTGCTTTGATAATTACCTTGTATATAGCTAGCTATACGTACGCACACACACACTGCTTTAATTAATGCAATCTCGTTGATATGATGCCCAGCCCAGCCCAGCCCAACCCCATTTTTTCACCATATACTTTCAATTAATTAGTTACGTTGATTTCCCTAACTCAAGCCATTTCCACGTAGTAGAAATGATGAAATATATACCCTCACTAATCTATCAGTCCCAATTCAGCTTATCTTCCTCACACAAGTAATCAAATATGTCTATCTTTCTTCACCATTTTCATTTAATGATGCTGATATTGCAACTTAACCTTTCCTACTGAATATCAAACATATCCTACTACTACTGTGATTTTGTTCCTTCATTTAATGAGATGATTTGAGTTTCGTTAATTTATGTGATCATATCCTTCTTGTTTTATTCACAAACCCCTTTAGAAGATCTATTGAACAGTTCTATACTTTTTGTATTCGCTTGAGCAGCAACATATTGTGATTTTGCAATAACATACATAAAAGTCTGAATTTGTCTGCAACACAAATATTTAAAATATGAATGCAGTGAGTCCTCAGGAGTGTTTAGTAATTCATGCTTCACCAGCTAAAATAGGACAAACAGAGCAAATTCCAAATGCCCATTTTTTGGATATTAGTATAGATACCAATGATTGAAGTTGGTATTGATTTTCTTCTCCTTTTTGTCAGCTAGCTTAGCATACTCCCCACCTTCCCTAACAGCAGATATATACCCTCTTCCTAACATTTTGCCGTTTCTAAGACTTCCATGCATGTCAAACTTTATTCAGGAATTTGAAGAAGAGGATGAGCAGTTCCACAGCACTGCAGTTACACAATCATCCCATGGGAGTCCTAATCCTAATGGAAATGGTGGGGATGGTTCCAGCAGTCATAACACCACTACATCAAAGACGAAACGAAATCTCCCAGGGAATCCAGGAAAGTAGAAAACTGCTATAGATTTTTTGTTCTAATTGAGTTCGTATTTTTGGTAATTAATAGGTAGTACACAAGCCAATAGAACTTTGGGATGTCATGCAGACTAGGCTAGCTAGTAGATCTTCATTATAATTGTGCTCTAATTTTTCAGTTTCTAATTCATATCACTCTATTTACATTGCTGCTGTGATGGTGGTCTTCTTTTTCAGGCAAACTCTCACGCCTTTCCTTTCTGTCCTTTTCACTTTGTTTAAAAATATATATATATGGTTCACACACATGGTAACCATGAATCCATGATAGCTGGTGCATTAGTCATCATTTTCCAGATATTTCTATTCCCGCATAAAAATTACACCGTAGTAGTCTTCCAAGCATATATTGGATCATCTGATTCATTGAGTGGTAAACGTTGCCAAAATAACCTTTTTGTTATGCTTTGTCCTAAAAAAAATTCAGATCTAGATGCAGAGGTTGTGGCGCTGTCACCGAGTACACTAAGGCCACAAATAGGTACATTTGTGAGGTCTGTCATAAAGGATTCCAGAGAGATCAGAACCTTCAACTCCACAGGAGAGGCCACAATTTGCCATGAAAGCTGAAGCAAAGGCCAAGCACACAAGTGAAAAAGCGAGTGAATGAGTGCCCTGAACCAAACTGTGTGCACCATGACCCAAGCCGGGCTCTAGGTGACTTGACTGGCATAAAGAAACACTTCTGCAGGAAGCACGGAGACAAGAAATGGAAGTGCTACAAGTGCTCAAAGCGTTATGCTGTTCAGCTCGACTGGAAGGTGCACACAAAAATCTGTGGGACACGTGAATATCCATGCGATTGTGGGACTATTTTCTCAAGGTCAAGATTTATTTTTTGTTTGCATTTATGTTTTTCTCTTTTTAAAAAAATAATAATAATAAACATTGGCTACATCTATAGTTTCCACCTTCCTCAACTAATTTTCAACTAACCTCGGCTAAATCCTACTATTCATTTATCTTCAACTTTCGGCGTAATTGTTGCCATATTGCACTATTCCGAACTGTTACAGTCAGGTCATCGCAAGGGTTGTGCTCATATATATCCATCTGCCTTACTCGTTCAGCAACATATTAAAACCTTGCAGTAATACTAATATGCATGTTGCTTCACTTGAATCTGTTGATCAGGAAGGATAGCTTCGTAACACACAGAGCCTTTTACGATGCACTGACAAAAGAAAACTACAACATGAACCAGACCCTCGCTGTCACGGGAGGAATGTTACAGAACCATGCTCATGAATTATTCTCCTCCTCAATTCCCACCTCTGACTCCTACACAAACACAAACGCCATGATTGACATATCGATTTCACACCATGAGAACATTGATAATTCAGCAAACCCACCATCTGTGAATTCACATGGGATCATGATGTCTAGCAATTTGGATCCAATTTTCAATCCAGGAGGAGATCGTGCAAGCTTTGGCTCTGTAGGTGGACATAATAACTCAACACTGACAGTTGTCTCTGCTTACACATCAGCGACTGCCTTGTTACAGAAAGCTGTAGAAATGGGTGCAAAGATCAGTAGTGACAATTCAATTGCCCGAATTCTCCTTAGAGGTTTTGCGGGTTACCCCACTAGCAGCGTCAACTCATCTGCCTCGGAACTTCAGCAGGAGGCATTTTCATTAGCTGGCAGTGTTCTGACAAGTACAAATGCTTTGTATGCTGGAATTCCAGAAACATCTCATAACAATGTAGAGGAAGGAAACCAAAGTTCTGGTCACAATTTTAGTCAAACTGGCTTATATGATTCTTCTTTTTGTATGACAAATTCATATGGATACTCCAACAGTAACCTCTTGGAAAAAGAAGTAATCATAGGAGGAAGTGAAAAAATGACTCTTGAGTTCTTAGGGGAAGGAGCCAGCCGTTCATACCAATGGTTGGAAGAAAGGAAGCTCTGATGGAAACACAATGGAGTTAGGATACTCAGTTGGTCAGAACTTGCGTTCGGAGTGGTTGCCACGCTGCTTTATATGTTTCTGAGAGAGTAATCTTTACGTGTTAATTTAGAAGTCTGTGAGCAAAAAAGAAAAGGACTGGCTAGTTCTAACTGTTCGTAGACGACAGGATATTATTAACATCAATTTATGACTCCTTTTTTTTTTTGGTTGATAATTTTAGAAATTTTGCTGTGAGACTTTTAATCCAGAGCTTAGTTAGTAGTAGCTGAATCAAACTAAAATAGCAAAATTCTGGTAGCTAGGCCCAGGGGGATTAAGTTTGACAGCATATCTAGTTTAATTTTAGCATTATCTGGGCCTGGCTTTCAAAAAACCATGCACCTTGTCAAAGCACAATGGCATAATAGCCTCCAAGAGTGAATTGTTGCTGGGTCCACTTCCTGCAGTGTTACAGAAAAATTTTTGGTATGGTAAAGGTGAAGTGCCAAAAAATACAAGTCTTTATTTCCTGTATCTCAGCATCTGTGATCTGATGTCATGTCAATCAGGGTCCATTATATCTTACCCAGTAGGATTATGTACAAAAAAGTTAAAGAGCAACGCTACATATATGAACTCAATTCAATGACTATGATCGATTCATCATGTAATAATTGTCACCAAATAAGATCATTAAATCATGTACAAATAGCATTTTATTTTTCAAACGAAACCTCCTTTATGTGAGAAAATAGGAACCTTCCTTCCTTCCTTTTAACCCGCAGCGGTTGAATTTCATTTAGCATACAAGTTGAATACCACACAAGTGCTTGCTTGTGTGAGCAATAAATATCTCCATCACCGCCCCGCAGTAAGTAACAATCAAAGCAGCAAGCAGTCAAGTCTATTCAGTTGTAAATCAATATTCCCTCTCAAGAAAGCAAAACTGGGTATTGTGGTGGCTACTCATTTGGAAATCAACGAGTGCCTAGACTCTTGCACTCTCCGTGATTTATAGGATTTAGTTTAGCGTTACATTCTTCCATTTCTCACACATGTATAATTAATCTTGTAAGTTTGAAAATCAATGCATGGTAAGTAGTTTGAATATAATTATTAAAATCTAAATAGCTCCATCAAAAATCGGTTGTAGAAGCAAGCTCATGATAAAGACTTCGAGCATTACAACCACTCTACATATTGGGCACAACAAACACAATGATCAT
Source organism: Ilex paraguariensis (assembly GCA_963454935.2). Taxonomy (NCBI): domain Eukaryota; kingdom Viridiplantae; phylum Streptophyta; class Magnoliopsida; order Aquifoliales; family Aquifoliaceae; genus Ilex; species Ilex paraguariensis. The sequence continues at coordinate 264,738 of CAUOFW020007314.1, read as the reverse complement.
GCGGCCTTAAATATTGGTGCTTGGGCAACAAGCATAGATAAATCAAACCAGTACTTCACAATCTATACGCCTTAAAAAATAAAAACAATGATCCAGCCAATCCTCAGTGGTCAAGTGCATTAGGAAAAGGAACCACTTCCTTACAGTTTGACATACGCAGGTTATTTGGTTCTTGCATCGTATTATGTCATGTTGGGAGCAACAAGGATTCATTTCCAAACTATTATCCACATATCCCAGGCCCAGCAGATCCAAGGGTCTGTCTGACCACCTGCACTGCACCAACACACACAAAAACGCACACGCAAAGATATGATCCTGATCGTCACCTCAACCGCTTTGCACTCGTTTTTCTTGCTACTTTTGCTCGAGGGTATCAACTTTTACTCAGATATAATTTGCCTGCCTGCTGTTAAATGAAAGGAAAACAATTAATCGAAAAATGATATCTAAATTAGTGGTGCAATAAGCACCAGTCATCAGACCTGTCTAATCATCTTTCAGAAAACTATCCAATTTTGTATCACCATCAATTTAAAATTTCTCAGATGATCAGCTCAGGCCAACAGATCCTGTGGGTAAACAGAAAATAAAATCCTTACTAAACCAAGTATTCTAACATCATGAATAGATTGGAACATAGAAATTGGAGCTCCTGATTTTCGATGGATTGACACAGTATGGAACAACCGACTTATCAATGCTCCAGAAACACAAAACAAACATGCGCCATTCATCCCAAAAGGTAATGATCAAAGCAGTCATTGAGTAGGTACCCCTTCATAAGTCACCTAAATACCAGTTCCCTTCTTAAAAAGTGGGATCCAAACACACTTTCACATGGCAATCTTGTTCTAGGACAGGCAATGTCATCAACCATTTTATGTCACCCGAGAGCTAGTGCATCTTTTTTTTTGGCCTCCACAATGAAACATAATATTTTCCCAATTCAACTACAGGCCTTAAAGACCACAACTTCAATGGCCACCATGAATCTTATTTCTATCTCCTATCCCATGTTCCATTCCGAACTCAGCAGCCAACATTTGTATATCACGTGTGATCTCCCAGTTGGCTTTTTCATTTGAATTGCTATGCCTTGGCTGGGTGCCACATCTCTCTAAGCCACCAATGCTCTCAATCTGGTTCTGTATTTCTTCAAAGTCATCCGCATCAACAGCCCGCCGTTTCCCCATCTCTACGTCAAAGCTCGTTTTGGGCATTTCTGGGCTCATTGGCCGGCCCAGATACGACGAAGTGTTGAAGATAGAAGATGAGTCACCTCTCAACTTTTCCCGAAAGTCATTCATAGAACTGGGTATCTTAGAGAAGAAGATCTCCCTAATATTGCGAGCACATCCAAGGTTATAAGGATTCATCTTCCTATCATACCGATATCGGAAATTTTCGTACGTTGTCTGCATACAAGACAAAATCTTAGAGGTATAAAATGAAGACTGGTAACAATGTACTATCATAGTAGGCAAAGAGATGAAATAAAACCTGGTTTGTGATAACCAAGTAAATATGAAATGCAGTGAGACCTCCAACAAACCACGAAACCACGAATGTATACAGTAAAAGAATTCCTGAAACAGGGGACTTCATGAGGGCCATCCAGATATTACAATGGTATGCCTCCATAATCTTCATTATGTTTACGCAGCAGAAGGCAAAAACATACAGGCAGAGGAGGGTTGTTGAGAACACAAACATGAAGAAGTATCGGTAATTCCTCTGTAAATTGTTTGAGACTGTTAGGCATTATAAATGAAAATGAAAGAAGTAGTAGAAGCAGAAATTTCTTTATTACACAACACATGCCAAGCTGTAAAAGATAGTGGCATAGTGCATATCACTTATTGAAGGTTGTTTTTTATGAGAGCACTAATTTTGAAAAGTTACTGCTCAAGGATCAGCATAGTTAACAGGTTATACAAACAACCTTGCATGGTAAGACAATTAGACAATTTCAATAATCATAAAACTTTGGAAAAAATGGCAATGGCCACAAATATCATCATTAATAAAAGTGTCGGTGTCTGTAAATTTGATTGCAAGGATTTGTCAGACTACAAGTATAGTTGGCAAGTTCCCAATCCATATAATAGAAGATTGGTAAGCCATCTAGTCCAATTTCCCAAGCTTCAAACATGATATGGAACTCTAAGGCTCCTCTATAGGTTCAAGTTTTTGCATGGTTACTTGTACGTAAGAAACACTAATGATTTGCTCCAAAGAAGAAGACCATCATATTCTATCTATCTGCAATGCTTCATGCTTTGTCAAAATGGAGAGGAATGTATGGACCACTATTATTTTTACAATGTCCTTTTGTTTCTAATTTGCAGAATAGGCTTTTGGCAATGATTGGACTTCCTTGGGTGGCTCCTAGAGACTGTGAATCGAGCTTTGTCAATGATTTTGAGGGCAATGGTACAAGCATCAGAGCTAAAGTTTTATGGAGATATGCGGTTTGTTTCTGATGGAATGGTTGGAAAAAACTGGCAGCATCTTTGACGGGAGTGTGCCTCCTTGGGAGGACTTGTGGGATAAAATATTATTCATGGTATCTCTTTGGACTTCCACGACTAAGGAATTTTGTTTTTGATAAAGGACCACTGGGCTCAACTGTGTGAAGAATCTTGATGCTTAGAATTCTACATTTTTTGTACTTTCTTTCATATTAGACTTTTAGCTTCTCGATTTTTTGACAATTTTCTTTTCAATCTTGTATTGTTTAGAGGATGAACTTTGCTTTTATCATTAGTAATATTACCTTGCTTCCTAAAAAAAAATCGAGAAAACAGAACCCTGTTCACTGATACTAGATTTTGCAAATTATCTCATATACAAATATATACATGTAAAAAACACAGTCAATGTTTGACAGTTTACATATTAATTCAGCAAACTATTCTCATGACCAGCAAGTGCTACACTACAAAGTTGATCCTCTCTTTCTCTCTCTCTCACTCTCCCTATTTAGTCAACGTCATTCACGTAAATAACTATTACAGTTACAAGAAGATAACCAAGTGTACGAGACAGTCACAAATCCATGAGAAAAGCTACTAATAGGGAGTTTCATGGGATCCAACACTACAAATAGGAGGGACTTTCATGACATAAACTTCTTAAGAAGGTTCGCAGTAAACAACAAATGCCTAATATGCTCACTGTTCACTAATAATTAATATTTGGGTGATTTGGATGGTGATCTGTTAGCTATGCCTCTAAGCTCCTCAGTCAAAGATGAGATGTCTTGCATCAAGAATAAACAATTGACACTTAAATAATAGGAAAGATCACATGACTTTAATCATTTAATCTCATTCAGGAAAATAAGATGAATTTCAAAATAGTACCCTTCATCTGCAATGCCAGAACTTCATTTTAAAAATGAGAACCAAGGGCCAATAGGGGCCTAACATACTAGTTGTCAAAAATTAAGATCAAAAAACAAAAGAAAATCTTCAACATCACAAGTAGTATGATATACTGAAGTATGCCTGCACATCTAATTGTGTTCAGAATCTGTTTAGGTAAATTCTATCCAAATCTAGTCTAGTAAAAGGAAAGCGGAATAACGGAAGGTATCTAGGCCATACACACCTTTCCAATACATTGCCCCACCCATGGGCAATGGTGATCAAACCGCTCAACACAGTTATTACATATTGAGCAATGTGAGCATCTTGGTGGGCGATAGAGCATGCATGTTTGGCAATATTTGACCTTGAGAACTATCCCATTCACAGTAACATTTTTCGTAGGTGGTAAACTTGGCACACCACATTGACTTCCTGCCCAGTCTGTGGAAATACTAGAGGTATCACCTTCATCATCTGGTTCTGGAGGATGTTGATTTCGAGGAATAATTCCAGGATCCCTTCCAGAAACGAGAAAGAGAAGAATTACAATCTGCAGTGGTTGATAGACCAATAGATAAACAGAAGATCCACCAATGAAAATCAAAAGCATAAAAATAATTTCAAGGACGATAAAAATATTTACCAGATCATGTTAGCAACTTTCACATGGATCATAAACAATATGCAAAATCACAAACAAAAAGCTCGTTCCAACCTCAAAGATATAGAATTGCCATGTAACCATATGTATGCCATAGTGCGTCTCTCACAGAATATTCCAGCATAAGAAGGAGAATAAGATAGTTTATGCTTCATTATTGAGGTTCCCAGGCACATGGACATTAACAAAGCCATGTCTTGCACAAATGAGATGTATATATCTTAAGGCCAATGCAGAATGCAAGGACACAGGAGCAAGGGAAATCCATAGTTATAGGAAATCGTTTTGTCTATTACAAAGCAAATAGAATCATATGGGAACCTTGGCATATTAATTATCATGTTAGGAAACTATTTTGTCACTGCCCCTAATATAAGACTTGCAGATTGATAAGCTGCGTAAGATATATTAATGGAGAAAACTGGCTTCTTTCCCGTTGTTTAATCTGCTCTATTTATAACATCAGGAAGCCTAATGTTAAAAAGTTAGAATAATTTCTCCAGCATTCTACATTCATTTTCATTTTCACGTTGATTAGATTGCACGGATTTATTGATATCATACAAACAAGAGAGTAAATATGGTCTTCAAGAAGCTTCATCATAAATTGATAACTGATGAAACAGTCAGTAAAAGAGGAAAAACTCACGCATGTAGTGGAGACAGCAGCTGTAGCTACAATAAGACGGCCTAGATGGTGTGGGAATTCATTGACAAGCCCTTGAGAAACAAAAGCACAAAACAAGACCACTGGAACTACGATTAGAGACAATGTAAGGAAAAGCGACCTGACATCTGGACCAAATATAAATCTGCCTCCGAGAAAGAATCTCTGCAAGTGCAAGAGAGTAAGAAGAATAAACCAGTTTAGTACTACCTTTTTTCTTTCGTTTAAAATTTGTATCAGTTGATTGGTAAGTCAGGTAATCATAAAGCCAAGATCCCGACTACAATGATAATATTATGATAAAAAGAAAGGAAGTAGAGGACGAAACACAAAAGAAGAGGAGATGAAAGCAAGCACCATACATTGCTTCCTTTCCAAACTTGATAAACTCGGATCGATGGCCCATTGCTATCGATAATTCGCCTGTTGGAGTCGGAGAGGTGGTGGTGAGGAGGAGGAGGAGGAGTGGGATACATCTCTCCTCGCATTAGGTCCCTTTCTTTATTTACTGCTTAAAGGCCATACAGAACTCCCGAATTATGAAAATTTCAGCCAGACGACATTCCGCGATGCTGCATGAGACAACAATGTGTATCATCAAACATAAGGATAGCACTAATTAAATAAACAAAGAAAAGCAACAAAGGTAGCATAAAGTGTTATCAAGTCCGGTATTGATCCAATCAATATATGAAAAATGGAAGAAGAGGACAGACATAAATTGGTGAAGAATTATCAAGGCAATTCTGAGTTCGACATCTCGTCGCACACAGAATTCTACATTTAGGCTAAAATGATTGTCAATATATCGAATCATAATGCAGAGGAATCTACAAAAGAGTGAGCTCCGAAGGAGATTATTCTCCAGAGACGTCCAGAATAGATCAAAATGAAAAGATGATGAGGATGAGAGAAAGAAAAAAAATAAAGCCGAATCTTACCTTTCAGCCAAAAAGAACGGTGTATCTAGAAATCAAGAGGTAGATAGAGAGGTTGGGACTGGCAGGGGAAAGAAAACTGAACCCAAAAAGGCCTTAGCTACCGCCAGAAGAAATGAATCCCCTACCTGTGTTCTGTTTTTCCCCCTTTGTGGGATAGAGAGGGCTGACCCTCTCTCTCTGGTGCTCTGATAAAAACTTGGGTTTTACGGATCGGACTCTCCTCGCTGTGCAGGGATTTGTTTTGGTTAAAACCAGAAAAAGAGAGGAAAACCAGCCCTGGTCATTGCAGTGTGTTGGATTTGGATGCCATTGTTAGAGATTGCAGCAGACAGACAGACAGAGAGACCAGAGCCAGCGCCGCTGCCCATTTTCCGCCGCACGAGTCGGATCGCCGATATACGGGAACAATTACATCCCGACGCCTAAAGTTAATTATTCAGATATTCTCAGATTTAAAATATTATACATAAATTTTCTAAAATTTGTAATTAAAATATTTATTATTAAATTATACTTAAATCCTCTAAAATTTATAACCATATAACACATAAACTTCTTAGATTTAAAATATTATATTTAGATATTTTTTTGCTGGATTATCCAAATCTATTAAACAACTAAATTATTCAATTAAAAATAGAAGATATTGTATTTATTATAGTATTACCTCTAGTTTGATTCTTTAATTTTATTCTAATATATAGTATAATTATAAGAAAATGAATATTAAATTGAGTTATTTGATGTATTTATACCGATTACTATTTTTTTTCTTAAAAATTTTAGATTTTATTTGAGTTTTATGTCAATGGATGATATAATGGAACATGCAAATATATTGATTAGGCTTACTTTATATGTTTATATTTGATGATAAAAAAATTAACCTGAGGTGAAAAGTCCATTTAATCGAAGATGTTCCAGATATGTTACTTTTAACTTCTAAAAACAGTTCATACATTTGAGTCACTTATTAACCTAGGTATTGGAGAGTTTACTCCCAGAGCTCCCCTCCGGTCTTCGACTTCTTTTTCAAGTCATCTAAATTTTGACATTATAATTTTTTAAGGAAAAATTAGATTTTTATTTTTGATTTTATTTTAATAAATTACATAATAGAATATAAATTTTGATTGTAAAATTTTAAATATTTAATATTTTATCTTTAATTAAAGTATTTAAGTATAATATTTTAAATTTGAAGAGTTTAAATATTATATGCTTCAAAATTTAAGGGTCTAAAAATAATTTATTCAAATTTTAGCAAGACGTAGTTACTAACGGTGTGAAAGATATATATGCCAGAAGAAAGCTTTAGTACCTCTATTCCGAGAAAATATCAGTACTCTCCGTTTCATTTCCAAACATTTCAAAAATTTCGTTATCGGTTACGTCGATCAATCAAACATAGAGTTAAGTTCAATAATCAATCAGAGATGTCGGTCTCGGCGAATGCAGCCTTCACTCATTCTTGAGTCTTCGGGCCCTTAGGGACGACTCCAGTCTAATTAATACAAAAAATGACATTGATCAGCCAGGTATCACGTAGAAAAGTCGAATCCGACCCCCTCACAGGGGGCTTAGTCGAAGGTGTAGTTTGCAGAGCACTATGGAAAGGCTATGTGCAAAGGAACAGGGGCAGCTATCGGGGCTATTTAAACTCGCGTACAAATTTTAGGGAGTTTAGGTATAATATTTTAAATATTATAAGATTTGAATAATTAAATTATAAATATTAGAGAGTTTAAGTGTAATTAACAAGTTAATATATGTTGGCCAATCCAATTTAGATCCTCCTCTCCTCTCCTCTCCTCTCCTCCACTGGACACCGCCAACGTACTGTAAGATCTTGACAAACTATCTCCAGTATGTATAAAATAAGGCGGATGTGTATAAAATATGGACACATATTTTATACCAATTGACCACATAAGTTGTTAAAATGATATTTAATATTAGTAATTGATTATGCCCGAAAACACTATATAATAAATACAAAAAGCACAAATAGTTGCGAGTGTCTCAAGACATTTTATTATACAAAAAATCACCAAACAAAAAAATTGATGGAAATTGTCAATCAACATGCGTCCACTATTTTCTAAAATAATTTCGGTAATATTTATTCTAAAACTTAACCTTTGAATAATACCAACCAATATATTATTCAACCAATATAAACAATTTATACTTAATTGATTCAAGCCCTTGTGTTAAAAAACATGACTCAATTCTCATGAACAATATTGCATAATAAATGAATAGGATTAGATCCTACGTAGATAAGGAGAACAGTGGTAAATCTCGTGCCATTAGAGTTTGCAGCCCAATCAGCATCAGTATAAGCTGGGAGATTTAGAGAGCTGGGATTGAAGGATAGTCCATTATTAGTGCATGGGAGATTTCCTACATTAGTTTAAAATAACGACCTTCAGCCTGGTGGATCTGCAACAATCACAGAATCAGAAAAATGGAGTCAGGTGAACACCCGATTTATCCCCTCCAAAACTTAAGTTAGTATAAGGTTGGTGGCTTGAGCTCAATATATCATGTATCGTGGTTTCAAGTTACGTACCTTTGCTTGGAGTAATTATACCTGGAATAGCAATGGGTGCAAAAATTTCAAGTCTCATATGGACATTTAATGCCCGACAATTTTACCTACGAAGATCTGAATGTTCTCCACCAAAATCTTCACATATTCAATGCTAGGATGATAGGATAAGTGTTCGGAGATGCCGAGCACTTATGGCTATTCTCGAACACTCGAGTGCCTATGATTGGCACCTGACACTTGTTACCGAGCGTTCAATGCACGGGAGGAATAGTACCTTGGGGCGCATCGAGGAGATATACGCGGGATAGGCCTAGGGTCTAAGAATGCAAGGGCTCATTAATGACACTGTCTCCATCACTCGCATCGCCATAAATGAAGAGTCAAGTCGCATTAAATGCGGGTGTCAGCTTGAGCACTCGGCTCCTCTAAGCCATCATCTCACGACTCCACTCCTCGACGTCCTTTGAGCTCTATAACGGCTACAATTTTACACGTGTCGATTTGGGGGCTACTGAGTGGCCTCAAGTCCCGCCAACTGTCCCCCAGCCTCCGTTCTTTTTGCGGCGTGAGACAGGTGGCGCAAGGAGACTTGAGGCTTACCGAACACGCCTCATTAATAGGGATGGTTACTTGAACATCTAGTGCCGCCCTTTTCAAATCTCCTAATGATGACTCGCCTTTTTGATCCCGCCCCTTCCAGTAGGGTATAAATAGGAGATGTTTGAGCCTTCTCAGAACTTGTACATCCTCTACTTCCTCTGAGCGATTAGCCCCCAAGCGTTCTTTTCCATCTCCCGAGCACTCCTCTGTCATCCTCTGAGTTCCTTCTCTAAAGATCCTCTGTCTGTAAGTTCCTCCCTATTGTTAAGTTTGTTTCTCTTTTCTTCTACATTTATCCTACACCTCTTTTTTGAATCCCCCAATGGCTAGAACCCATAGAAGAGTTGAGGGAGCACTTGTCAGGGGTAGGGACAACCGTAAGCCAAGGAGAACCGAGGTCAATGAGAAAAACATGGATGCCTTTAGAGCAAGATACCAAATCCTTGAGTGTGTTTTCACATTTCCCTTCAACCCTTTTTACCAAAGAAGGGACATAGGGGGTGCTGATATGATGTCTTTCTGGAAAAAGGCTATCATGGAAGGGGGTTGACTTTTCCCCTTCACCCCTTGATGCTGATTCAGGTGAGGATGTTCCCCTTGCAATGTGGGGTGAATTTCTTTAAGATAGTGATGGGCGTGGTTGACCTGAACGCCCGATTGGGGTAAATTTGGAGGTAGACGAAATCCTGTTCTACTACAACTTAAGACTAGTCACGGGGGGCAGGTACTACCTTCAAGCCCGAGACACTTCAATGTACTTGGTGACCCACATACCCGACTCGAACAAGGGTATGTGGATGATCTGATCATGCTCGGAGATAGTTGGGAGAGAGGAGACAGGCCCGAATATGATGGATTGTACTGCCCCAAAGTGCCAAGGGATGAAAGTGTGTTTTGCATACTCTAAGAGTTGTTCAGCACCTTTTCCCTATCACTACTAACCTTGACTGTTTATTTTTGCAGAGGGTTATCGGCGTGACTCTGCTCAGCCTTTAAAGTCCGAAGTCAAATTTGTTGATTTGTTAAAAGTCTGGTCCCACAACCCGGTGAATCGAGCAGCACACACACTCCTTGGCTACATGCTGACCTACTCCCATTTCTCTCAAATCCCCTCGCCTTTCAACCCTTCAGTCTGGGAGGATCATTCTTCTTAAAAGAAAGAGGAAGAAGGAGATCTAGAAGCAAACTCGAACTGGGAATCTGAGCACACCCCTTCTTTATCTGAGCGCACCGCCCCCTTGAAGACATGTTCAATCCTCCACCTATCATTGCTGCTTAAATGGATGTCGTTGCTGCAGCGAGGAGAGCCAGGCTCATGGGGCTTGTCGGGCCTTCGAATGTTGCCCCCATTATCCCGCCGTCGACCTCACCAAGGAGGCAACCTCCATCGCCACTGCCATGTTCTCAACCATCAAGGGAGCCTGCCATCCCACCCAAGGACTAGGCTCCAAGCCACCAAGTCCCCCTCAAGCGATCAGCAGAGGGACCAAAAAGGCCGGGAGCCCGAGGGGTCAGAAGAGCATCGATAGAAGCGTCGACTCGATGCCCCAGGGCCGATCACTTCCGCAAAATGGGCTCCGCGGGCTAAAACTAGGAAGGGCCACCCCATTCTAGAGGCAGATTCGATCCTTCAGTCCCCAGATGTTGCCTTCGTCGTCTTAGGGACTTTCCAATTTGAGGCTGACATGGTCGTTTACCAAGGCTATGGAAACAACCGACTTCTCCAAAGTGCAATTCAAAGCAACATGGTGGTGAGTGCGCTCTATCCTAACTTCCTTTTGCTTTGCCTACTCGGTCATCTCTAACTTACGTCATTTAATATGCTGGCCTGCCAGTAGATGAGGGCTATTGTGAAACACTTTTGGGAGTACAAGTAAGCGGCAAGGAACACCAAGCGAGCACTCACTGCCAAGGATGAACATATCAAGATGGTGGAGATGACGCTCATCAGACCCGGCACATCTCTGAACTCATCCGCCAACGCGACGCCCTTGTTGCCGATGTAGAGAAAGTGAAGTGGGTGACGTCAAGGCCATCAAGAAGGTTGAAGAGTATGAGCTCTTGGTCTTTGTCACCGAGGTCAAGCTGCAAGACTCCGAGGCCATCACCAACGAGTTGACTGCTAAGGTAGATGCCTTGACTGCGCAGAAGGCAAGGGAACAAGAGAGGCTACAACAAGAATATCAGAGAGTGTGGCTGGCCACTCAAGCTCAGATGGTCCCAACCTTCGAGGAGGCAAGCGGAAAGCTTACAAGGAAGGCTGCGATGCCGCTCTGCACGCCGCCCTCGTTGACTCTGGCTTGAAGTTATTTTAGATGCACAGCGTCCTTGGGGAGCCTAGAGAGGAGATTCTTCCCGAGAAGCAAACTCAATTCGAGCCCGATCAAGTGGGGGTCGAGGGTGGCAATGAACCCATCACACTCAGTGATGGCTCTGATCAACCTTATCCTGTTCTCACAACTTTACCCCCCGTCGAGCAAAGTTATGATTTCCCTCCTCCTCCGTCCCTAATCATCACAGGGGCACATGACACCAAGCTGGACGAGATACTTGGGGTTGGGGAGGAGTTAATAAGGCAGCAGCGTGGTCACCTCGGCGGCAATGAAGATGGTGGTGAGGAGCCCGTAAGTCCAGGTCTTAGGGATCCTTAGTTGTTCTACTTGTACTCCTATTTTTGTAACTTCTGTATGCTTCGGGGACGCAAAGCCCCATTTTGGCTTTAATGAAACTTCTTTTTTTTTTCATGTATATGTTCTTTCAATTTTTCTCTTACTGACTGCTTAAAGATCAAATCATCTGACCTCAAAGAAACATAACTATAGTTATAAGTCAGTAATGACCTCCAGAGGTAACATGAAAAAAGAAAATCATTGGTTGTAAGAGAAGCTCTTTATAGGTAAAAAACTTGTCAACTTGTTAGCTTAAGTCTGGTACCCCTCGGGGCCGTGCCTATTAATTATTCGAGGGCGTTGCTCCAAGAATGGTTTTACACCCCTCGGGGCCGTGCCCCTAGCGATTGAGCGCTTGGCTCGTGTTGATCATTCAAGGGCATTGTTCTAAGGGTGGAGTCTTATACTCTCAGGGTCGTGCCTTTAACAACCGAGTGTTTGACTCGTGTTAATCATTCGAGGGCATTGCTCCAAGGGTGTAGTCTTATACCTTTCGGGCCCGAGCGCTTGACTCGTGTTGATCATTCGAGGCCATTGCTCTAAGGGTGGAGTCTTACATCCCTCAGGACTGTGCCCCTAACGACCGAGCGCTTGGCTCGTGTTGATTATTTGAGGGCATTGCTCTAAGGGTGGAGTCTTACACCCCTCGGGGTCCTGCCCTAACGATCGAGTGCTTGACTCGTGTTAATCATTCGAGGGCATTACTCCAAGGATGAAGTCTTATACCCCTCGGGCCCTGCCCCTAACTATCGAGCTCTTGGCTCGTGTTAATCATTCAAGGGCGTTACTCCAAGGGTGAAGTCTTACACCCCTCGGGGCCCTGCCCCTAACGACCGAGCATTTTGCTCGTGTTAATCATTTAGGTAGGGGTAGTGTCTAAGATCTAACTTAATAAAAATATTTCTTCAAATTTGATACATTTCAAGGCCAGATTACATCGTTTCCATCCATATCCTGCAACCTATACGCGTTTGTGCCCTACACAGAGATTACTTTGTAAGGGCCTTCCCAATTGGGACCAAGTTTCTCATCAGTGGATTCCCGAGTAGTGCCCACCACTTTGCGTAACACCAAGTCCCCCACTTGGAAACTCTTCGTTTGGACCTTCTTCTGATGTTGTCTTGACAACTCCCCTTGGTACCTTGCCAGTTTGATAGACACCAGTGTTCTTATTTTCTCAACTAAATCGAGATCTCTAGCCAGTGTCTGATTATTATTTCTCAACTCAAAGGCTTGGCTTCGTATTATTGGGAGCCCTACCTCCAATGGGATGACGGTCTCAACCCATATGTCATGGCATATGGCATTTCTCTTGTCGATGTTCTCGGCGTGGTTTTATAGGCCCATAACACGTTGAGTAATTCCTCGGTACACATTTTCTTTGACTTTTCAAGTCTCTTCTTGATTCCCGTCGACACTGTTTTGTTTGAAACTTCTGCTTGTCCATTACTTTGGGGATAGGCTGGCGTGGAATAGTAATTATGTATTCCGAACCCTGAATAGAATTCTCTAAATGGGTACTGTTGAATTGAGTCCCATTGTCAGAGACGATGGCCCGAGGGATTCTAAATCGATGATTCTAAATCCTGAGAATCCCAATAGGTGGGCACTTATGGGGATGTTGGCAGCCCTCGAGATCTGAATCTGAGAAAGTGATACTCGTGTCTAAGCGTGGAGACTTAGACACAGTATATACTTCAGAAGCTTTTGTGGCTCTGATTTTTCGCAAGTGGGCCTTTCTGGCAGAGCTGGACCCTCATCCTCGGGCAAATCCTCCAGATATCACTCTGATCTCTCCTATAGGTTGCTGGTGTGGCTCTGGTGCCTGACACTGAGGGGGTGGGAGTGAGAGAACTCGGTTTTGATTATCATTGGCTACATAGCGTCGCAGCTGCCCTCGTTGGATTAGAAATTCTATTTCCTTCTTCAATTGGATACAGTCGTTGGTGTGATAACCATGGTCTTTATGGAAGTCACAATACTTCGTAGGATCCCTTTTTGTTGGGTCTGCTTTCATCCGGGGTGGCCACCTTAAAAACTTCTCATTTTGCACCTCATACAGTATCTGAGACACCGTAGCAGTCAGAGGGGTGAGCTGTCAGGGTGCATACCTTGGTTGTAGCTCTGGTTGTGGAGGGCCGAGGTGATCCCTGACATTTCCTCTTCTCTTCGGGAAACGCTCTCTGTCTCTTCTTGGAGACCTGCCTCGTTCTCTTTCCTTTTTGGGACTTCGTTATTTCTTCTTTTCTTCCTTCCCTTTCTCCTTTCTCGACGAAGAGCTCTCGACCTTGGAGAAGAGCGCTTCCTCACCATTTATGTATTTTTCTGTTTTGGCAAGCACCTCCGCCATACTAGCCTGAGGGTTCTTTGAGATAAAAACATCAGATCTTTTGACTAAACTCCCAGACTTGCTATGAAGGCTGTAATAGCAAATTTTTCGTTTGGGACCCACCTTCAAGGATTCTGAGTTGAACCATTGGACATAAGACCCTAGGTTCTCATCAAGCCCCTATTTCACATTTAACAAATGGTAGCTCGGTTTCCTATAGGTCCGAGCTCCGATGAAATGGGACACAACGAGATTGACAACTCTTTAAAAGAGGAAATCGAGGCTGGGGAGAGTCTGTTGAACCATGCTAAGACTGAGCCCTTCAGGGTGATAGCAAAGGCCCTGCATCTCACTGGATCTTGATATCCATGCAACTCCATTTGATTTTTATAGTTGTTGAGGTGGTCCACAGGATCTTTTATCCCATCGAAAGAATCCATCTGCGACATTTTGAATTTAGGTGAGAGAGGGAAGTGCAACACCCTAGTAGTGAATGGGATTCGGTTTGCTGCACCAATGCATCTGTAGTGACTGGGGCCTTGCTCTTCACTGCCTCCTTCATCTGGCTGAGCTCTTGTTGGATGTCTTTGAAACGTTACTCCTAGTGGTGTTCTCTTCTCTCCTGTTGATAAGGGAAAAAGTCGTTCCTCTCTCCTTCCTTATACTAACTTTGCACTTCCTCGTTGTGACCGTTCCTAGGGGGTAGGCGAGGTTCTTGCCCCAAGGTCTGACTATTCTCTCCCACCTCATTAACTTCTCTAAGGGGGTCGAGATACGGTTGCTCCCTTGATGGTGGATTATTTTGACCTCCTTGGGCCGGTCGTGTCTCTTGTGGGCGTTGTAGGGGCTTTAAGAGCTCTTCATTCTGTTTTATCAGACGTTCATTGACAAGACGAAAGGCCTCCATCTCATTATTCATGGGAAGGCCCTCCATGGGGGGATCGGCTTCTTGCGCATTTTCGAGTTGTCTGCTATTTGCGACTTCCTGTTGATCTTGCATCCGTAGAGGATTGGTTTGACTTTGACTCATGTTTCGCGTTGATACCATCAGTCACTGAAAAAATAGTTTTATTTGTAACAGGAACAGTCTTCCCACAGATGGCACCAAACTAATGGCGTTGACGCACTTTTACAAAAGATGAGCTGAGATTACGTTAGGTTGCTAAGATGATGCAATAATATTCAGGACTTTGGGAGTTAAAACAACAGAATCAACAACTTGGGAGCTCGGCTAGTCCACTATGGAATGGAGGCTCTTGCTCCTTTTTTTTTAATAATCGCAATTACAAGGTTACAATGACTCTTTTGCGTTTCTAGCGTTCCCCCTCTTAGGGGGTGTTACCTTGCATTTATAAAGTCATTCCCTGCTAAGAAGGATCTTAGCCAAGATTATTGCCCTTATTTCGTGGGCTTCTTCTTAATTCTAGGAGAAGATCTTGGTTGGTTGAGATTAGATGCCTTGATTACAGCTTCATAACGTTTTAGGATCCTCTCGTGGTTATCCAGCTATTATCTTACCTTAAGAGACACTCGGCCCTTATCCTCTGACCTCTGTTAATGTGCCTGACCTCCTGGTCCGAGCTGACCTTCTGAGCTTAGCACTTGCAATTTTTTTTAGGTATCATCAAATGTCATCAATGCTTGATCTTGAGTAATCCATTGCTGATAAGCTAGATTAACCTCTGAAGTTTTTAAGCCATGCTCATCGAGAAGAAACAACAATGGACAGGGCTAAGTACCATTAAGAAATGAAAGCCTAACAATGAGTCAGCTCGTTGTAAGGTTGAAATTTGAAACTTCTAAGAGACATAATTGGAAGAGTCAAGCCTGAAGGAGATAAAGTTACAAATATTTGACAACAAATAGATTGGGGAGATTGAAACTCCAGTAAAGGAGATCGTAGATGAAGCAAAAGATGATGTAGTGGACGAGCAAGCCATTAAAGATGTTTGTCTTGTTTTATGAGTCTGATACCATGAAGATTTATAGAGTAAGCTTGAAATGTGTGTGAGTGTGAGAAAGAGAGAGTTGAACTCTCTAAAAATATTATTCCATCTTAATCAATTTGTACAAAGAGCTCTGCTATTTATATACATCAGCTAACATCTTAATTAACTAACTAACTAACTAACAATCTGTTACGACCAACTTTCCTCGGCTGAAATATTCTAACGAGTCATATGGTTATTAGTGGGGGCATAATGGACAAAACATGCTTGAGAGAAGAGTTTGTTACGAAAAGTTTTGGGTGGAGAAGTAGATTTTCTATAGTTAATTTTATCCGTCGGATCATGACAAGTAATTTTTTTAACGATAAAAAAGTCTTAAAATAAAGTTATGTCTCGATGGATTTGGATTAACTTGTCCATTAATATATAGATTTAAAATTTTTATTATATAAAAGGTTAAAAATTGATTTACATAGTGTGTACACAAAAAAATAAAAATAAAAAAAAAATTAATTACAACTTTGTACAATGAATAAAACTAATTATTATCATTTATAATTGACTTTACAAATTTTGTCTTTTGAAAGAACTACAAATCAATTTCATCAACAAATATTTTTTTATATATATAAAATTATGGCAATAATCTCTCATTTATAACACTTCATATTCTTATATAATAATACTCATTTTTATACAATAATAAAATAATCTTATAATTTTAAAAACAATTATAAAATAATTTTAGTATGTTCAAAACTTATCTGGACATGTCTAAAATACATCTAAAAAAAAATAGTAATTGTAGTTACATCTAATTTGAGATTTAGTTGGTGGGATACAAAATCTTCATATGGATAATAAAATATACTAAATAATGGGACATAGGTACTGGATTTAAGTTCTAATAACATTAGTCAAAAGTTAATAATTACTTGGGTTAGGGTTTATCTTAATCTATATCACAAAAATACAATAATAGGGTGAACATAATTAAAAATATTTAAAAATAAAAATACATAATTTCAAGAAATTTTTTTTAAGGGTGGACATGAATTATTATTATTTTTTTGGTCAATGGTCAAGGATAGCCGGGGCAACTTACGCCCAAGTTGATTAATCGCCTCTTTGATCTAGTCAATGGTAGACCTTTTATGTCAGGCTAAAATATTCATAAAAAATAAATTTTTTATTACTTAACTTAAAAAAATTATCAATATTCAAACTTAGATGTCGATGCAAATTGTGCCCATTTTAGCACTCAATGCAGTGTCACAATCGTCACCACTCAAGTACAAGGTCAGTGAACCAGGTCTAATGAGCCCATTCATTTTCTTGTATAAGCTCATTTATCACAAGTCAAAAAATAAGAGAAATTGTAAGAAGATATACAAAATTAGAGTTAATTGTCAAAAAGTACATAACTCTTAATGTTAGGTCATTAAGTCTTTATTTTAGAATTTAATTGTGTCTAAATACACAATTTGAATTTTTGTGATTTTCTTTTGACATATTTACCCATTCTTAAATTATGCATATTTTTTTTGGCAGTTAATTAGATTTTTAATTTTGTTTTGTTGTATTAAAGATTTTCTAATATAATAGAAGAATTATATTATCATAAGATTTACATATAACATTAATTGTGTATATCTATTTCATTTTGAATATTAATTTTTTTTGTCATTATCGTTTCCAGTAAACATCTTCATCTTCTTCTTCAAATTATCAGTCATTAACGTTTAAAAAAGCTCAAACATATCATTCTTATTATTTTTCGATTTACACAAAAAAACTCAAACATATTGTATTATTTCTTCTACAACGTTCATATTATATTAGGTTGAATTTAAGCTTTCTTTTATTTTTTTTATATTTTGTTTATTCCATAGACTGTTAGTTAGTTTCTTTTTATTTATTTTTTTATGTTTTCATAGTTTTCGTATTTGTTTCTACTTATTGTGTTGAATGATCATTTTTTTTAGAGAGAATTACACCTAGAGTCCCTGAGATTTGTCACTAAATCACTTAGACTCCTGAGGTTTGAAATATTATACACAGACCCCCTGAAATTTATAAGCGCATAACACTTAGACTCTTACTATAAATATATCAGTTAATAAATTACACTTAGATCCCTCTAAAGTTTATAAATATATAATACTTAAACCCTTTAAGTTTAAAATATTATACTTAGACCATCAATACTTCAATCAAATATAAAATATAAAATATTTTAAATTTTACAACAAAAATTCATGTTCTATTGTTTCATGTATTGAAATAAAATCAAAAATAAAAATTTAATTTTTTTCTTAAAAAAACGTAATTAGTATATAATTATATTGTCTATTAGAATTTAATTTGGTCGTTTAAACAACCAAATTAAAATACCAAACTATCATAATTAAAGTTAAAAGATATTGTGTCCATTACAGTTTAACCCCTTATTTAATTTTTTAGTTTTATTATAATAGATAGTATAATTATATACTAACTATGATTTTTTTTTTTAAAAAAAAACTAGACTTTTATTTTTGATTTTATTTCAATAAATGACATAAATTTTGAATGTAAAATTCATGTTATATTATGAATGACTTGGATCCCTTATTTAATTTTTTAGTTTTATTCCAATAGATAATATATTGTATACTAATTACAATTATTTAAGTTTTATTCCAATTGATAATATAAATTGTATATTTAATTATATTTTATTTGATTGAAAAAAATTAAAATTAAAATTTTAATTCTATTTTAGGAGGTTTAAGTGTAATTTATTAACAGATATATTTACAGTTGGGTCTGAGTGTTACGCGCATACAAACCTCAGGAGGTCTGTGTGTTATATTTCAAATGTCAGGGGGTCTGAGTGATTAAGTGACAAACTTCAGGAGATCTAGGTGTAATTCTCCTTTTTTATTAACTTTTCTTCTTTCAAATGATTTTTTTGTTAATTTTAATATTTTTATGTTTTATGAATTTTATTTTCTTAACAGTATCTAATGATGCATAAAAGTTGATTTATGTACAATCAAATTTGTCTAGTGTGATTTAAAGCAATTAATGAAGCAGCTAATAATAAGAGATAAAGATTTGGTGGTTGGGTCTGGTTGACTTAACCACTGAAGGCGACAACGGTGGTCGAAAAATTTTATTAATGAGAGAGTATAAGGTAGTAAGGAGAGAGAGGACAACAATATGCTCAAAGTGAGGTGTGTGTTTTGTTACCCTCATGTGTAGGGGGTTTACAATTTTATAGGTGCAAAGTCGTAGTTGAAGCGGTGACGTGAGGGTTAAGGTACTAGTTTACCAAGGGGGCTAGTTACAATTGGGGGTATGCACTATCTTGAAATAAATGGCTATCTCGATGATTACTTTTTCCACGTGCATTGACTCTTGAGCTTTGTATTAAACTGAGGACATGAGTTAACTTGGTATGTCTTTTGATAATTTGAGCTCAACTCATAAACTGGCCCCAAGTCTAGTCTGAATCTGAGCTCGTCAATTTCGTTTTTGAACACTACAATAATGGTTGTTGTCTGAATTTTAAATTGTGCTTTCTTCTTCTTCTTTTGTATGTTATTTTGTTCAATTCATAATTACATGGTATAAATAAAATTACTTTATAATTTGAATTCATATGAAGTTATAATTTAAAAGTGTATCAATACAATGTGGCAATAAAGAGTTTATAAAATTAAATGCCTAAACATAAAAATAATCACCAATAGAAAAAAGTGTTCAAGAATTTTATGATTATGATATAATTACAAAAATTTAAAGTGTATCAATACATTGTAGCAAAATAGTATAGGAGTAATAGAAACTAGGGTTTAAGGATTACATAAATTTAAAGTGTATCAATATAGTGTAATAAAACAATATAGGATTAATAGAAATTAGACTTCATAATGTAACTTCGTAGTATTATTTTTTTGTAAAAATTATATTAGAACTCTTTTACATGTATAATTAAATCTAATGCAAAACCAATTTTTTTTAATTTTAGTACTTTTTAAGATAAAATAATTTAAATTACTTAATTTTAATTGTCAAATTTCAAAAACTTAAACATATCCCTAAAAAAGTGGATATGATTTATTATGAGCTTTGATTTTCTTAAATTTTAGATTTTTGTTTTATTATAACTCCTATATATATTAACACAAGTGGACTGAGAGTTATGGAGAAACATATCCCTACCCAAATTTTTGAAACATATATCCCTAAAAAAAAATGAAATAAGGGAATGAGAAAAAAAGCTTAAAAAACTTGCTCAAAATTTTGACTCAAAATTTATATCAAATTAAAGGAGACTCATTTTTTTACTCAAATTAAATGAGACTCAAATCCTTACCCAAATATTTAATGGTGAAATTTCACAATCTTTTAAAGAGTCATATTTACTTTATTTTATATTTGGGTTTATCCTCATTTAAATTTTGGTTTGTTTCTCTTTAATTTGAATTTCTCCATTTGAGCCATTTGTACCAAATCAAACTTTTTATTCAAATGTTAATTTAAAATTAAATAAAAATTTGAGTCATAGTTGGAGATACTTTTATAAGTTTTGAAAATTATTATATATTAAAATTATATTCAAGTTTTTCTATACTACAAGTGGATTTTTTTACAAAATATTTTTTGTTATGTATTTTTTAATCATTAAGTTTAATTTATGTACTGAGATCCAAAAAATAATGCCCCATACTAGATGCAGCTCCTCTGCAATTAGGGAGAAACATCACCACGTGTTGTTAGCGAGTAACGACACTGTTTTGTTTAGTTAGCAAAATAAAAAATTTGGACAAAAAAAAAACCCTACCAAAACGATGATGTTTTAATAGGTTACACAGTTACTTTTTCCCCAAAGACAAACCCGCCAAATGATGCCCCAGAAAACTGGAAATAGAAGCATCCCTTGCACCGAAAATCAACAGCAGTTAAGACAACATCTGCTTTTGAAAAGTTTGTCTTCTACCACATTCATTGCAACTGGTATATTTCACATCCACTGCACCTTTTTTTCTATCTCTTCTTCTTCTTTCACCTTCTTGAAAACCCAGGAAAAAATGGGGATGTAGAGAATTGAGGGCATGTGAAAAAAAATGAATCTTCGTGGTGGTGGTGGTGGAGGGGTGGCACGTCATTGTTGTGAGGTGGAAATGTGTGTCGCTGAGTACCACCGACACCATAAGTATGAGAGGTTCACACTTCACGCCAATAGGTGCCAATGTTCTTTTGGGGACAAAGTAAGAAATAACTGTACAACCTATTAAAACGCCATCATTTTGACTGGTTTTATTGGCCCATATTAAATTATTTACTATGCTAACTAAACAAAATGACGCTATTATTGGTTAACAGCATGCGGTGTTGTTTCTCCGTAACTGCACAATTATTTCTTACTTTGTCCCCAAAAGAACAATGACACCTTTTGGAGTGAAGTGTGAACCTCTCATACTTGTGGTGTCAGTGGTACTCGGCGACACACATTTCCACCTCACAACAATGACGTGCCACCCCTCCATCACCACCATGAAGATTCATTTTTTTTTTCATATGACCTCAATTCTCTACATCCCCATTTTTTTCTGGGTTTTCAAGAAGGTGAAAGAAGAAGAAGAGATAGAAAAAAAGGTGCAGTGGATGTGAAATATACCAGTTGCAATGAATGTGGTAGAAGACAAACTTTTCAAAAGCAGATGTTGTCTTAACTGCTGTTGATTTACGGTGCAAGATATGCTTCTATTTCTAGTTTTCTGGGGCAACGTTTTGGCGGGTTTGTCTTTGGGGAAGAAGTAACTGTGTGACCTATTAAAACGTCATTGTTTTGGCAGGTTTTTATTTTATTAACTAAACAAAACGACGTCATTACTTGCTAATAGCACGCGGTGCTGTTTTTCCCTAACTACAGAGGAGCTTGATGCGCTGCACCCCTGATACTTGTGGTGTCGGTGGTACTTGGCGACAAACAATTCCACCTCACAACAATGACGTGTCACCCTTCCACCCACCACCACGAAAATTCATTTTTTTTACATGACCTCAATTGTAAAATCCGGTAACTTTAAATTTTTGTAAATAAGGGCAAAACGGTAATTTTATCGCTATAGTACGGGTTAAAAAACTTGAAATTTTCTAGATCTTAGATGATAAAACGGACCTCACCGTTGGATTCGTCTCGCAAAATCTAGTTACCACGTCAAATTTCATTGAATTTTGAGATAGTTAAATTTTTTTACGTTTTACGAGACAATCGAGTCTCGAGTGACCCAAAAATAAAATTTTTGATAAAATTTTAAAATTTAAAAAATAATTTAAGACAAATTAAAATAAAAAAATATTTTAAACTTCAATCGGGTCAAAATTAAATCGTTTCGAGACAAAAACGGATCCGAAAAAAAGAGGTTGTGTGGCACAATGTGATCCAAGTAAATGAGGGTATAAAAAGGGGGAGAAATCTGATTTTTTTCCATTTTTCTTCAGCAGGTTAACGTGAGAGGGGAAGAGAGGGAAAAAGGAGGAACTTTTCACTTCTCTCTACAATCTACGACTCCACGGGCTTCGGATTCACTCGGGCCAAGAGGAAAAGTTGCACTCCTCGCCAAGGGCTACGCGATCACACCAAAACTGACGGGTTTCACCAAAGGTTGAAAAACAAGATTTTGGGAAAGTGAGGATTCAAGATTGTTTTGGGTTCTTGGAGCTTTCTAACATCGTTTTACGCTTCAAGAGGTAGGGGTTCTCCTACTTTAGTTCATTTCCCACTTATAGTGTTATATAAAATGTGTGGGTTAAAGGAAATATGTATTTCACTCAGTTATGCATATAACATGGGTGAAATGAGTATGAAAAAAAAGTACGTAAATGGATTGGAATAGATTTTCCTAGCTTGAAATTGTGATGTGAAAATTACTTGGTTAGTAATTCCATGGGAAAGGTGATTATATGAACATGCTATATGTTTTATATTATAATTTGTGAATGAGGTGAAAATCCTTGTATGATAACATGAATTGTTGCCTTAAAGATGTTTGCCAAAATGTCTATGTGTGGATTAAGTTGTTATGACATGATGATGTATCACATGCTTAGTAAATGTGTTGGAAAGAAAATGTTAATATGTGCTCATTGATATATTGACATTGTAATGATTCATGAGATTTATATGCTTATGATATAAATTGTCATGAGATATGTGGATATATGGCTAATTTGCTCATTTGACATCCATTGCATCTTGGGCATATTATAACATCGCATTTATGGGATTAGGCATGAGTGTGGGTATGTGTGGTGCATAGTTTAATCAAACACCACATATAATGGTTGATGGTGGGCTCGGAGAAGTGGAATTGAAAATTCCACTAAGTCGCACGGTTGCATGCATGGAAAATTGGGTCGGGGTAGCAAGAAGGGTTAGACTATCCCTTGGGTGAGAGACCGGTGATTAGATACGCACTCCATTGGTATAAGAGCCCAAGAAGTGTTGGTGTACGCGGAACTGTTGGTGAAAGTCCATAAATTCCGTGTCGATTGGGTGCCATATAAAGACTCGGAGATTTTAAATAGCCATTTAGAGGATAATATAAATGGCAGGAGCTAGAAGAGCTCAGTTTTATATGCATTAACATTTGCATGTGTTGAGGAGCCGGGAAAAGACTCGGGGTTAAAATGCGGGAGTGAATCTCATTTCATTCATAGCATGACATGGTAAGTTCCATGGTGAATTCCAACATGTATTACATAAATCTTGCATTGGAATGAATTTTGGTTGTGTTTTGTTGCATAATATATTGCATATGCACTTAGGTGGGGAGTAGCTCTTGTAAGAAATTTTTTACTGGGCGTTAACTCACCCTATATGGGAAACATTTCAAGTGCGGGGTTCGTACCGGGAGATGACTCGCATTCGGGGACTCGAGGGTGAAGAAAAACCGATTTGTGGCTTTTGGAAATAATTTTTGTAAAACTTTGGCTAAATGTTGTTTTGACATGTGAATTATGTAAATGCATGTAATAGAATTTGTATAGATCATGTATAATGTAGAAAATGTTATTATACATGTTTGGAATGGATTTGGAAATGTTTTGATTGGATTGGAAATGAAAAACTGATGAAAAAATGAAATTCTAAATAAAACCTACCGGTAGTTGTTGCCTACTACCGGTAGTTAACAAGTAGTACCTGTACAGCAGACAGTAACTACCGGTAACTAATAGGTAGTACCCATTTAGCAGACAACAACTACTGGTAATTAACAGGTAGTACATGTCCAGTAGGAGGAAACTACCAGTAGCTTATAGGTAGAACTTCCATCGGTAGTTATAACAAATACCTACCGGTAGCTCTTCCAAAAATCTGAAAAATCAAAAAATTGTTTTGCTAACTTTTTGAACTTTGTTTTCTTTAGTTCCAACGATACAAATGGACATTAAATGAGGTATATTAAGGTTTATTGGACCTCTGTTGAATTAAATGATTAAAGGAACACGGGTTATACGTGTAAGTTATGATCCCAGTTACAGGGCTGTGATGGACGTGATGTCGAGCCAAGCGACATTCATAAGTATTTCCGCGGGTTGACGGATGGTCAACAGGATCCCCGATTTTAGGGACGTCACATCAATTCTCTATATCCCCATTTTTTTTTATGGGTTTTCAAGTAGGTGAAAGAAGACGAAGAGATAGAAAAAAAGATGTAGTGGATGTGAAATATACCAGTTGCAATGAATGTGGTAGAAGCCAAACTTTTCAAAAGCAGATGTTGTCTTAGCTGCTGTTGATTTCCGGTGCAAGGGATGTTTCTATTTCCAATTTTTCGAGGCAACGTTTGGCGGGTTTGTCTTTGGGGAAGAAGTAACTGTGTGACCTATTAAAATGTCACCGTTTTGGCAGGTTTTTTTTGTCCAAATTTTTTATTTTGCTGACTAAATAAAATGATATTGTTACTCGCTAACAGCATGTGGTGCTATTTCTCCCTAACTACAGAGGAGCTTGATTTGTGCACCCCTCATACTTGTGGTGTCGGTGGTACTGGGTGGCACACATTTCCACCTCACAACAATGACGTGCCACCTCTCCACCACCACCACGAAGATTCATTTTTTTTTCTCATGACCTCAATTCTCTACATCCCCATTTTTTCTGGGTTTTCAAGAAGGTGAAAGAAGAATAAGAGATAGAAAAACAGGTGCAGTGTAAGTGAAATACACTAGTTGCAATGAATGTGGTAAAAGACAAACTTTTAAAAGCAGATGTTGTCTTAATTGTTGTTAATTTCCGGTGCAAGGGATGCTTCTAATTCTAGTTTTTCGGGGCAATGTTTGGCAGGTTTGTTCTTGGGGAAGAAATAACTGTGTAACCTATTAAAACGTCATCGTTTTGACATATTTTTTTTTTGTCCAAATTTTTTATTTTGTTAACTAAACAAAACGGTGTCGTTACTTGCTGACAGCACGCGGTGCTATTTCTCTCTAATTGTAGAGGAGCTTGATCCCAAGTATGAGAGGTTCACACTTCACACCAAAAGGTGTCATTGTTCTTTTGGGGACAAAGTAAAAAATAACTGTGCAACCAATTAAAATGCCATCGTTTTGACAGATTTTTTGGTCCAAATTATTTACTGTACTAACTAAACAAAACGGCGACGTTATTGGCTAACAGCGCGCGGTGTTGTCTGTCCGTAACTGCAGAGTCGCTGGACCCCATATCGTGAGCCAACTCAAGACATCCTCTGGTCATATGTGAGGGAATTTGGCGCCAAAAGTTCCCGCCAAAACAACCACCCTCAAGACCTAGAGGACTTTCCAAACGGTGACATTGATGCTCAGTCGCAGCCCCACCTCTCACACACACAGAGACTCAGTAGAGTTTCGGAACAATGGCAAGGGAACATTCAGGTGGTGGCAGTCTTCCGAGCGAGTCGTCCTCATCATCTAACCATGGAAATCCAGCATCGACGCCGGATTCCCCAACCTCCACTGGTTTCAATACCGATCAGCTTCCATTCAACACCAGCCGTACCTCCGAGAACTACTCCGATGCAGATGAAGCCGCCGTCGATCCCAACATCATCAGAGATGAGCCCGAGGAAGCTGACGAAGAGGAAGAAGGAGAGGACCTTTTCAACGACAATTACATGGAGTTAATATTTATTGCAATTCTTGTTCGTCATCTTCAAATTTCCATCCATATATATGTGCCATTGAAATCCTGTATATTGATTATTTTCTTTTGATGGGGGGAATTGGTAGCGATTATCGGCGAATGGACGAGCATGACCAGTACGAATCGTTGGGGCTGGATGACTCCCTTGAAGACGAGAGGGATTTGGATCAGATCATGGCAGATCGGAGGGCCGCGGAGACAGAACTTGACGGCAGAGATGGTCGTTTCTCTCAGCGCAAACTTCCTCAGATGCTCCACGACCAAGGTGTAAACCCTACCTTTTCATCAATAAATAAATGAAAGGGTACTCATATCCTGAAAGTTCTTCTTTTTGACAATATTTTTTGAACCCAAATGGGGTTCTAGCCCTAATCTTTTAATGATATGAAAAGTCATTAGGACCTGTCACTGGTCAGGATCGGTGGCCATACCATACCTCCAAAACAACAACAACATGCTGTTGAGAATTCAGAACTTGCCTATTCATATGCTAATATTAATATAGCTGCATCACCTAACTTTGGCACACTTTTTTGCATTTAAGTTGATCTCGTATGCAGTTAATGCTTATGATTTGGAAAATGTAAAAAGACTCTTTATGCCCACAGTCTCTACACTTCTTGAAATGTCCGCATTCTTCTAACTTGCAATCGAAGAAGGCTTCTTCCAAGAGAAAAATAGCTGTGGCCATGACGCGTCACAAGTTTTTTTGGTCCAGATAAAACTTCTACCAGCCTTCCATATTCTGTCCTGTGGCAAATAATATGTTAAGGAATGGTATTGGGAGTGACAAAAAATTTACCTGAACAGAAATTTCAACTACTAATGATTCAATTTATCCACCGTGACAACCTTGTGAATACACTATTCAAAAACTGGTCAACTTTGATCATTCATGTTCAGATTACTTATTTTGTCTAGTGTATATAATCCTACTATTCTCCAGAGGCATTTTGTGGAAACAGTTTTGAGTCACCAAGTAAATTGATTGCTCAAATGCGCTCTTTGAGTTTATAATAATCCTACATAGGACCACTTTTGTGTTTGTATGCTTGTTTAAATAGTCTTAAAGTTTTAACAGTGCTGAGAAGTAGATGGCGCGATATCTTAGAAAGCTCCAGAAAGAATAAAGCTAAACATTGCATTTTTGGTTGCAGATACCGACGATGATAATTATAGGCCATCAAAAAGAACTAGAGCTGATTTTAGGCCTCCCAACAACACAAGAAGCTTTGATGATACTGATGCAATGCAAAGTTCTCCTGGCAGATCGCAACGAGGACATTCAAGAGAGGATGTTCCCATGACGGATCAAACAGATGATGACCCATATGAGGTGTGGAGTTACCCTAGCTTAAATAATCTAGCTTTTGCAAAGAACTGAGGGTCATCTTATAAAATATTGTTAACTATTACATCATGGGTCCAATATTCAAATTCATAGGTTTTTGATGTAGGATGATGACAATGATGAAGGTGAGTTTGAGATGTATCGGGTTCAGGGAACACTGAGAGAGTGGGTTACTAGAGATGAAGTGCGCCGCTTCATTGCCAAGAAGTTCAAGGAATTCTTACTCACGTATGTGAATCCAAAGAATGAGCATAAGGACTTTGAATATCTCCAGCAGATTAATGAGATGGTGTCAGGTAAAGAACTCACTAAGAGTAGCTTTAACTTGTGAACTTCGCAGATGGATTTTTTCTGGGGGCCCAGGGGAAGGTTGCTACATAGTGCCTCTGAAGATATATTTGTCCAATTTCTTCATCTTAACTTATTCAACCTGCAGTTAACAAGTGTAGCCTCGAGATTGATTACAAACAATTCATATATATCCACCCAAATATTGCCATCTGGCTGGCAGATGCACCCCAGTCTGTCCTCGAGGTTATGGAAGAAGTTGCCAACAAGGTTATCTTTGACTTACATCCAAACTACAAACAAATTCATCAAAAAATTTATGTTCGCATTACCAATTTACCAGTTTATGATCAGATTCGCAACATAAGGTAATGTGTCAGAATCTATTACTGATGGCTAGTTTGGATTCTATACTCGAAAACATATATTTGAGAATCTAGTCCTTGCATTGTTACTTCTCAGGCAGATCCATTTAAACACCATGATTCGCATTGGGGGAGTTGTGACCCGGCGCTCTGGAGTCTTTCCCCAGTTGCAGCAAGTAAAGTATGATTGCAACAAGTGTGGAATGATTTTGGGACCCTTTTTCCAGAATTCGTATTCTGAGGTCAAAGTTGGTTCTTGCCCGGAGTGTCAGTCAAAGGGACCATTCACTGTTAATATTGAGCAGGTGAATGTTCTCATATTATTTTCTTCTGGTGAAACAGATTTGGAAAAGTCAAGTATCTGATATCTTCGTTTGTCTTTCTGCAGACGATTTACAGGAATTATCAGAAACTTACTCTCCAAGAGAGCCCTGGAATTGTGCCAGCTGGTCGACTTCCAAGACATAAGGAAGTTATACTGTTGAATGATCTGATTGATTGTGCACGCCCTGGGGAAGAGATTGTAGAACTCTCACCTTGTGAACTTGCTTACGCATAAAATAGTAATTGCCTCCTAATTTTCTCATTTAAATCCCATCTGTTTTTTTTTTTTTCAGGAGGTCACTGGCATTTATACAAACAATTTTGACTTGTCTTTGAATACAAAGAATGGATTTCCTGTCTTTGCGACTGTGATAGAAGCAAATTATGTCACAAAGAAGCAAGACCTCTTTTCAGCATACAAGCTTACTCAGGAGGACAAAGAAGAAATTGAGAAACTTGCTAAAGACCCAAATATTGGAGAAAGGGTATGCTACTTAATGCTCTTTTATCATCTATCCCCTTGTTTTTGTACCGGGAAATTTCTGCTTGTGGTTTCTGAACCCATTTAGATGACCCCACAATTTTGCTATTTAGGTTCTGCTAGGAAATATTTCTTTGAATAAATGTACATCTCGATTTAATTTCTTGTCAAGGAATTTTCATATAACAGTATCCTTAATGATATAAATTTTCAGATAATCAAGTCCATTGCTCCATCAATCTATGGCCATGAGGACATAAAGACTGCAATAGCTCTTGCAATATTTGGAGGCCAAGAGAAGAATGTTGAAGGGAAACACAGATTGCGTGGAGACATAAATGTACTCCTGCTAGGTGATCCAGGCACAGCCAAATCACAGTTCCTCAAGTAAGAGCTGTCCTAATTGATTGTAAAATAACTTGGTCTTATAATGATAACCACTTATTAACATATCCAAGATTTTCACAAGGTATGTTGAAAAGACTGGACAGAGGGCTGTCTATACAACTGGGAAAGGAGCTTCCGCTGTAGGGCTCACAGCAGCAGTGCACAAGGACCCAGTCACACGGGAATGGACCCTTGAAGGAGGTGCCCTTGTTCTGGCTGATAAAGGGATATGCCTTATTGATGAGTTTGACAAGATGAACGATCAAGACAGGTAAGTTTTGCATGTGTGGGTATATCTGTTTGTCTTCCTTAACTTTTATCTGAGTGTGGAGATGCTTACCTTTGTCAGGGTAAGTATCCATGAAGCAATGGAGCAGCAGAGCATTAGCATATCAAAGGCTGGGATTGTCACTTCTCTCCAGGCCCGTTGTTCCGTCATTGCTGCTGCAAATCCTACTGGAGGAAGGTTGCAAGAATGAGCCCCTCATCTCCTCGAATTCACATTAGATTGCACAGTTGTAGAATGAGCCACAATCTACCCCATCAATTTTTTCGACTCCATGTTTGTGTACTCCTATATGTGGGAAGGATACTTCTATTTATAGATTTGGTCATATAGATGTAATACAATGTCATGTGGTTTTGGTTTTTGTTATACTTTTTCCCTTTTCTTTTAGTACCATCTCGTTTGTAACTAATTCATTTAAATTTAATAAATTTCTGCCTACAGATATGACTCGTCAAAGACTTTCTCGCAAAATGTTGAATTGACAGATCCAATCATTTCTCGTTTTGATATATTGTGCGTTGTTAAGGTAATTTATTTATTTCCTCCGAACCTGTCACCCTTGTTTATCAATTTTTGATTTGTTATTAACAAGGAAATTGGTTGTATGCAGGATGTGGTTGACCCGGTCACAGATGAGATGCTTGCAAAGTTTGTAGTAGACAGTCATTTCAAGTCACAACCCAAAGGTGCTAACTTGGATGACAGATCTATGAGCGATCGTCAGGAAGATATTCAACCCTCTGCAGCACCGGTTGATCCTAAGGTCTCATCCTTGAGCTCTTACAGCTGTTTACCTGTTTCTGTAAAGTTTTTAATTCAATCTTTTCTTGAGCTTAGTTCAAGACTTTATCCATCTCATCAGATAATCCCTCAAGATCTGCTAAAGAAGTACATTACTTATGCCAAGTTGAATATATTCCCAAGGTTGCATGACACTGATCTTGACAAGCTCACACAAGTTTATGCTGAATTACGAAAAGAATCTTCGGTGAGGTTCTTGTACATATGTTTTGTTGAATAAATGTGAGTTTGAGGATATTTGCAAGCTGATCAAATCTCGATATACTCTATTTGATTTCTGTACACATGTAGCATGGACAAGGAGTTCCTATAGCAGTGAGGCACATAGAATCAATGATAAGGATGTCTGAAGCTAATGCAAGAATGCATCTGAGACAGCATGTCACTCAAGAAGATGTGGACATGGCAATTCGTGTCCTGCTGGATTCATTTATTTCGACACAAAAATTTGGGGTTCAAAAAGCTTTGCAAAAGGTATTAATGGATCCAACATGTCATCCTTTTCTTACAAACCTCATCTAGGTTCTTGCCAATGCTACCTTACCTGTTTGATCTTGCATTGTGTAGATTGACAACCACTGTTTTGCATGTTTTGTTTTTGATGCTATTGTCAGCGGATATATTTTATAAACTTGGCCATCTTGTTTGATGTTGCCGTGAAGAGATTTTATCAACAAAAAGCACATCAAGATTACTAGTAGATAGGACCTTGAGTGAAAACTCTTGCAATTGATGACTTTTTATTACTTCGATCTGGTACACTCAGGCATACATTGCATAGAACAAGTGGGTTGATTTAAGAGCAATATGAGTGGATACATTACATAGTTTCTGACGTCGGGCTACTTTTGTATGCTTATGCTAAGCTGGGTATGTTTATGTTTTCACTTACCACCAAGAAAGGAACTTCTTTCTACATGCTTTATAGTTTCCCAAAATCAAATAAAACTGCACTTCCCAAACACAAAAATTATAGAAACCTATTCCTTTTATGACCTTAAACAAGCTGGACCTCATGAGACTTGTCTATTCCTACTAAAGAAAGAGAAAAGTGACTTAGCTACCAGAGCAGAAGGCAGCCAGAAGGAATCCTGTACTTGCCTCTAGGAAAGATCTCTTTACTTAGGACTCTTGAACTTTAAGGTGGGCGGGAAGTAGATATTCACTGACTTAGAGACTGTCAAATAAAGCCCTTGGAACCTTTATGGCTATAGAGCTCCACAGGAGGAAGAAAGAAATTAAGACTATTTACCCAGAGGTAATTAAAGCGCCTTATTTCTCCCTTTGGGAAAAGATAATGAACCTGGTGCTTTACCAATAGAGGCATAGTTGGAGTCAAAGGTATTTGACTCTTATTCCGGCATTTGTATTCACTTCTGTCCACAGTTGTTTGGTCAACATTTGAATATCCACAACTTCATTTACATTGGGAAGAATGGACTGTAAGGATTTAAAATTTTGCCGCAGAGCTTCAAGAAGTATATGACATTCAAGAAGGATTTCAACGCGATAGTCCTGCACCTTCTACGTATACTTGTTAAGGATGCACTGCACTTTGAAGAAATCGTGTCTGGCTGTACCACCGATTTATCCCATATTGATGTGAAAGTGGAGGAGCTGCAAAGCAAGGTATTCTAAACTTCCACTTGTTTTGCTGCTTTGTAATTGTGCATGGACCATTTGTGACCTTTCATGTGCATATTCTTTACATGCAGACACTTGATTATGGAATCACCGACCTAAAGCCCTTCTTTACAAGCAGTGAGTTCTCTAGAGCCAACTTTGAGTTGGATGAGCTACGAGGAGTGATAAGGCATCGCCTTGCAAGATGACTGCAAAATATTCATTGGAGAGTTTTTTTTTATAAAAGTTGTTGATTCTTAGTCTTGAAACTAAATATGCGCCATTGATGTTTAAAGAGCATTTATAGTAATGAGCCTTATATATTATCCTCAATGGCGCGGACATTGGACAAGTTTACAAATCGGATGATATCTACCATTAAAATAGAGGGACAACATGGAACTTCATTACAGGAAGACCCCCAATCACTAAAGATTACATGTATTGTTAATTCTAGACTCGGTATTGTGGGTTTTATTGGACTGCATTGACCTTCATTGCATGAAAACTGTCAATTAAGCTTGCATTGGATAAGTTCAACATGTCTTCTAGGGCTCTGTTCCAAAGGGAACAGAAGTGTAGTGGGGGGTGGGGGTGTTGGTTTTGTTAATTTATACTTGACTACATTAAGGACTTGAATTTTATTGCTCAGCCTCCTACCCTTTGATGAACAAGGCTAAAGTTGTTCTAGTCTCAACAACGTCAAAGTATTAGAATGAAACTGAACATAGATACACAATGTAAGGTTTCGTTCTCTATTTTATGAATGGTGATGTGCATTTATTGTCTCTTGTTAATTTCTTAATTATCATCACCATGCATCTGTGTTGACTGTAGAAATATGTAAAATATGTTCCAGTTGCTTCTTAACAATATTTTGAGGCAATAACTTTATGAGAATAACGGTTACTATCTGATGCATCTTGCTATCTAGTTCCTTCTTTTCATTTCCATTGGAATGTTCTGTTTTTCAGAACTCTTCTTTCTAGTCATAGCCCTCCAACAGTGAGTTGTCGTTGATCTAGTAGGTCCAGTAGCACGATGAGCAGGTTCCAGGAGCAGCAGTTTGAGATCCTTTCTATCTTCAACTGCCATTACTAAATCTTCATTTTTATCGTACTTGATCCAAATGGTGAGCCATCATTTGGTTTGGTAATGATATCCTTCTTGCCCTGGGTATAACCATGTAAGAGAAACCTTGCACGGCTCCATTGTATGTTAGGAGTGACAAGCTGAGACTCCTAGGAATTATGTTGCACATGTGTTTGTTATATCATGTAACCATATGTTTTGTGTGCCGTTCATATGCTGTTATGGGTACTCATTTTCAGGTTGTGAAGTATCCTGACCTGCCTTACATATCCCAAATGATAACAAGGTCTAGCTGATGAGAATTTGTAGGAGATCGATAAATTTGAACCTGACAAGTTTGCTTCTTTGTGTTTGATTAAATGAACATTTGTGGTTTACTGCCGTGAGTACAATATGCGATTTGATTATATGCCAGGGTGTAAAAACTTGTGCATGTTCATGTTGTCAGAGTCGTCCTGTTTTAAATTTGCCATGTTTTCATATAATTTGAAATAGTGTTAGCCGGAGTTACTGTGCATCTGACCTAAAAAAAGAAAAAAAGAAACTGTTAGCCTGCTTAAACTCTATTTCCCCTTCAACTCTTAAACTCTATTTACACCTGTAGGCAACACAATGCATTTCAATTGAACCTTCGTACATACTGTTTCCTCTTCAAGCAGTAAAGTACAACTGCGATACTTGTTGTGCCTGCTGATACATTGTGGAAGTGGAACTGGGAAACTATCATTTAGAAGATTTTGATCTCCACTGCAAATTTTAAGGCCTCTGCAGTTTCAGGATTCCAAGTGACCAAAATATCAAAGCCCCAGTGAACCAATTTTCAAAAGAAAAATACAACTAATCTAATCACAACTTATCCAATGACTGCAATACATTAGATCTAGATCAGGCCTACAGTATTACCTTTTTTAAAAGTCTCCACAAGAGCAAGATCCGTCCTTGAAATGGTGGAAACAACTTGGATCCTTCAATATGATCTCACGCCCCACTACTTTGGAGATGACCTTTGCAGCATCATGGCAGTAGCGACAAACACGTAGGTTTTTTGTCACGCGTATTGTTGCCCCTGCTTGTATACTGATCAGCCCAAACGAGATGGCTAACATTTCGCTGTGCCCAATTGGAATGCACTCTCGCTCCTCATCTACATCGTGGAGACTAAAATCTGACTCAGTTATTTTACCTACTTCTTCCACCTTCTTCATCAGACATTGTAATTCCCTATATATTCTCCCAGATCTTGGGTGAAATACATCGCCTGTCCCAAACACGTGAACTTTATTCCTGAATTCAATCCAGCTATAAGCTTTCTTTGGTCTCAATCCCATGTCCCTGATGGTCTCCCTCAATTTATTCATCATGTCCCATTTTTCACTCTGTGCATACCAGTTCAATAACAACACATAATTCTCTGGATTAAGAGGCTCCAAATTACATAGCTGCTCAGTAACTCGCTTTCCTGCATTTACATTTTGGTGGATCCTGCACCCATCTAACAATGCTCTCAGTATCTCTGAATGCTGTGCAAGCTGTCGTTCCTCAACAAAGTCTCTTGCATCATCAAACAGTCCAGCACGAGCTAGAAGAGAAACCATTAAGGCACAATGTGTCACCTTGGGAGACCTTATGCAGTTAAAATAGAATCTACCTTCATCAACCATGCGAGCCGTGCAACAAGCAAAAAGGACTGCAACATATGTCAGCTGATCAATTTGTGTGGCCGAGTTTTTCACCATGTGATGGAACAACTCAACTCCAAGCTCTCCTTGTCCGTGTAGACTATAGCCCCAAATCATCACAGTCCACGAAATAACATCTTTTTGCTTCATCCCTGTAAATATCTGTGAAGCATATTCGACATATCCTGATTTTACATACATATCCATAAGAGCATTATGCAGAGCGAGGTTCATGTCAATTCCATTTCTAAGCAAGTATCCATGAATTTCTTTGCCGTTCTTATGGGCTGCAATTCTTGCACAAGCCGGGAGGATGCTAGAGATTGCAATAGCATCAGGTTTAATATCGTCTACATTCATCTGTCGGAACAATTTCAGACCCTCATTGAAGCCTCCTTTCTTCACGTACCCACGAAGCATTGCAGTCCATGAAATGGAATCTTTTGATGGCATCTGATCGAAAACTGTCCGAGCTTCGCTAACGCTACCACAATCAAGATACATTTTCAAGAGGGAATTGCTCACCAACATATCAAACTCTAGACCGCATCTCTTAACAGTCTGATGAACATTCCTTCCTTCTCGCAGCGATTTTAACTGGCAGCAGGCACCAATGGCAGTGGCCAATGCCACGGGATCTATCTCAGCGCCAGAAGCCACCATCTGATTAAACAAATCAATGGCCAACCTGGGTTTATCCTCATTAACGTAAAATGCAGCCAACAAAGTCCAAGAAACCGAGTTCTTCTGAGGGGAATTATCAAACAGCCATTTTGCGGCATCAGCACCATCGAGGCGCCCATACAATTCAATTAGAGCAGTGGTCACATAGTGATCAGAATAGAAGCCGAGTTTGAGAGCCTGCCCGTGGAGCTGTTTGCCGAAGAATAAGCTGCCCAAACGGCGAGAAGCCGTCAAAACGCGAGGTATGGTGTGTCTGTCTGGTCGAACACCCCGGAGTAGCATTTGGCGATAAGTGGACACGACGTGGTTAAATTCGCCATTGCCAAGATGGGTGTGGATAAGATTATTCCAAGCAAAGGTATCTGAGAGAGGGATTTCGTCGAACACTTGCTGGGTCAATGTCGAATGCCGAGGATGAGATCTCACTGCGGACGGTATAGGATAATTCGGGGAAATTTTAAACTGGGTGGTGCTCGAAATTGTTTTCTCGGTACCGAAGAGATACTGAATCTGCTTGGATGATAAGATCAAATCCATTTCCAATTGGGGTTTTCATTTACTTGACATAGCCATGGCTTGAGTTGAGTTCACCTCATTCACTCTCCATTTAGCTCACAACTTTAAATTCAATGTGAAACTTAGGGGTAAGGGTGAGTTTTGACAGAAAAAATAATGAAAATTAACGGATGGATAATATTTTAATATTTTTGATATATTAGCAATGCATGTTGTGCATTACACATAAATAAATTTAAATAATATTATTTTTATAGAAAGAATGAATTATTTCTATAATTAAATTAAATAATAAATTAAGTGCCAAATAATTAATTTTATTTTAAATATTACTAAATTTAGTTATTTATTTACTTTATAAGTTTTTTAGTATTTAATCTGTTATTTATTTAAGTATCTTTCCGACCCCTTTAGATATTTTGATATCTAATTATATATTATAAAATTATTAACTTTTATTTTATTAAACAAATTCATTAAATCACTTATAATATTATTATATTATTGCATACAAAAAAATATAACATATATTTGATCATATAGAACTTTACTTGTACGCATAGATGTAAATAATTGTATGTAAATGTACTATTAATAAATGAGTTTAAAAAAATTTACAATTCCTTGTAAAATAGTACAAAACACGGTAAAAGTTAAATACGTGTAAAAAAAAATTAGGTGAAAGTGTATAGATGGGTATAATTGATTTTATTATAATAATTAGAGATAAAATAGAAATTAAAATTTTTTCATAGATGCTGACATTTATAAGTACTAGTTAGTGCACACGTGCGTTGCATGTGACCAATTTGTTGCAATAAACAAAAAGTTATAATAAAAAATTTATTGATAATTCCCAACATTAAATGAATCCAAACAGAAAATTGGCTCCACTTCAATCCAATTATTGGATGCTTAGTAAAGATCCTAAAACCTACCAAGTTTAAATAGATAACCCAAAGGCTAGCTCAAAGATTCATATTTATAAGAGGAAGAAGTCTCAAATGCAATGAATTTGTTCATTCTTTTAAACCAATGCTTTGCAGAGTTTTCATTGAAACCCTTTTGAAGCAGACAAAATAAGAACAAAATAAATTACAATACATAGTTTAAAGACATGCATGTATAGCACCTTACACTTCCTGTAGCCATTTTCTTATACTGTCTCGTCAACAGTGAAATTCTCGTTGTAGGACAGAGGAGAATAACTTGGTAATTACATTACTATTGGTAAAAACCAAATCATTTACTCTAGTAATGACAGAAACACGAATCTAGTAGAATGGTACTGTAGAACTAATCTAACAAGTCATGGTCCGGTTCAGTAGTGGGTCACTTTTGAATGAGGGAGATAGGAAAAGCACTAATATTATTATTCAAGTGACCAACTCAGACTGGAAGAATATAAGTAGTATTAGTATATAGATAGATACTGTCAATTATTGAAAAAAATATTTTGCCAATTTACTCTTGGCTTCAACCAGATATGGTGCAACACAGACATCCAAAAACACATGGGCATGGTTTAGAAGCAGTCACACATAATCCATCCACAAACACAAGATGTTTTGGTGACTATAATCACGACAATAAAAAACATTCTAGGAAAACCATATTGCGAATTTCATGTATGTGCATAGCACGCTATAACAGAAAATTGAATCGAGATTTTCCATGAGAAAGCTAAATGAAATCTTCTTCATAATTTGTGTATATGAACAACTTATTTTTGGTTACAGGTATATGAGCTAAGGAACACAATATGAGCTTCTTCTTCGCTATCTCTATTGCACATGGATTGCTTTTACGTCATGTATCCTACAATCCATGAATATAAAAGTAGTATGTTAGTCTGTATAACCAGTGATCAACACGTGCTGTTCATTATGAACATTTAATGAGAACCAGAATCCAAAAATTACCTAGCTCATGTACATGTCCATGTCCATGGGAGTGATCTTCATGGCCTTCCCAAGAATGCCACCAGCCCTAAATGGCACAAAAACCAAGTAAAAAATCAATGTAAACGAACACAAAAAAGAACTCAACAATTGTGAAAGAAGGAAAGTGGGGTAATCAAATCACATAATGAGCAACGGAACCTGTAACTAAGAACCTTGACCAGCAGAGGCACTGAGAAATGAGAACCATAACATGGCTTTTGATTACCAAGTGAAGTCTTCTGTTTCAAATGGTATCTCATACTGATCAGTCAAATGGTATCTCATACGGATCAAAGCAGCGGGGATCCAGTGGGGTTGTCTGGATGAACCCCCTATTAAGTTGTGTCGTCAGACCAACACATAATTGCTTAGTGCCTTAGTGAGCTTCCAAATGGGGGTGTTCAAAGCGGGACAAAATCCAAAATTAGAAGTTAAGAAGTGTTTTGATGAGACAGAAGGAACTCAATGAAAGCCTAAGTTCACCTCATGGTCATGCTAAATTCTGGTATGTATTACTGGAATCGTTTTCTTGTTTTTTTCATAAGAATGTTGAATAGTGTCTTGTTGCACGTTATATTGGTGACCCCAACTTTAAAACTATGGTTTCAAACTTAAAGAACCAATTTCGGTTCACATTTAAGAAAATAACAGATGGGAAGAGATGAAAGGGAGGGCGGAAAGGGAGCCAAAACTGAGGAGCTGAGTTGAAGAGCACAAGCAAATGACAGTCTTAAAACATTTCACGTCTTGCAAACAAATGGTGGGTGATCAGTGGTATTATTCAAGCTGGAAATCGAACCTTGATCCTTAAGTTGCCATCCTTGACTGAGTACGAATAGGGAAGAGTGGCTAAAAATAGTTCATGTACTGCTAAACTAACAACAACCAAAAATAGTCGATGATTTATATATCAATACACATTACTACCTCAAAATAAAGTCGGAAACCAATGAATCAGTCCAACCTTAAACAACTAAATGCAAGTCATATAGTGATAAGTTCCCTTCGAACTCATTAGATTACATAATAATAGCCTTTGGATTATAAATGAGAACAATGCATATAATACGTGCCCATAAATATGTTCTATAAAACCAATAAAAAATACCAAAACAAAACTCTCATAGGAATGTTAGTATAAGAATGGAAAAAATAAAGGCATACCTTTCTCTCAGGTGAAAATGAACATAGCCAAGTGACTCCAGATCTTTTGCTGACTTTGCTCTAAAGAAATGGATCAAAAAAATGGGAAAACATGAAATACTTTTAATAGTAGAAGGGTACACAAGAACACCAAGAGTAGCAAGCTTGAGGAATTAACTTCAACCAATAAAAAAAAATGAGAAAAAGAAACCTAAATAAAAGAATTAGGAAAAAACCAAAAAGAAGTAATGTTACTTTCAATAATTCTCAGTATGTTGATGATATATTTTCAATGAAAGGTTCCTAGAGAACATTTTCCCTTACATCACTTATGACAATTTTATCCTATGGAGAAGGAGTTCCCCAAAACCAAATAAAAAAAAAGCTACCTCCATTGAACTCTGATAAATAATTTTAAGTAGGTAGCTTTGAAAGAGTAATAAATTCGGAGAATAAGGATGTGATCTCTCAATTTTTACGATCTTACACATCATCAATCATAATGATATTCTAAAGAAGAGAGCCTCTACCGAATGCTAAAAAAGAAATGTTCACAATCAAAAGATTTACAAACCATTGCATGTGTAACTAAAAAATTCCCATTTAATATATTTTTTCCATCTTAAGTAATTAGTTAGATCCAAAAGTCAAATACCTTCACTACAAACAGGGCATAATTTGAAATACAACCTCTTCTCTGTCTAAACCAGATTCTGTGTCAGAAATATTATCTTTACTCAAGTAACGCCTAACTGCCTATGAATCTACTGTCATCAAGCGAAAATCACAATCCATTAGCAAGTTGTACAAAATATCCACCACTAATTCAACAGATTTCCATATACCATAAAGATGGAATCAACCACTAATTCAACAGATTTCCATATACGATAAAGATGGAATCAATGAAGACGTGTCTATCGTCAAATTGATCTATATCGCCCTTTACAAAGCTCGGATCCAATACCAAAATACCGATGAGTAATGGTGGTACCATCACCTCAACTCCATCATCTTACCCAACTCAGTGTATATGCATATACATATAATACCTGCAAAACTACATATTTAACATTTGTTGAATGGTGGCAGTGGGTTCGTCAACAGAATG
Source organism: Ilex paraguariensis (assembly GCA_963454935.2). NCBI lineage: Eukaryota > Viridiplantae > Streptophyta > Magnoliopsida > Aquifoliales > Aquifoliaceae > Ilex > Ilex paraguariensis. The sequence goes on along the minus strand of CAUOFW020007314.1, from coordinate 224,734 downwards.
AGGTGACCACATGCGTGAAACAATACCTGACCGAAGCATTTAAGGCAAATGAGTAATGCTATTGGGACCAAAAAAAATTACCTAATTTGCAAGAGTACGAACTTTGAAAGAAGACCCTCTGTTTGCGTTCTTGCTTTGGAGCATAATGATATCAATCTTGTTATCTCCTTTCCACGATCGAACCAGAATCTATATTACTACATGGCGGCTGATCTGTTTCTCTGTGTAGAGTTTTCCCATTAAGCAAGATAAAGAAACATAATCGGCAAGGAGAGGATCGGGCTATAAGTTGGTGGCTAGAGCTTGTTCTGGGGTTAGGGATTTGTCCTGGGTTATGAATGGTGGGTTTCCAAAGTCCCATTTAATTGGTGGGTTTCCAAAGTTCCGTATAATTGGTGGGTTTCCAATAGCATCACTCTAAAGCAAATGCATGGTAGCAAGCAAAACAAAAACGACGAACCAAAACATATCGAGTATGGATCATAATACCGTATCGGAGATTTTCACTACTACAAACCTTGGGGAAGACAATTGAGGTCTCAGAATGCGAGAGACCTTTGTTTTCTTTTTCAACGAACGTAAGGTGAAAGGGATTCGGTAATTGGTAATAACCATTGGAGGAATTCGAATGGGCACCGTTGAGATGCAATAGAGAGAGAAATGATTACGTGTAACACATGTTGAGAGCAAAGGAGAGAGAGACGGGAGGGGAAGAATTGTATAGGATTAAAATTTTACTTTAATTCAGAAGAATGAGATAGTTGTGACTTTAAAAGGTAAAAGTGAAAAATAAATATTTTTTAAATATTCTCACATTTTAGAGTAGTACAGATTAGTTGGCGCAAACGTGTCTTGCATGTGAGTCATTTTTAAGTTAAAGTTTTTGCCTTTATAAAAACTATGAGTTATTTCACCACACAAACTTTGTCTCTAAGAATCAGGGTTAAAGGACTCTAAAAAATAGGTTAACTCTTTAGAAATGCTTAGAATAAAATTGGGGATGAATTAACATATTAAATTAAATCAAAAAAATATTCCGTCAAAAAGAAACAAAATGACATCTAGTAAATGACAGAAAGCATAACCGATAAAAAAAAATGCCTACAGAGAGATATAAATGTCCAAAGATAATCTAGTGGAATCAAAAGAAAAGCCATGAGTTAAAGTTGGATTCCTATATTCTTTGCTGCTAGTGGCCTTGCTGTTAAATTATTTCAGTTCACCACAACTTTGAAGTGTAGATTTTATTAATTTATTGTCCCTGTGAAAGATAAAACCTAAGTCATGCTCACTTAACACATCATTCCAAGTTTCATTCAGCTATTAAACGAAAACAAGAAATCTTTGTTACCGCAATTTTTAGTCCAAAAAATACACAATTGATATTTAGATCACCTATCTGCACCATGTAACACTATTCCAGACCATTCATTCATCATTAGAAATTACTACACATTCTAAATAATGGACCACAACTTTAGAAAGACTATGAATTAGTTAATAGTCAGACCAATCAGATATCCCTAACTGAGTCATATTGCACATAAATTCTTAATTGTAACATTGTTTGACAGTTTGTCTTGTTCAATGTACTGGGATTAAGAACTTCAATATGTACTTGATTTTACTTTTGCAACCAACACTAAAGTTGACAATAGTGTCCTGGCCCCCCTCTCTCTCTCTTCGGCAAAACTTTTTTTTTTTTGGTCAAACTCTCTCTAGCATAACTGAATCCATATGAAAACATAAAAAGTGTTGATATATTTAGATTGAGATTACAGACATCCACCACTGCCTAATGACATTAGTAGAGTCATAATGAAGAAATTTGAACGCACAAGTGCATAATGAAGAAATTTGAATGCACAACTGCATAACGAAGAAATCCTCGTGGATAAGTTTTTTTATTAATAAAAACAGAGTAGTAAAACAAGACACGAACATATCACCATAGACATCCACTAAGAGCAGTTGTAAATAGAAAGCGCAGAACTCCTTGTAATGGTGCTTATTATGCCTGGGAACTTCTCAATTTGTTGTTGTTGGACCACTTATGAGTCTCCTTCATTGAAGTTTCACTGGATTTTGGATGTGACAAAGCTTTACTTTGTTTTGAAAGAGACCCTAAGGGCTTCACAAGCACATAAATCATATCACTTTCAAACCGCTGGTATAACTCCACAGCATTGTCCGCACAACACACATTTCGTTAATCTGCAACTTGAATGCTTTGAACCTACAGTGTGTTTCAACCTAGGAAAAAAGGTGTTTGAAATGCTAACAAAACAAAAGGGAAAATAAACCATACCACCCTTTCTTATCCTATGTGAAGCATTAGCTCCTTTCTCTTCATTTTATGTCAACTTCGGTCAAAATCAACACAACATTTTAAAAATCAAAAAATAAAAAAGAAACAATTATTAGAGTTAGTCTGATTATGAAATTCAAGATGAGAATTATGTTCCCAAAAAATAAATTTGACCTGATGATTCCACCTAAAGGGCACGAGCATTCAATAATGTCATGTAAAGTTACAGACTTAAATCAACAAAAAGTAGAAAGATTGGTAGATATAGAATTCAAAAATCAAGCATACATATAGATTCATAAATCATATCAAAAAATGCTTAACCATGCAAACGAAATCATTTTAAAGAGCTGAGATATTGAAACTCAGGTACACTTTAGTAGACATAGCTATTATTAGGGGTGTCAAACGTATTGGATTAAATGGTTATGTGTTGGGTTAAACGGGTGATGAGTGAAAAATATATAACCCGTGCATAACACGTTTAATAAATAGGTAAAAAATCTCAATACGAACATGACTTGTTTAATAAACAGGTAACATGACACGACTCGTTTAACTCATATAATTTAAAAAAAATTATATTAACAAATTTAATACTCAACTTTTTTTTATTGCCAATTGCACGGTGCGCGAGAGACCTTCCCCCCATGTGGCTTCCATATACACCTTCATGGATTTCATATAGCAAAGGCTCCACTTTATTCTCGGGGACATAGAGCAAAAGTGGTCTCAAAAATGATTTCCTGTATAACTGCTGATCGGCTGGCATCCAGAATCTAGGAGCTTTGAGCTTAATCTTCCTAGCCTCTTTGATATCTTCGGGGAGCATTCCTTCCGTTAGGTATGTAATGATGGGGTTCATCCATCCCGAAGGTCCCTGCATTAGAGCTGGCAACACCTATTCAGCCTTTGTTTCATCTATGCTCGAACTTTCCCGATTTTCAATGATGATGCGTCGAGTTACCTCCGAGGCCAATGCTAAAGCCAGACATGCCAATGTATCAGCGTGGGTGTTATGATCTCTAGGAATTTGGAAAATTTTCACTTTTTCTAACTTCTCCATTCTGGATTTTGCTTTCTGATGATACGCCTTCATTCTGCTATCCCGAACCTCAAAGTCCCCATTGACCTGGTTCACAACCAATCGTAGAAGACCCAAAGGCGCCTGATCCCGACTGTGTATGCAACGTCAAGTCCTGCTAGTAGCGCCTCATATTCGACCTCATTATTGGATGCCTTAAACATTAATCTTATCTCCCTTTCTATGATGAATCCATCTGAGTTGGCCAGTACCACACCTATCCCTGCCCCCTTGGGTTCGAGGATCTATCAACATGAAGGTCCCAAACGTCATCATCTAGAGCCTGCGTGTCTTGTGGAGCCTCGGACGCAAAGAACTCGGCGACAAAGTCTGCCAGGATCTGTCCTTTCATCGAAGTGCGAGGTTTGTACCTGATCTTGAACTCCCCAAGCTCTATAGCCCATTTGGCGACCCTCCCTGAAATATCGTCTCGGTGAAGGATTGGCTTGAGAGGTCGATCTGTCAGGACTTCTATGGCATGAGCCTGGAAATAGTGTCGAAGTTTCCTCACCGAGACTACTAATGCCAAAACCAATTTCTCCATTGGAGAATACCTTGTCTCGGCGTCGAGCAAAGTCTTGCTCACGAAGTATACGGGTCTTTGTGCTCCTTCACTTTCTCTAACCAGCGCCCCACTCACGGCTCTTTCAGATACTGACAAGTAAAGGTTAAACACCTCCCCAGCTACCGGAACAGATAAGGTTGGAGGATATTTCAAGTACTCTTTGATTCCTTTGAGAGCTCGGCCATACTCCTCATCCCATACGCCTTTTGCTGCCTCCTTCAACTTGGTAAAAAATGGTCTGCACTTATCAGAAGACTTGAAAATAAATCAGTTAAGGGCTGCCAACATCCTAGTGTATTTCCAGATATCCTTAGTAGTTCTAGGCGCCTAGACATTTTGTATTGCCTGTATCTGCTCGGGGTTTACCTCAATACCCCTATGAGTGACTAAATATCCTAAAAATTTTTCTAAGCTTACCCTGAAAGCGTATTTTGAGGCATTCAGCTTCAGGTCATACCTTTGGAGGATGGCAAACGTCATCCTGAGATCATGAAGATGATCAACGCTCTCTTTGCTTTTAACCAACATATTATCAATATACACTTCCATAGTTTCGCCGAGTTGCTCTTTGAAAATTTTATTCATCAAATGTTGGTAAGTCGCCCTCGTATTCTTCAACCCAAAGGGCATCACTGTGTAACAATAGATCCCCCGGGGTGTAATGAACGTCATTTTCTCCTGATCCGATTCATGTAAGGAATCTGGTGATACCCTGCTCGAGCATCCATAATGGTGATTCGCTTGTGGCCGGCAGTTGCATCCACCAGCTGGTCAACCTTGGGCAATGGGTATTCGTCCTTGGGGCAAGCCTTGTTCAAGTGCATGAAATCCACGCATACTCGCTATTTCCCCTCTTTCTTCTTGGCGCACACCGTGTTGGACTACCACTGAGAAAATTATACTTTCTTGATGGAACCGGCCCCCAACAACTTGTCAACCTCTTCATCTACAGCATTCGTATGGTAAGGCGTCGTTCTTTGGGCCTTCTGCCTAACGACTTTGAATGATGGGTCCACATGGAGTCGATGGATCATAATCTCAGCGCTTATCCCCGTCATCTCGGTCTGGGTCCATGCAAAGATATCAGAATTCTGGAGTATGAATGAGGCTATGTCAATCTTCTCGGCATCGTTGAGTGACTCCCTTATCAAAAAATACCTCTCGTTGCTATCTTGGATCAGGAGAACTTTGACCAAGGCTTCGGTAGACAGATCGGCCGGTTCTGTAATAGGCTCATCCACGCCGGGACGACCGTACTGTGATTGCTATTTGGCAACCACAGCTTCAGGATCACGCTCCTGACTACGGCCGCTAACTCCAGTATTTACTGCGGCATAGAAATAATAGTCTTTCGCCGATGCTTGATCACCCCAGACTTCCATTATGCTCTGCGGTGTAGGGAACTTGATCTTTTGGTGATACGACGAGTGGATCGCCTTCATCGCATACAACTATGCCCTACCCATAATAGCATTGTATAGGGAGTCGAAGTCTATCACTACGAACTCAACTTGGGTGGTCACAATCTCCGCAAGCACCATAAGGGTGATCTTCTCAAGGGGGAGGGTGCTGGAACCATTGAAGCCGATGAGGGGGTCTTTATGGGTTCCAGATCTTCTTGTGAGAACCCCATTTTGTAGAAGAAGTGATCATACATCACCTCGAAAGAACTGCCTGAGTCTACCAAGATTCTCTTGACATCAAATTTGTCGACCCGCAAAGTGATCACCAATGCATTCTCATAGGGGAGGACTATCCCGCCGAGGTCGGCATCAAAAAACTAAATAACCTTGGCGCTACAACGCGGCTTCTTGGGGGTCTCTCTTCCACCCTGACCGCTTGAGAGACCTTCTGCAGCTCGGTATAGAGGGAGTTATACATCAGCCTTTCCACGGTGCAGTCATGTATGACATTAATCACGGGCGTCACCTCAACAGACGTCTCGGCTCCGTTCCTCACCGATCCTCTGGGAGCCCCTCTATCGATGAATTCCCCGAGATATCTGTCTCGTTCCAATTGTCGTACGACCAATTGCAACCTTAGTTTGTATTCAACCAATTGCTTACTGCACGGGATAATTCAAGCAATAGTTTGAGATAGCGACCTCCAACCTGATGAACCTGAAACAGTCACAGGATCAGAAAAGGGGGCCAGATGAACACCCGACTTATCCTCTCCGAAGCTTAAGTCAGTCTCAAGATTTGAGGTTCAAGCTCAATAAATAAGATTTTTCTAGTTCAATCTTGCGTACCTCTGTTCATTTTTCTTAGGAGTATTTATACCTGAATTAGTAATGATTGTCAAAGACCTCCAGTCTCATCTGGACATTTAATGTCTGACACGCCACTCCTTGTGCAATTAGTATTTTCTACTCAAGTTTTCTTCTACTTAATGCTAGAATGATGGGACAAGTGTTCGGCGTCATGCCGAGCATTTATACCCTTCCCCGAGTATCCACATCCCTCATATCGACATCTGACACCCACAACTGAGCATTGAATACTCGGGAGAACAGTTCCTCAGAGCGAGCTAATCGTATATACTCGGCGTAGTAGCCATCATGATGACAGGCCTAGACTCTCAGAATACAAGCGCTCACAGGCGCTCATTAATAGGCTTGTCACCATCACTCATTCTGCCATAAATGAGAGGTCACATTGTATTAAATGCGGTGCCAGCTGTCGTACTCGGCTCCTCTGAGACACCATATCTCGGCTTACCTCCTCAACGCCTTTTGGACATCAGAATGACTCCATCTTTCCACGTGTCAGTCTCGGAGCTGTAGAGCCATCTAGAGTCCTGCCACTTACCATAAATACTCTCAAATACAACTCATACTTGGTCAACCCCTAAATATTTTCTCACTTTCGAACTTTTGGTTGTGCTGCATGTATATGTCCCAATTGCACCCCCATAACGCATTAAGATGGGTCCATGATGTTGACTAAGAATTTATGTTGGGTATGATTCACCTATAATCAGTACGTATCTTGAACCTTTGACGAGAGATGTTTTTATTGCAAGATTTGCATATTGTTATTTTGATGAGATAGTATTACCGCTATTAGGGGGAGGAAATTTGTCGCCTGCTAAAGAACGGTGTGAGCTTTCTTGGACTTCAAAAATTATGTCTCATCTTGATCCACACACTTTCCAATGTGAAACTAAAGTGAAAATGATTATTCATCTCCAAGGAATTGTTAATCAGTTGTCTGATGCATTTACTGATGCAGCAAGAGTAACCAAGTCTTATGTGTCAGCCGTCAACGAAGATTGATGTTCCAATTGAAAATTTCATGGCAACAAATGAATCATCAACTGCACGCTTAAAGCATAGATGACCCATGGGTTTAAAAGATTTTGCTCTCCTAAATAGAAGATTAAAAAGACAATCATATATAACTCTAGAAGAAGTTGTTGAATTAGGGAATAAAGATGCATCCACATTATCTCAAATAATATCTCCTAAAGAGGAAAAAGTCTTTGAAATGACACAGCCTCCTGAAGAAATGTAAATATCTGCAAATAAAGAAATTTCTATTAACTATGCATGTACATGAGAGATATGAGATTGCACAAAAATGAGCATCAGTGATATATTTTCTTTTACAGTAGCTATTGAAATCTAGAGTGATAATGATCTTGAACCACGCATAATAGACGAATGTCGAACTCGACATGATTGATTGAAATGACAAGAAGAAATTCAAGCAGAATTGGATTCTCTTGCAAAACGTGGAGTGTTTGGACCTGTAGTCCTAACACCCAATGATGTAAACTTATTGGTTGTAAATGCGTATTTGTGAGAAAAAAGAATGACAAAAATGAAATCACAAGATACAAAATGCACCCAGTAGCACAAGGTTCCAACAAAGACCTGGGATTGATTATGAAGAAATATATTCACCAATAATGGATGCAATAATATTTCAGTATCTTATTAGTCTAACAGTCCCAGAAGGACTTGACATGCGTCTTATGGAAGTTGTTACTGCATATTTATATGGAAAGTTAGATACTATCTATCACACCCCATCCTGAGAGACCTATTTGGTAATCCCAAAGAAGAAAGTATAACTTGACACATGACAATACATGTGTCTGTAATTCAAGAATGCATTTAGAACTAATATTGCCACTTTATAACTCCATAAAACAGATAAACTATATAACAGAGTACACAATGGTGCAATTTAAACCAAAAGAAAACATTAAGAAATTCATCCCTTATATCAACAAAGAAATAGACACTCTTGCACAAAATGTACACACTAGTTTCCTTAATCTCTCATCTCAACTCTGCTAGAGTTATAATGGACCTCTCATCTCAAATATTTTCTCAGTATACTACACATTATAATAAACAAAAATATCAAAAAAATATGGATCAAAATCATTTCACCAAAATATGTTCACCACATAAGGGAAAGAATAAAATCAAAGGTTTTACAACTCACTTTTGAAATCTCAAATCACTATCAAATATCAACATAATAAATATTCCACATATGTCATGAGTCAATAATAACATTTAAAGCAATGTCAAATTATCTATCACATTTAAGTAATGTCAAGATGTCTCACGATAACTTCGCAGTGTCAAATACAACATGCAAGTTATGTCAAACTATCCAACGACTCTGACACAATTAATAATATTCAACCACAAGCTTTTTACAAAAACCTATTTGATCCATCATTTGCACAATTCAAATAGAATTGAATCATTGAGATTTCACTTCACATCAAGAAAATAAATCATATATTATATACTTTAATTTTCAATTATTATGAATTAGTACACTTCATCTGTTACCATCAACAACTACACCACTTTGCTTTACAATTGATCTCTATGTGGAACCGCTGACAGTAGTTTCTGACCCTAAAAATTAGCATATGTACAAATGCAAGTGAGCATTGACTCTATAATTACTCATGAAATGAAGTGGATGCATATGAGAATGCTTTATTGCATTCTGAAAGCTTTAACAGGGACGAGTGTATGTTTTATAGGGGCTCTCAGACAACCCCGAACCTTCTAAAAGTGAGAGGCATGTGTTGTTTCTTGGCATTCTCTTTCTATATTATGCCAACCTAAAAAGAGATAGGGATACAGAGCTTGACTTGAAAGCAAACAACTGGCACTGCCCCATATCACAACAAGCTAGATAGGGCACTTTTTGCCTTACTTAAGTCTAGGATACGAAAATGGTTCGTACCCATTAAAGCGATTGACAGTGGATTTCAAGTTCGATAGTGTCGAGAACGTATTAGCCACCAGTGACTGTACTTTCGTAAAAGCACCATTAGGTAGTGTTTCCTCTTGAACCTCGAACAAAAAATAGATCTTGTCATTAACTCGAGCAAGAGTTTTGAATCGAAAAAGTAAACTGAACTTGAGTTAAGATGAAGGAACCAAGTGCTGAAAAAAAAACTAGTTTCTTAAGGCTTGAAACTACTAGTCATTAATACTATTATGAAAGAAAAGCAAGGAAGTCATTTTCTTGACTTGGCCTGTATGCATTATACCTACCCCTTTTCAAAGAACTGGATTTCAATCTCAACAAAGAAATGAAAGCTTAAAAATTTTTGGAGCATATTAAATTGTTCCATCCTCTCAACCCATGCTTAACACACCTCAAGAATCATTTAATAGTACAAAGTAATATTATAGCATGTTTAGATGTAGAATAACAAAAAGGAACTCAAGACTGTGATAAAATAACTATTGAAATGATTAATTCGGAATGGTTACTCAATGGATAGAACGGTCGACCAATCGGTGTTGTCGTCTTAATCAACGACTAAGCGAATTTATGGGTAGATAAATAGTTTTCTCTAATATTACTTACTTATTACCCTTTTTTTCTTATATCACATTCTACACAATTTAAATCGAGTCACTCTAATCCCATTTTCATTCATTCCCGTCAATTAAACATTTTTTCAAACACTTATGATACATTGAGGTAATGTGCGAACCCATCGAGCTGCTTTACCAAAAATAAGCATTTTACCTAACTAAATTGATACCAAACTAACTTGATTATGAAGTCGACTTCCTAAGCTTTCTAATCATAGGTTATGAGTTCAAAATGACATTCTAAACAAAGCATTAGGCACTACTTTTCCATCAGGAATCAAATCTGCCATTTATCCCCAATTCTTACTCATTTTGAAACAAAAACTACATTTACATAGGAAGAATTTGGTATTCCAGTATATACCATTAGAACGGGCTTCGAATCTAATTTCCTAAGCTTCAAGCGGTGCACAAATTCGAGTTTTCTAGAGAAAGTTATCGTCGTTTTTCTAACAAGTATACAAGCTGTCAGTCAAACCCGGGATTCACCACCAACTTTCTATTCTTACATAAACCTATTTCAAACCATTCCAAACTTATGTCAACACTACCCAATACTCAACCATGACTTATAAACACTTACTTAAACTTTCAAAGAGCAATTTATATCTATAAATTATCAAGAAACATCATAAATTGTAACTCTCTGTGCATACCCAATTCACAAGTTGTACCACCAATCTAACTAAAGCTATGTGCTTAGCTAAACTCACTTACATCACCACCCAAAAATTTAGAATGAATAATCAAATTTTCAGCTTCTACAACAATCATTTATGCTCCATTTGGTAGGAATGATGGAAATTATGAAGGATACATTTTCTATCCTTCAAGGATGGAAAGTAGGAATGATACACTTTCTTTCCTTTGTATTTGGTTGGACGGATGAAAAATAAAAATGATTAATTTTTTAAAACTTTTTTTGTCTAATATTAGGGGTGACAATCGAGTCGTATCGTGTCAAATTCGTGTTGAGTCATAAAATTATGAGCCTTTTATATTTCTTGTTCACGTGTCAGGTCATTTTTAAGTTCATGTCGAGTTATAATCAAGTTCGTGTCATAATATTTGTGCCGAGTTTGAGTCGTGTCATCGTGTTGAATCGAAAATTTTCACCGCTAGTTAAAATATATATATATATATATAAATACATATTTTATCATTGTATTTTTATATGAAATTAATGTATACATAATATATAGACAAATAAGATATATATCAACACAAATAATTAACTTTTTATCCACTTTCCTTCTGATTTTGGAGGGATTGATTTTGGTGAGTTGGAAAAAAAGTTAATCCATCCACTTTTTCATCCTTCCTATTTTCCCTCATTACCAAACATGATGTTTTATTTATCCTTCAATTTTTCATCCTTCCAACTTTTCATTATTTCATTTTTCTATCATACCAAATAGGGCATTAATGTCCTGAAAACCTATTTTTGAAGTTGATTAAACTTTTGAGTAAACTTACTAGTTTATTTCATTCCTAACAATTGAAAAGAATATTTGAACTCATTCTAGATATGAAATATCAGTTTCAAAGATAAACTGTAAGAGTTGAAAAGAGATCTCTTACCACACCAAGATGTCTTCTTCACTACCACAAAAGGAAGCCCCAAGCTTAATTGCAATATACCCAAATTAAAATTACAAAGCAAGACATAATTTTTGAGAAAAGAAAACAAGGATTTTAGAGAAGGAATAGACAACAGTGGCTGCTTAAGAAGACAATAGCTGGTATATATATCAGGCCTCAAAGTCGGTGAAGACAAGCATCTCAATATGCTGGCTTTTAATCTTGTTCCTCTAACTTTCAAGAGTTCCACTTGGACCCTCATATTATTAAAGCAAAAATTATGTTGGCACTCAATAAGTTTCAAGCCTTCACTCCTCTAATGTTAATAATAAATTGTATAAGAAAAGTAGGGGTGCAACTTGTGCGGGTTGGACAGTCAACTCAAGCCCAATCCTAGGTATATAATCTTCAACCTTAACCCTAACCCTAATCCTACCTTGGGTTGAGGGACTCAACCCAAGCACTGCCCGAGTTTAATTCGGGCGGCCTCTGGTTGAATTCGGGTTAATGATTTCGGGCTACTTTACGGGTTCAATTCAGATTTAATTCGGATTGAGCGCAAAATAGACTTGTTATTCTAAACATGATATATATATATATATATATATATATATATATATATATTACATAATATTCACCTAAATTAATAACCAACAATTTCAACCAGGTTTTTAACATAAAAACTATAATATTAAGAAATCAATGTTTGAGATAATGCAACCACAATTATACAGTACACAAATAAACACAATCAGAATTCTTGTACAAACATAGAGTTCACTGCTTAAACAGTGAGTGAAGGATGCGCATAATGAAGAGTTCAAAACTGATTAACCCTAGACTTAAAAATGTATTTATATGGTTATGAATATTCGGGTTGAACCCGAATATTAAATCTGGTTGAACTCGATTTTAATATTCGAGTTCAACCCGGTAACCCGAGGGGTCAACCTGAGGCCCGCCCAAATTGAATTCGAGTTGGAGTTTTTTACCCCAAACCCAACCTAAGTGTTAAAAATTCTAGTCCAAACCTTAATTTTTTCGAGTTGGACTTGGGTTGAAATCGAGTTAGCCCGCCCAAGTTGCACCCCTAAAGAAAAGATGAGACTTTACCCGATCCCACATTCAGTTATAACTCTCTCAAATTTTTAATAATTACATCTATATCTGCATAACTTTGAAAGTTTAATTTCACCCTAAGACATAGTAAATTTTTCCAACCACAATACTATCACTCATTATATATATTTTTTAAAGTTATAAAAATTATATTTTTACCCTTACAATTACTTAAATGTCATGCAATGCATGATCGGGTATCACAACCCTCTCCCCCTTAAGGAATGTCATCCTCAAAATTCATCAATAACATTCATTAATGTCATGATGACTTCCATACAAAATTCTAAATCCCAAAATCAAAAGTATCCAATATTCATCCAATCCCTTTTCAACACAAAAGCATTATGTAACTCAAGACCTAAATTGACAATCATTATGCTTTTACCATGAGTCTGATTCACAATATATGTCCATCTACAACCATAAGATTTCCAACTAGCATAGATTACCAATAAAAAAAGGTCATCCATAGAGCAAAGGTATTCAAAGTTTTAAGTCCATGCCAAAATTTCATGTATAAACATTACATAAAGCATAAGTATATAATATAAGTCTCCTGGTCCTTCTCCTAGTGTCGCATCCCTTTGTGACATCATAGAAAATACATAAGTAGTCCAACCGTCATATTTACTGGTATTTTTTTTAAACCTTGTTGACTCCTGTCACTGCTTGATTACTAGTTCCGCTACTATCAACCATTGATCTTTTATTTTTCTCTACCCCCCAAGTAATTTATTCGGCTGGATAACTTCTCCAAAACAATTGACAACTGGAACAATTTTATTACACAAAACTTATTAGCTCCTCAACCTCAATAAGCTGTCCAACCAATACATGAAAAAAATTGAGTATATATATATACTTCCTAAGCATAGAAACATAAAATATGTCGTGAAAATAAAATAATTCTTCTAATAGAACCAACCTAAAAGTTGTAGCCTCATTTCTTGTAAAATTCAGGTAAATTTCAACTTTTATAAAAAAATGAGGCAAAACGGTAACTTGTCACTACGGTACGGGTTACAAACTTGAATTTTTCTAAAGCTCAGATAATGAAATGAACCTCAATGTTGGATTCGTCCCACAAAATTTAGCTATCCCGTCGAATTCTGAGATAATCAAATTTTTCACGTTTTACGAGTCGATCGGGTCTCGGGTAACCCAAAAATAATTTTTTGAATAAAATTTTAAAAGTTGAAAAATAATTTAAAGCAAATTGAAATAAAAATATTTTGAACTTGAACTAGGGCAAAATTTAATCGTTTCGGGGTAAAAACGGATTAAAAAAAAAGGGACCGTGTGGCGCTTTATGGACCAAGCATTAAGGAGTATAAATAGGGTGAGAAAATATGATTTCTCCCCAATGTTTAGCTGGGTTCTAACGTTGGAGAGGAAGAGGGGGGAGAAAGAGAGAAAATTCAACTTCTCTCTCTACGATCTACGCCTCTTCGTTGCTCAAATCAACTCGAGCCAAGTATTAAAGTCGTTCCTCTTAGCAAGGGCTATGTGGCTATACCAAAAAGTGCAAGTTTTACCAAAGTCCAAGAAACAGGATTTGGGAAAAGTGAAGATTCTAGCTTGAATCGGGTTCTTGAAGGTTTTACAACTCGTTTTACGTTTCAAGAGGTAGGATTTTCATCTTAACTAGGTTTATTTTTAACCTAGAAATGTGATATGGAATGGGTAGGTTGTTAAATATTTTTAGCACTTGCTTGTTGTTGAGAATTTGATGAATTAGGTATCTAAAACAGGCAGAATACATTCTATCTTAAATTAGGTATGTAGAAATTACCTAATGTGATTCTTGAACTATGTGATAAAAATTAGGCATGTATGTGATTACATGATTGGGTGCCTTGAAGGTGTTTGATTAAATACAAATGTGAAATTAAGTATGTTTGCATAGATAATGTGATTTCTTAGAAAAATGGTATTATGTGAACTTGCTATGTGTTTGTATTGTGCCTTGTGAATTAAGTGTGTTATTGACATTGAGTATGTGCTAACATGCTTAGGATTTGTTATTGGGTATAATGCTAATATATGTTTTATGATATGTTAGCATTATGATGAATTGTGGACAATATATGCTTTTGATATAATTGACAATAGAATGGTAAAAATTGCTCATTTGACATTCATTGCATATTGGGCATGATGTTGGCGTCGCATTCATGGGCATTGGACATGAGTGTGGGCGTGTGTGTGCATGGTTCGATCAAACACCATATTTGGTGAATGGGGGGTGAGTTCGGGAAAAGTTGGAACAAAGTTTTGACTGAGTTGAACGGTTGCATGAAAAACTTGTGTCAAGTATAGCAAGCAGGGCCAGAAACTCCCTCTGGTGCAAGACCCGACTACCTGGTTCATACATTTCCCTGATGTGAAATTCTGGAAAAGTGTATCAGTATGCGGAGCCAGCGGTGTGACACCAAAAGTTCGCTACCCAATAAAAACATATGATTTTGTTTTATAAAATAGTCATTCGATGTGTAATGTCCAACAAAGACACATGATTTTATAACAAAGACACATGATTTTATTTTAAAAAGATCGTTGGATGTATATCATTAATGGCGGATTTATACATATCGGTATACATTGTGTTGAATGAGCCAGAGATGGTTTGGGTTGAAGTGCATGAATGAGTTTCATCTCATTTCATGGTATGACATAGGATTCTTATCATTGAATGCATATTCTTGATTGAAATATTTTGAATGGTTGATTGTTGCATGTGAACATCTTATATGCATCTAGGTTGGGCAGTAGCCTCTTTAGGAGATACCCTATTGAGCGTGACTCACCTTTTATGGAATAACATTTCAGGTGCAGGGTATACACCGATGGACAGCTCTCATTCGAGGCCTCAAGGATGAAAAAAGGCCGACTTGTTGCTTTTAAAACCATATTTTGTAAAAATTTTGTAAAAATTGATTTTTGGCATGTAAATACATGAAAATGAATGTAATAATAGAACTTGTCGTATCATGTTTCATGTGGAAAACTTCATTAAACACGTATTAAATGGTAGTGGGATGGATTGGAAGTAATTGAAAATCAAAAATAGGTGAACACAGGCAACTCTAGGAAAAACTTATCGGTAGATGTGGTCCAGCAGGCAAAATCTACCGGTAGGTTACAAATAAGTTTCCAGTAGGAATTTTTCAGTGGACAAAACCTATCGGTAGGTTTTCCAAAAATCTCAAATTTTAAGAATGTTGTGCCATACTTTTGGACTTTGGGTTCTTTTGTTCAAATGATGTAAATGGACATTAAATAAGAATAAATTGTTGTATATTGGACCTCGGATAGGTCATGTGAATGTCGTGTACATAGGTTATGCATTGGGAGTTCCTGGTACAAGAGAGATTCCGTCTAAATTTTGGATTTTGTGATCCCGATTAAAGGGATACTATTGACGTAATGTCGGGTTGTGCGATAATCACGGGTATTTCTACGAGTTGATGAGTGATCAACGGTTGACAAATGACCCCCAGTTTAGGGGTGTCACATTTCTCTCTATAATCTCATATGACTAAATATATCTTAGACTAAGCTTTCCTTCCTCGTCAAATCTTGACATATATTTTTCTTGTCATATTCTCATAAATTTTTGATCCCTCACTACAAATCTTAAAATGTCTCGCTTATCAGCACAAGTATCACCCATCATAATTTTTAAATGTTTCTTTTGCTTATCAACATACATTTTCTATCTTCTTTAAACATCTCATTTGATTAAAGTTGTTGAATATTTGAAAAAGAAATTTGAGATGAAAGATCTCAAAAAAACAAATTACTGTCTCGGCCTGCAGATCGAGCATATGTTAAACATAATTCTTATCCATCAAACAACCTATATCAAAAAGGTCCTGAACCGATTTAATATG
Source organism: Ilex paraguariensis (assembly GCA_963454935.2). Taxonomy (NCBI): domain Eukaryota; kingdom Viridiplantae; phylum Streptophyta; class Magnoliopsida; order Aquifoliales; family Aquifoliaceae; genus Ilex; species Ilex paraguariensis. Next base: position 208,315 of record CAUOFW020007314.1, on the reverse strand, counting down.
GATAAAACATATATGTTAAGTACTCCAATGGTTGTTTGATCTCTTGATGTTAATAAGGATCCCTTTCGTCCTAAGGAGGAAAAGAAAGTACTTCTTGGTCCTAAAGTACTATACCTAAGTGCAATTGATGCTTTGTTACACTTAGTACAATGTACTAGGCTTAATATAACATTTACAATCAATTTGTTGGCAAGATTTAGTTCTGGACCAACTCGATGAGATTGGAATAACGTAAAACATGTTTTACGCTACCATCATGAAACTACAGATTTGAGCTTGTCATACTCAAATTAATCAGTAAATAGTTCATATTTAGTCATTTATGCGGATTCTAAATACCTATCAGATTCCCACAAGACTCGTTCACAAACTGAGTATATTTTCACATAACACAATGATCTCATGACAATCTACAAAGCAAACTTTGATTGCTATATCTTTCAATCATTCTGAGATACTTGCACTCCATAAAGCAATTTGTGAATGTGTGTGACTAAGGTCTGTAGTCCATTACATCTGAGATCCTTGCAGACTCCATTTGATTACAGATTCACCAACAAACTTATTTGAAGACAACACTATTTGTATTGCAAAAATTAAAGGAGGGTATATCAAAGGTGATAGAACTAAACATATTTCACCAAAGTTCTTTTACACTCATGAATTCCAGCAAAGTCATAAAATTAAAGTAAAATAGATATAATCTAGTGACAATCTTGTAGATCTATTCACTAAAGTTTTACCATCATCAACGTTCAAGAAATTGGTATATTGCATTAGAATGCATTGAGTCTGTGACTAATCCAATTGATTTCTTATCAGGGGAGAATTTCACCAGGGGGAATATCCACATCAAAATACAGGACATATGCACGTTGTATTATTTTTTCTTCATCTAGGTTTTGTCCCATTGAGTTTTTCTAACAAAGTTTTAGTTAGGCAACATTAGTGCGTCTGACACTATTCTAAAGATTCATCTGAATATGTATTTTTGTTTTCTTCGCTGGATTTGTTTTTATAGGGTTTTCCTAGCAAGGTTTTTAATGAGGTATATTATCTTAGCAAAGTGGTCATCCAATGAGAAGTGCTGTAAATATTACATTATATATTCTATATATATCATTATATATATATTATCTATATAATAAAATAGCTCACAAGTTAAATTTTATCTTCTACATATTTTTTCCCTAAAAAACATCAAATCATCCTTTTTATCACTTGTCCAATTATTTCAATATTTGATTAGATTATAGTTTAATATATTTTTTTTATTTTAAATATTATCTATACACGATAGTATACATATGTTGAAAAAAATTTATCGGATCACATATTTTGAAAAAAATTTGTTGATATTTTTTAAAAAATAATGGATAAATATTAATTTTAAATGATATAATCAAAGAAATGAAGGAAAAAATTTATTATTTAATATAGTGGAATAGATTTTCTAGGGCACTCGAATTTTATATGTCATCGTGCCTTCAGACACGGATTATGACTAGTATATATATATTGTACCTAAAGATGGTTGACCTCTAACCTACTAATTACTAAGTCAAATAAATAAGTATTAGTAGGTGACTCTATAACCCACACCATTTTATTACTCAAAATCGATTTTATATTTAATAACCATTATGATTGAAGGCCAATAAAAAGAGGTCTTCACTACATTGAAAAACATATAAGTTAAAAAACTCTTTCTCTAACATTTATATATTATACCTTATTTGTAATTTTATTCTCTATATTTCTTAGTTTTACAACGTAGACCTAGTTTAGTACTGTCCTTAGATTAATTATGAGTTTTAATATTAAATAAATACTCATTTAATTTTGAATAATATTATTTGTATCTAAAAAATTGATCAAATTTGTTGACATAATAATGTGGGTTCATAAGAATTATTGGACCAACACCAAATTTTAATGTTTGATGAGACCTACAATTAATTTAAAGATCACAGTAAATAAGTCAGTAAATTATATAAATAAATTAGGTTCAATAATACTTGTCTTTAATTTTTTAGTTGTGGGTGATTAGATTGTTGAAATAATATTTTTTTTTATTTATCGTTATTACCCTGTCACTTATATGTTACGCTTACAACTACTACGCGCTTTTTGTGCACGTGAACATGACGCTCCTGAATGCCTCCGCATAAGAAAAAAAAAGGGCGTCCCAGTTCATCAAACTTGGGGGTGTCCTGATCCTTTTCCAGCCACCGTCGATACCTTCAAATTTTCCCTCACTTTCTGTACCTTTCTCACTCATCTTTCTCTCTCTTCCCCTGCATGCGCGCGCACACACACCCTGTTACCCACACATCTTCCCTCCTTCTCTTACCTCTCCCTATCTCCGTGTGAGCTGAAAATTGTACAGAGAAATGCATCGATCCCGATTCATATGTCAAAATAGATTAATTTGTCTTGGAAAAGGTAGGCCTTTTAAGCCCTTATAATCTTGGTATCACACTATATGTATAATTGTATAGTTTTCGTTGTTGCATTTTCATTGTATAGTTTTCGTTGTTGCATTGTCGGTGTTTACCTGCTCAATTACATTTAATTCGTTTGTTAGTATCAGATCGTTTTCTATTGAAGCTCATTCTGAGGAGTTGCATTCTATTCGTGCCACAAAATATGAACTGGGTCTGTGTTTTTTGTTTTTGGGTCTTTCCTATAGGATCTGCAGAGCAAGTATTTCACTTTTGTCAGATGACTCCGGTGGAAGCTATAAGCAGATAAAGCTCTAATCTTTGGTATGCAGATATTTTGATTTGTATTAATCATATTCATCTATGGTTTGCTGATATATTGGCGTTGATTATACTGTTTTTCGTTGCATTAATAGAAGCGCACTAACAATTTCTTACTCCCTCTGTTGGATTCCATTTCTATATGAACACAATATCTAATAGATAAATATCCATTAGCATCCATTTCTATGAGCTTAAGTTTGTAGAGTAAGTGGTTATTCATATGGCATCAGAGCCTAAAGTCACGAGTTTGAACACACCAAGCAACCTACCCGTATAAACAACCCAATCATATGAATGAATCAATCAAGAGGGTCACATGTGAAGGGAGTATTAGATATGCTTCTCTTTACCGTCTTAAGTTTTGGTGTATATTGTTGCCAAAAGTTATTAGGTTCCCTTTTGTCTATTGCCATGGATTTTCATTTGATGATCAAATGTAGGCTATGAACTCAATTAAGTTTTGCAGGTTCTAGCTTTTGGAGTCCAGAATTATATGTGTAAATTCTTTGAGTGAGAGAGATTAAGAATGAGTGCACTATTATGATTAGCTACAGGTTATTGAGACTAAAAACATGTGCGAGTTTGGGTGTACTGCTTCATTGTTTCGGAGGACGTGTGTAGAGAATTTACAACTGAGCTATTGACCAAGTTACCTGCATGAAAAGTTGTTGGCATTGGGGAAGTAGGGACGTGGAGAGGAAGAGAATGGTGGGTATGTATAACACCATTGGCGTGACCTTACGGGCATGCCTATTCCTCCTCTATACCAAACATTTCCAGTATTGTGAACCTCACTATGTGAAGAAATCTGTTGGAAAAAGCGTCCCATGACTCAATGTTTGTAACTCCTTGGGTAGTTTTGGTATTTCTTTGCATAGTTGGTTTATCTCTGCTCTTTGTTTATCGAAAGCAATAAAATGCAGATTGATACATGTGTGTTATGATATGATTCATGTGTCCTGTATAGTTGTGTCCATTCCATAGTTTTTTGGGAAGTTGCCTCATCTTACACCCAGGTTATTAGTAAGGACATTATGCTAGTGCTCGTGTTCATCAACATATTAATGATAGAAGACCCTTCTGGTATGTGAAAGGAACATTCGGACAAGTTCAAGTTGGTTTGTCAGGAATCAGGATGGTATAACTGTAAAATTATGTGCATTTCCAGCTTATGTTTTGCCTCCTAAGCTGTGACTTGGATGAAGTTCATGGTAGTTGATCGCTGGGCAGAAATAAAATTTTCCTGGATGGTTTTGGGGTGGTTTGTGAACTTTGAATGAAATTATGCTCATGACAATTGAGATTCATGAGCAATTCATTTCGGTATCTAACTATGTGAAAAATGGAGAACAATTAATTATTTTCCTATTTTTGAGTAGTCATGTCGGTTTAACTTGAGTAGTATAACCATTAGTGGATACACTTATGCAAGAATAATATTACAACTAAGTTCAAATACTTATCAAACAATAACAGTGGTAAGAGAAGCAGCACATAGTTTAAATACTTACAGAGTGTTCATAAACAACAAACTTTAATTTAAATATTCCTGAGATAGTTTTTATTTTAAAAATACATTGTCTGGATAGATGTATCTTATCCAGATGTTCATCTAAGTGAAACGAATGGATGATATGAATATTTGCACGAAAGAAGATTTCATTGATTGGTGAGTCATGCTTGTGCTTGAGCAGAGTCTAAATTGAGATTTTGAGGTACATGGTAGGGTTCAAAATAGATGGCTCCTTATGTGTGTTTGTGTATTGCCATTAAGAAGGTAGGGGTGCACATTTAGGTTTCTGAGTTTAGCAACCATGTTTGTGAATTGGATTGCCATCTAATTTCACCAATTGAAAAGTAAACAGAAGTAAGGAGTGTCTTTGGCCTACCCCTCCCCACACTCTGCATAAGCTGTGGATTACACTGTTTTATTGGACTTTTTAAAATAAATATTCAGTGTATCATCAGTAACTTCAATGAATCAGATTAGATCCCTTAAATTTACATGAGGATGAAATCAAACCAGGTTCAAGTATTTCTGCTTTATTTCTTAGTCATCCATACTACTACTATACTTGCTAATAAAAGACAGCTAACCTGAAAAGCTTTTAGTCTCCCTTTTTAACCTTTAATAGTTCTATAAAGTCACCCAAATCCTTAAAATTAAATAATTACTGTTCGTCTACTTTAATTACTTTGGTTAACTGACCGGTTTCAAATTGCAGCTGAAAATTCTGCCAAAGAAGCATAACGGTTAAAATAACTAGGAATTTCACAACTTTCTTCAATATGTAACCTTTCTCCTCCTCCTTCAGAACTTTAAACACTCTCATAACAGACCATTTACAAATATTGTAGACTCTTTCTACTCATATATTTCTTTAAGGCCACATATACTTGCTTACGTCAACATATATAGCGTGATATATAAATCTACAATTTTCTCATGTTCCTCACAGCCATCCAATTACTATGACTTGCAATTTCAAAGATATCCCACCGCGCAAAACCACATGATTGTTAAAAGGAGGTCATCAATTGCACTTTTCTCAATCTCTAGGTTGTGGTGTTTTTAATGTTTTTGAATGGCTTTCATGTGGGATTTGCGGGCTTGACTTTCTACTTGTTCAATTAATTGTGGATTCTTTGGTGGCAAACATGCAGTCATTGGGACATATATATATATATATATATATATATATATATATATATATACTTATTGCCTGTGCCTGAAGGCACAGAGTAATAAAATGTGGTAAACAATAAATATATTTATATTCATATCTAAAATCAAATCACAAGCATAGAGAAGAGATAGAAAAATTTAAACATCGATTTGTAGTGGGGGTAAGAGGTGGTGGGCGGCAATGGTGGTAATAGGAGACGGTGATGGTTGTGGTGGATGACAATGATGGTGGTGGCGGCGAGGGCGACAATGATGGTGGTGGCGGCGGCGGTGGCGGCAACGGCAGCGGTAGCAGTGGTGGTGGTGGCGGCGACAGTGATGGCGACGGCGGCAATAACGGTGGTGGTGGTGGTGGTGGTGACGGTTGTGGTAGTAGTGGTGGTGGTGGTAGAGGTAGAGGTAGTTTCAAGCATTATTTTTTTTTAAAGTATTTATGAGAAATAATTTATAAAAGTATTTTTAAAAAATCACTCCAAATACACTTTTAGGGACCTATTTTTCCTATTAAATTTAGGGTGTTAGTATTAACCGTTAGATTAACTTTAAAGTAAAATTTGAAGCGATTTTAACCGCGAATAACAAAAGTCATTTTTTTTATCTTTTGAGATTTGAATTGTAAGCTACTTTATATATATATATATCTCATATGCATACGTTGCGCTAGTGCATTTCACAGATTCTATTGGTTTTTTCTCTTTTCTGTAAATATTTATCTGCCATTATATAATGATTTTTTGCGGTAGAAGTTCAGCCTGCTGGATGCTCGTTCAAAAGTTATCAGGCTGCTTTAAATGTGACTTAGACCTTTTAATGTTTGTGTCAATCTAGGATTCATTAATCTGTGCAGACTGTACTATTGTTGATGAGATACAAAAAATTTGTCAAAATGAGTTGGGTCTTAGCCAATTCCGTTAAATATTGTTGGAGATTTAATTGTTTAAGAAAATGTAAATATATTTTTTTCCATTCACGAAGTAATCACTCAGAATCGTGGCTAGAATGTGCTGCTATGTACTTCATATGTTATATTTCTTAGCAAAGCTTAATTGTAGCAAATTGCTAAAGATGTACTTCATATGTTATATCATCACCATTGATACGTTAATCATAATTGTCCCAATATATCTCAGTTGACACCTAACAGTATTAATGTGCATTAATTGGTTGCAAAGTGAAATGGTGTATACACATTTTTCAGAAAGCCACCGAATCACATTCCTCTTCTATGTGATTTTAGTGACTTTTTTCCGTTTAAATATTCCTCTTCTATGTTGTATGAGATAGTCTAATATTTATATTTTCTTAATTTTTTGTTTTTGATTTTTAGTTTGACTTTGATATGGTTTTCATGGGTTTGATACGAGACTTTTTATGTGATCCTCGCAATTCTGCTGAATAATTTTTTTTTAACTTGAAAATGTAGTTTGACCTGAAAATTCTATATTTCTTTTTTATTTTTATTTGCCTACCATCTATCTAGTATGATCTATCAACCTTCGGGATGAGTTTTACTTTATGCTCCGTTTGGTACGATAAAAAAGTAGGATAAAAAGTTGGAGGAATAAAAAAAAAATTATGTTTGGTAAGGAAGGAAAGTAAGAAGGATGGAAAAGTGGATGAATTAACTTTCCTTCCAACTCACCAAAATCAATCCCTCTAAAATCAGAAGGAAAGTGAATGAAAAGTTTATTATTTGTATTGAGATGTATCTTATTTGTCTATATATCTTATGTATACATTAATTTTATATAAAAATATAATGGTAAAATATGTATATATATTTTAATAATAAAAAATTTAAATTAAAAAATATATTTTTTTTCCATCTTAACTAAGGGTGAAAATTTTAATCTCAACACGATGACACGATTCGAACTTGATATGAAAATAAACAGGTCAACTCACAATTTGACACGACACAATTAGTTAAATGAGTTAAGTTAGGTTTGACTAATATTCGACACAAACTCGTAATAACTTAACACGAATCTAACACAATATGACTCGATTTAATTGTCACCTCTAATCTTAGCCAGCATAAAGAAAAAATTAAAAAAAAAATAGTTATTTTTATTTTTCATCCATCCAACCAAACACAAAAGAAGGAAAACATATTCTTCCCACTTTCTATCCTTAAAGGATAGAAAATGTACTCTTTCTACTTTCCATTCTCCCCAAGCAGTAGTGTTTAACTAGATCTAGAGGACAATTCAAGCTTAATTGTCCCATGGTTATCAATTTTAATCCAAGTAAAGAAGACTCTTCACAAGATCCAAGATAAGTGTGGTAGAGTTAAAGAGGTGCAGACTAGTTTGTATTGTTCAATTTAAAAAAAGATGATGTATCATTATATATATGTGGATGCCTCTAAACTCTTACTTTACGGTGTAACCGTGAAAAATTTATTACTGTTAAGGATATGATTTCACCAACTACATTATAAGAGTTTGATCACAAACATTTGATTATAGATGACCTAATTACAATCTTGCTTTAACTCCAGTGCCATGCTTGACCGGAGAGAAAGGATTTTGTTGTAATAATTTTTTTTTTTGGGTCAAAAGTGATAAGTTAAAAATTAGTTTTGTGGATCATTGTCTAAACGTGTTTTACTATTTTTTGTTCTTTAAAATTATTTCCAAAAATCATATAATCAAATAAATTTTGTAATACAAAAATATCAAAAAACATTTTTTTAAAACTCTTCTAAACAATTATTTTTAGATACTATTTTTAGAGATACAAATCAAACAGACCCTAACTTTTCCCGGCATTATGTTTTTATTACAACACATGTTTTTATTTTTTTTGAACCTACTTTTCCTAGTTTATCATTGAATTATTATTAAACCCAATACAAAGTCGTCTCTTGAGTAGTAGAATTTTCGAATCTCTAACTAACTTTATTAAGACATTCATCAACTAGCTAAGCTACCACAACACGTACTTCTAACTCGTGGGAAAATGCGTTTCTTTATGTACCAAACAAAATTAAGAGAATTTTTGTGGTTTCTTAATTTAAAACATACTGGTACATTAAAACTGAGCTCTTGCTTGATGTATAACTAGTGGAATTGTGCAAAGAAATGGTGAACATAAAAAAGTGAGATAAAGACGGGGAGAGAGAAAGAGAGATGATTGAGAAGAAATGAAGTTATAGGTGATTAAAAAGAAAAAAAAAAGCAGTGGACTAAGAGGTGTCGATTGTATCATTTTGGTGTTGTGTTACTTTCGATCGTGTTATTTTTAGTACAAATTGTATGCCCGACAAATGATATGTATACATTCTCACTTTTTACAAGATAGAGAGAGAGATATAACTCCATGTGAAACTCAGTAATTGTTAATCCAAGTAAAAAAGACTTATAAATTGGTAAAGTGAAACTCAATAATTGTTAATCCAAGTAAAAAAGGCTCTTCTCAAGACCCAAGACAAGTGTGGCAGAGTTAAAGAGGTGAAGACTAGTGTGTAGTGTTTAATTTAAAAATAGATGATGTATCATTGTATAAATGGCTGCTCTAAACTCTTACTTTACAGTTTAACCGTGAAAAATTTATTCTCATGAAGGAGATGATTTCACCAACTGCATTATGAAAGTTTGATCACAAACATTTGAGATGACCTTATCACAATCTTGCTTGAATTCCAGTGCCATGCCTGACCGGAGAGAAAGGATTTTGTGGTAATAATTTTTTTTTTTTGGGTCAAAAGTTATAAGTTAAATATTGGTTTTGTGGATCATTGTTTAAACATGTTTTATTATTTTTTGTTCTTTACAACTATTTTCAAAACCATATAATTAAACAGGTTTTGTAATACAAAAATATCAAAAAACACTTTTTTAAAACTATTCTCAAAAATTATTTTCGAATACTGTTTTTAGATATGCAAACCAAACAGACCCTAGTTTTTCCCTTCTTTGACATTATGTTTTTTCTTTCAACACATGTTTTTATTTTTTCTGAACCCACCTTTCCTAGTGTATCATTGAATTATTATTAAACCCAATACAAAATAGTCTCTCAAGTTGTAGAATTTTCGAATGTCTGACTAACCTTATTAAGACATTCATACACGTACTTCTAACTCGTGGGGAAATGCATTTCTTTATGTACCAAACAAAATTAAGAGAATTTTCGTGGTGTTCTTAATTTAAAACATACTGGTACATTAAAACTGGGCTCTTGCTTGATGTATAACTAGTGGACTTGTGCAAAGAAATGGTGAACATAAAAAAGTGAGAAAAAGACGGGGAGAGAGAAAGAGATAGAGGATTGAGAAGAAAGGAAGTTAGAGGTGATTAAAAATGCCAAAAAAAAAAAAAAGTGGATTAGGAGGTGTCAATTGTGTCATTTTTGTATCGTGTCATTTTTAATACGTATTGTGTTAGTGTCGAAAAAAAAAATAACTCTAGAACATTTCATATAATACTATTAAATTTTTTTTGTCAAGTTTATAAAATACATATTTTTTGTTTATAGTACTCGTTAAATACTTGATTTATGTCTAGAGTACCAGTTAATCGTGTCATTCATGTCCAATTTTAATTTGACTCATTTAATATTTGTATCAATTAATCGTGTCATTTTTGAGTTTTATATCATGCCGAATTTGTGTCAGTTTCGTGTTAATGGATAAAATTGAGACACCTAATTGATACGAAGAGATATTTAATTTTGCTTTTTTTAAACATGTATTTGGTGTTGTTGAATGGTGGGCATGTCAAACAAGTTCTTATCTTTGTATAATTATGAGAAAAATGAAGAATTAAAAATCAATGCAAGTCAACTGAGTATTAATGTTGATGATGCACAATATTGGTTTGCACACCACCTATCAATTAAATAATAAAAAATGCAGTAAAGTAGAGGAAGAGAAAAGACAAGGTTTATAGTGGTTCAGTCAATATGACCTACGTTCACTTTGAATGACAAGGATCGTCGAAATTTTATTATCTCTGGCGTGGAGGGAGAGCACAAGATTACAAACTTTGAGAAGAGAAGAGAGAATTATGCTCAAATGAGTCTGATATCTTCCAAGTGTTGGAGGGCGCGTACAATTTATAATGACTTGGTGTAGTAATTGAATAACTAGTCTAACGGTCATAACGGATTGAAGTCGTTTTAATAATTATAATAGTAATTAAATAGTTTGGTGACCTCTCCTCTCCTCAACCGGCTTATTGAATTTGTGTCAGTTTCGTGTTAATAGATAAAATTGAGACACCTAATTGATAAGAAGAGATATTTAATTTTGTTTGTTTTAAACATGTATTTGGTGTTGTTGAATGGTGGGCATTTCAAACAAGTTCTTATTTTGTATAATATATGAGAAAAATGAAGAATTAAAAATCAATGCAAGTCAACTGAGTATTGATTTAGTTTCACACCAGTGAATTTTGTATCTATTTGGGTTATCCACGACCCGAACGGAGCCACCCAACCATTGCTAGGCTAGGCTAACCAAATTCGGATCCGACGTTGGCTCATCCGCTGACCGAAAATCTGTCGTCGAAGGACTAATTTTCCCCTCTCTAACTGGCAACAAATATCGACACACTGCACCTTTTTTTTTTCAGTCCACACACAACCCCACAATTTCAGAGCAAAGGAGTAGTCCCAGTATCTAGTCACTGGTTAGCTCTCTCTCTCTATGTGTGTGTGTGGATGTGGATGTCATTTTGTTATTGATGCATATACATGTATGTGGAGCGTTTAAAGCTTTTCCGACTTTGGATATGATTCTGTTACGGTAAAAATCGCGCGTTCGGATCTCATTCCTGAACACCAAAGATTTTGGTTGACCTGCACCATTTTCTAAGACAATATAGTAGCCTTTACCTCTCAGTCTCTCTAAGGGGGCTCAGGCTTATAAGGGGGTAGAAGAGAAGACTCACAGTCGATGTAGAACGAAGATCCACATGGGCACTGAGAGGTAAAAGTTACTATATTGCCTTAGAAAAAGGTACAGGCCGGCCAAAATTATTGATGTTCAGGAATGAGATCTGAACGCGCGATTTTTAGCTGACAGAATCTATTGGGTAATTTAAGACTGTTCCATCACCAAATGTAGTTCTGTTATAGTTTATTTTTCTTCTATTCGGTGTTGATTTGTTTGTACGATGCGGTGTTCTTCGAGTTGTATGTGTGGATTGTACTAAACCAATAAAATATTACTTTAACGAAACCATTTTTTAGGGTTTCTTGCTTGTGAGTTCTATTTTTCCGAAAAAGGGTTATTTTGATCCATAATGTATTGATTTTGGACTGCTTGGATTGTTTATTTTGTGTTGGTTGTTTTATTGGATTACTGGTGAATGAGAGCTCACACGACTAGTTGCACGGGGGTGCTGGGTTTTTACGAATTTCCCTAACTTGATCTCCAGATATTCATAGTTCTCTGGTTGGTTCGTTTAGGGAAGTATGGGGCGAAGAAAATCAAAAAGGCAGAAGCTTTTTGAAGGAGTGAAACTGCTGGAAACCAAAGATAGGATCAGCAATTTACCGAACAGTCTTATTGGTCATATTCTCTCCTTTCTTCCAACAAAATATGCCGTTCAAACTTGTGTTTTAACCACTAAATGGAAGCAGATGTGGACATTTATCAGCAATATAGACTTCGATAGTCGAGAAATTTGGAGTATTGATGATCCTTGTCATATCAGTTTTGTGAAGTTTGTCTATCGGGTGCTGCTTTTCTTGAAAGTTTCAAAAGTGAATAAATTCCATTTCAGATATTATGTTGATTGTGATGTTTCAGATGTTAATGCATGGCTTTCTACGGTACTGTCATGCAATGTTCGAGAACTCGATCTCTGCATCAGTTTGAAAGTGCCCTGTTTGCTGTCTGCTGACCTTTTTACATGCAATTCACTTGTGGTAGTAAAATTGGGCACTAAATTCGTCCTCAATGATGTTCCAAGTTTAGTTAGTCTACAGAATCTTACAACCCTACGTCTTAGTAGTGTTGAATTCAGGGATGATGAGTCAACTAAGAGGCTCTTTTCTAGCTGCCCCGTGCTTGAGGGTTTGGCTTTATATCAATGTGAAGGAAAAAGAACTAGTGTTCTCAAGATTTCGGCTCCTGCACTAAAGACTTTGTATATTTCATATCCTATGTCAGATAGTTGGGCTATTTACCATCATTCTGAATTTAGCAAGTATAAGATTGAACTCAATATCCCCGGTCTTCTATTGCTTAAATACTGGGGTCCTGTCTCAGAAGTCTACGCCATGAAGAACTTGTGTTCTCTTGTCAAAGTTGATATTCAATTTTATATAGACAGTGGATGGGGAGACTATGAATTTTATCAAAGATCGACAACTGAACTTGCTCAAGAAATATATAATGTTCATAGTCTTCATTTATCTGGTGGATCAATTGACTATGATTCTTTTCTTGCGAATAGACCCTTCAGATGTGTGAGTGCAAACTACCGGTGTTTCATAATTTGACCTTTTTGGAGCTTGGTGCTTGCTATGCTGGATGGGAATTGCTGCCAAACTTACTTGATAGCTCACCACATCTGACAACTCTTGTTTTTAAGGAGGTGGGTTAACCAGTTCTCAATTATTTTAGAAACTTTTTTGTCATTTCTCTTTTAATTGTTTCTATTTATCTGCATAGGGACTTCTACATGACGATATAATAATTGAGGATGAAATTAACACTGACAATTGGGCTCCCCCAGAACGGCTGCCTTCTTGTTTAAAGTTTCACCTCAAGATGATTGACATAGGGGAATTCGAAGGAGAAAAGTATGAGCTTAAGATGGTGACGTACTTTTTACACAATGCAAAAGTCTTGAAGACACTGAATATTCGTCTCTTGACCAAACAGAATAAGTCTGAAGTTTACAAGAAGTTATTGAACATACGGAGGAGTTCAACAAGTTGTAAAGTTGTTATTTCCTGATTAAGTTTGTCTGATTATCCACGCAGTGGAAGGGATAATCTACTTTGTTGGTTAATTAGCTTATGGAACATACGCATGATGAAGATGATGTTGATAGCAAAGAACTTTTGAATATCAGTAAGTATATTTCTTGCTTTACTTTTGATATGGAGAAAAAAACTGATTAATGCAATGCATTTGCCTGCTACATCGTTTTTTCCGGCTCTGATCTTACTTCCTGGAGGTTTGGTCTGTTCTTCCCCTTTCAATTTATTTGGAGGAGACGAAAATATCAAACACTCGTAACTCTCTACTGCCCCTGAATTGTACAAAATTGTGGTGGCCTAATGGCCAACCGCCTGGCCGTTAGATAAAGTCACAGATTTGAACCTCACCCACCCCCACCCCCACCCCATGTACAAACTATACAAAAAAAAAAGTTTTTTAATGATGTATAACTGCTGTGATGATGGTGAATATGGAAAAGTTTTTATTATCGCCTAGATGGGGTGGGGTGGGGTGGGGACTGACTCAAAAAAAAAGAGAGTTTATTTTTACTTTTTACAAGTTTTTAATGGAACAAGTGATAAATCTTCTCTTCTGTTGGATTATGAGCGAGTTTTATCTAATTTTAAATTCACAATTAATTCAATAATTAAAATAAATTAAATTTTCAAATTAAGTATTTATAGCATTAAATCATATGTGAATCCCAACTCATTCATAATTGAATTCGAATTTGGATAAAAACCGACTGGTGGCCAACCTCTGGTCACGATTCGACGTTTACTCTTCTGCTTCCTGAATCTGCCTTTACGACATCTGAGCTGTGTAAGTGGTCATATTCCTACTCTATCACCTTGTTAAATCACGTACATACTATCAGGCGAGGCCTTTAATGATTCTTCTACATCTGTTAAATCAATTCTCTTCACCTGGAGGCCTATATAATGCTAGTCCCATGAACACCCTCTTCCTCAAACTGTGTGAATAACAACAGAGGAACTCTGTCTGGCCACCATTACAGCTCTGTGTGATCAACATAGAAGAAACTCGCATACCCATTTGGCCACTTATCCCCTTGGATCATTATACATTATCTGCAATTGTTTGAGGATGTACATTGTATAGGGTAAAGCTGATGGCCCCAACTTGTCGAATGTGCGTAAGTGATGATTTTCTCGATTCATATGCATACACACATGGATTTGTGGTGTTTGAATCTTTTTAACTTTGAGTATGTCGTATTTTGTAACTTAAAGTTGTTCCTTTGCCTAAGATTGTTCTCTTCTGCTTTTATGTGTGTTGTTTGGTTATTAGATTTTTGGTGAATGAGTGATCACAGTAATAGAATTACAGTGGTCCAGAACTGTGCTCCATTACAGCTGCCCTTAACACTGTAGTTGGTTCGGTTAGAGACGTAATGGGGTCAGTATCTAAACTCCAGAGTCTTTTTGAGGAAGTGAAATTGAACGAAACGGAAGACAAGATCAGCAATTTACCAGCCAGCCTTATTGGCCATATTTTATCCTTTCTTCCGACAAAATGTGCTGTTCGAACAAGCATTTTATCCAACAAACGGAAGCACATGTGGACAATAACCAGCAATCTAGACTTGAAATATGATGATCAGAAACTTTCAAAACCCCGAAGGAGTAAAGATGATCAGCGCCATATGAGTTTTGTGAAGTTTGTCAATCGGGTGCTGCTTTTACTGAAAGTCTCAAAACTGAACAAATTCCGTATTAGAGATCATTTCGCTTGTGATGTTTCAGATGTTATTCCCTGGCTTTCTGCAGCACTGTCACGTAATGTTCGAGAACTCGAGTTCTACGGCTCGTTGAAAGGATTGTTTTTGCTGCCTGCTGACCTTTTTACTTGTAATTCACTTGTGATACTAAAATTGGGCCGTAGATTTGTTCTCAATGACATTCCAAGTTCAGTTTGTCTACTGAATCTTAAAACCCTCCATCTTGATTCAGTTGGATTTAGGAATGATGAATAGACTAAGAGGCTCTTCTCTAGCTGCCCTATGCTTGAGGATTTGGCTTTACTTGAATGTGAAGGAAAAATCATTAGTGTTCTCAAAATTTCAGCTCCTGCACTCGAGTTTGAATATATCATATCCGTATAGTTGGACTAAGTAGAATTGGGAATTTGGAAAGTACAAGATTGAGCTCAATACCCCTAGTCTTCACTGCCTTGAATACTCTGATCCTGTATCAGAAATCTATGCCATGATGAACTTGCGTTCTCTCGTCAAAGCTCATATTCAATTTGCTGTATCGGGTCAATCTTGGGCAGACGTTGCATTTTATCAAACATCGATAACTCAACTTGCTCAAATAATTTCTAATATTCAGACTTTTCAAATGTCGGGTGAATCATTTAAGGTTAGCTTAGCGACTTTTTTCTGTTCAAAGGAAATGCGATTCATGTCTTATAAACCATCCATCCCCAGGATCGGCCATGCCTTTTTTATTTCTTCTTATGTGGTTCTTTCAGACTTCAATTGACTATGATTATTTCTTTGCGTGTAGCCCCTTGACGTGTTTGACTGCAAACTACCTGTGTTTTGATAATTTGACTTTTTTGGAGCTTGATGCTGGCAATCTTGGAGGGAAATGGCTGCCAAACTTGCTTGATAGCTCACCACAACTGAAAACTCTTGTCTTTAAGGAGGTGGGTTAACTAGTTCTCGATTATTTAAGAAACTTTTGTCTTTTGTCTTTTAATTGTTTCAATTTATCTTCTTTGGGATTTCTTCAGAACAAACATAGTTGCGATGATTTGGCTCCCCCAGAGCGGGTGCCTTCATGTCTAAAGTTTCACCTCAAGATGATTGAAGTCTTAAAGACTCTGAATATTCGTGTCCGGATGACCAAACAGGAAGAGTGTGAAGCTTTGAAGAAGTTATTGAGTTGTAAGAGCATCTCTAACATATGCTTCAAATGTCAAAAATAGGCAAATTTTAGCTAATCAAAGTCAAAAATAACACTCCAACAAAATATGTTCATATGCCGAAAAATAGATTTTTGCTACAGTGATATTCTATATGCTCTAAATATAGAGTATCACTATAGCAATATGTAAACATAATATATATTATTTTCTCTCTTTCTATAATTTCATCCATTCTCTTCCTTTCACTATTCCCAAAAAATATAATACAAAATAGATGATAAAATAATATTTAAAATGAGTAGTTAAAAATATAGAAAATTTGTTGGAGTGTGTATTGAAAAAAAAATAGCTAAAATAGAAAAAATTGCTTTTTGGGTAGCTAAAATAGCTACTATTGTTGGAGATGCTCTAAAATTGTTATTTCGTAGTCGAATAGGCACTTGCCCCCCTCACTTTTGGATTATCTTGGATATGGACGCATAAAATTATTTTACACATTATATTTGTCCCCTTAATTTTTTGAAAATTTCAATGGTTCTAATCTTTTTTTTTTTTCAATAAATTAGTGGATCACCAACCCTCTAAAATAAATGTTAGTTTTGGATTGAGTCAATAATCTATTTGTATATTGACAAATATACAATATTTCTATTTATCTATCACAATATTCGTTACTTTTTAAGAATAATTTTAGTTTTCATTTACCATTTTTTAAGTAATAGTAATCTATAACCTAATAAAACACAGTTGTATACAAAAGACAAAAGATTGTAATTCAAAAATATTTCAAACTATTTCAAATATGGAATTTCTCTATAAGATGATAATAATCTCAACCAAAATTTGCAACTAAATAAAGAATAATTTTACTACGGATTTGTGATTGTGCACATTGATAGAAAATTAGTGAAAAATTAATTTACATTTAATTCATATATAAAATTTTAGAGATTTTAAAATTTTTATATTTTATTGAAATATATAATTAGGGTAAACTGTATTAAAAAAATTATTTTGTGTCTTTTTATTAGAATTTTGTTTCGGCTAAACAAAAATTGAATTTACTATTTCATAATAATTTTGTCTTGATTCTTACTTTTTTGTTATTCTTAAACTAATTTTTCTTTGTATCAATTTCAAGTAAATATTTTTTTTATACCAGTTATGTTTTGCCCTCCTCTTAGACATTCATGGCTCCGCCCCTGATAATATACATTTTTTTTGGTATTTTTTATGTTAAATGGAATTCATGTATTAAATATAATATAATAAATATAAATATATTATATATGTGATTGATTAGGAAAAAAAAATATTAGGGTGCACAAATAAAGTGTCCATCCTGAGTAAAATTCTTGGCTCCATTCCTGCGTACGATGGAGATGTTGTTTATAGCAAAGAACTTTTGGTTATCAGTTAGTATGTTTCTTAACTTCGATAAATGCAATGCATTTGGCTGTTGCATCGTTTTTTATTGCACTGATCTTACTTCCTGGAGGTTTGGATTCTTTCCCTTTTACCCCCGAGTAGTTTATCAGACAAATTGATACCTTTATTAGTGGAAGATCAGAAATTATTTTCATCACAAGACTGATCGAAAATTGAGCAAAGGCAGCCACTTTGCGATATTGTGTCAATTCAAGTTTTTAACTACTGCAAACTTGTTTCATATCTTTCAACTGAGCGACAGACCTGATGCAACTGAAATATAGCTGACGTTAATAGTATGTCTAAATCCGCGACAAAAGTGGTCTATGACACTCGCCACATATACATATCTCGGAAGCACCCATTGCAGCAGCCCCCCCTAGAGCGATGAAAGAAAAAAACATTGTTGTCCATTCATTTTGAAGGTATTTGTGTATGTGTGTGCTTGGTATGATCTCCTTCCAATCTTCCTTGGTGTGAATTATTGGTCCATTCATTGCTCTCACGAAGTTGTGTGAGGAAACATTAATGCTACCTTACTATGTGTTACGGGATAACAACTTGTTTTTCTTTCGAAGTTATTTGTAAAGGCGTTGTCATTGCAACCAGTCACACAAACTCAATAGTAGATACACACAAACTCACACAAAGGCATACACAAATTTACTAGGACAACACTCTCAAACCTTATATATTGAAGCTCTCTACAATTTACAAGGAAACTCAAGCAAGAACACTCTCTGTCTCACCAAAATGCCCAAGCACCCCTATTTATAGTGAGGTGTCTCTAATTAAATTCGAACCCGTAGAGGGTCTCTCTCCCACCTCCATCCAACAGTCCGGAGAACAGCAAGGCCACCCGTAAAGTGCCTCATAGGGTGTCATCTGTATGCTTGCCTGATAACTGTTGCTGTAGGCAAACTCCACTAAGGGTAAATGCTCTTTCCAGTTACCCTTGAGATTTAGGGCGCATGCCCGCAGTATGTCCTCTAATATCTAGATGGTCCTCTCCGACTTTCCGTCTGTCTGGGGATGAAATGTTGTACTCATCGTCAATTGAGTCCCCATAGCCTGTTGGAAGCTCTCCCAAAAGTGGGCGGTGAACCTGGGATCCCGATCCGATACTATAGATATGAGCACCCCATGTAACTTGACAATCTCCCGTATGTACAGTCTACAAAATTCCTCCAGTCGGGAGGTCATCTGCACTGCCAAAAAGTGCGCCGACTTGGTAAGCCGGTCCACTATCACCCACACCGTATCATGTCCCTGCGATGTCCGTGGCAAGTGAGTCACAAAATTCATCGTGATATGCTCCCACTTCCACTCAACTACCTCTAAGGGTTGGGGTAACCCTACTGACCTCTGATGTTCAACCTTAATCTGCTGACATGTGAGACATCGTCTGACAAAGTCTCCAATGTCTCTTTTCATCCCGCTCCAATAATACTGGCGATGAAAATCATGATACATCTTTGTGCCACCTGGATGCACAGCAAAACGAGAGCAATGAAACTCTTTGAGAATCTCCTCTCTCAACTCTGTGGACTAGGGAACCACAATCCTTCCCCTAAATCGAAGACTACCATCCGAGTGGATGGCCCAGCCCTCGTCACCCGTACATGCCTGTACCCGGTCCCTAATGGATGATAACTCTACATCCTGTCCTCGGGACTCAATCACTCTACTCAGTAGGGAAGGTGTAGCCACTAAACTTCCCAAAGTACCCTGAGTCTGATTTTCATAGTGTGGCTCGAACTGCCCTACAGTCTTGAGCATCTGCCACTCTCTGTAAACTACACTAGCCAAGATCTCTTGTGACTTCCGGCTAAGTGCATCAGCCACTATATTTGCTTGACCGGGATGGTAATGCAAAGTGAAGTCGTAGTCTTCCAGAAACTCCATCCACCCGCGTTGCTTCATATTGAGGTCCCATTGTGTAAAGATATACTTCAAACTCTTGTGGTCCAAAAATACCTCAAATTGCTCACTATATAGATAGTGGCGCTAAGCCTTCAAGGCAAAGACAATGCCTCCAACTCCATGTCACGTGTGGGGTAATTCTACTTGTGGTTCTTTAACTACCAAAAACCATAAGCCACCACCCTCCCGGACTGCATCAATACACAATTGACTCTGTCTTTCGAGGCATCACAATACACTGTGTACCTCTGTCTCCTTTTCAGAATTATTAGAATAGGAGCTAATGTAAGCCTCCTCTTCAACTCCTGGAATGCCTTCTCGTAAGAATCATTCCATTCAAACTTGACTCCTTCCGGGTCAATCTCGTCATAGGCGCAACTAATCAGGAGAAGTCCTCGATGAATCTCCGATAATACCCTGCCAATCTCAAGAAACTGCGGATCTCGAAAACTAACTTCGGTCTCTCCCAATTCATAACCACCTCAACCTTGTCTGGGTCCACAGATACACCCGAAGTCGACACTATATGTCCCAAAAATTTCACCTTCGTAAGTCAAAATTCACACTTGCTGAACTTGGCGTACAACCGATGATCACTCAAGGTTTGGAGAACAACCCTCAAGTGACCCTTACGCTCCTCCTCAGACTTGGAGTAGATCAGGGTGTCGTCAACAAAGACCACGACGAACTGATCAAGGTAGGGTTGGAACACCCTATGCATGAGATCCATAAATGTCGTCGGGGCATTCGTCAATCTGAAGGGCATCACTGAAAACTCAAAATATCCATACCGCGTCCGAAATGCCATCTTAGGGATATTAGTCTCCTTAACCCTTAACTGATGGTAACCGGTGTGGAGATCAATCTTGGAGTAGACTCATGCCCCTCTAAGCTGATCAAACAAGTCGTCAATCATCGGCAAGAGATATCTATTCTTGATAGTAATCCTATTCAATTACCGATAATCTATGCATAGTCAAAGAGTTTTGTCTTTCTTCTTGGCAAACAACACCAGAGCGCCCCAAGGTGAAGTGCTCGGTCTAATGAAGCCCTTGTCCAATAATTCTTGCAATTGGACCTTGAGTTCCTGCAACTTGGCTGGTGCCATCCTATGTGGAGTCATAGAAATAGGCAACGTACCGGGATGTAACTCAATGTTGAAGTCTACATCCCTATGTGGAGGTAATCCTGGTAGTTCGTCCGAAAAAACATCCTCATACTCAGACCCAACTCTTATCTCGCCTCGTCCTCCAGGTAAGGCTTGCAAGTCAATCCATCAACTGTCCGTGCCATCTTGAGTCATACACGGCTTGGGGTAAAGCATCATGCTTTTCCCCTGGAACTTAAAACAGACACCGTCAGGTGTGTAAGCAGTGACCCTCTTCCTATCACAATCAATGACGACTCGATGTGCCGTCAACCAATCTATCCCGAGGATCACATCAAACTTCGATATGTCCTTGACCCTAAGGTCCACGTGAGTAAAATCTCCGAGATCTCTAACTTACAGTTCTGACATATCTGATCAACTCTCACCCTAGCTCCAATGAGAGAACTCACATGCAGTGGCTTTTTCAAGGTCTCAACCTCTAAGCCCAAGTCATTCACATAAGATACAACAATAAAAGAATGCGATGCACCAGAATCAAATAATACTCTAGCTCATAAGCGAAAGAGTAAGAATGTACCCTATATCACCGATGAATCTGTCGGCTCAGTTTGTGGCACCCTGGCGTAGACACACCCCTGAATTCCCGAAGTCCCGACTTGTGAGCCCTAGCCTCGACCTCGACCCCGACCCATGCCCTGGCCCATTTGACCTGATTTTGGAGTCCCCGCCCTTGTAATGGTAGGAGCATGAGTAGTACCTTGGAACTAGGGAGGAATACACTGTATCTACAGTTGTCCCACCGATGACTAGGAGTGAGACATCCAATAACTCTGGGTTCCTTGCCTCTGTAGGCAATCTCGCTTCATATGACCCGGTTGGTGGCAGTAGAAACATGTTTTCTGACCCACCTGATATGTAGTCCCCTGGTTTCTCCCGCCTTGGAAGGATTGACCTTGCCCTTGGCCCTGATAGTTACGGCTCTGTCCTTGCGTAGGAAAAGTCTTCTACCTCTTTCCTAAGCTAGAAGAAGAGGATTGATCCTTCTTCTTCTTGTCCTTGGCATCAGACTCTTGGATGCTCCTTGCGTCCTCAATCTCTCTCTCAATGGTCATAGCTGTGGTGACCATTGAGTCCAAGTCTTGCAGAAGAAGACCCATAATTTTGCCTTGGATGGACAACTTCAAGTCATCCTCAAACTTCTTCACCTTGGCCATATCTGTGGCCACATAATCATCAGCAAAACGTGCTAATTCTATGAATTTAGCCACGTATTTCATCACTGTCATGGTTCCTTGTTTCAAGTCTAAAAACTCTCAGGCCTTTGCATGTCTAGCAGCTGCCAGAAAGTACTTTCCCATGAAGAGTTCCTTGAACTCTACCCAAGTCATAGCCTCCAAGTTCTTGGAGTCCTTCACCCAATCCCACCACAATTGGGATTCTCCCTCCAGCTGAAACGTAGCTAGGGTTATCTTCGTGGCGTCGAAGGTGATCTCCATAACCCTCAATACCTTATTGACTTGTCATAACCAATGGTCAGCCACCATCGAGTCCGTCCCTCCCTTGAATACCAGAGGTTTATGTGCTTTGAACTTCTGGAGGTTAATCCTGCCTCCTTGTCCCACATTTGCACCCATCTATGCAACATTAGTAGCTATAGCACTATTTTGTGCAATCGTAGCAGCCGTCGTACCAATAGCCTCCACAAAGGCTTGTTGGTCAAAAGTCGGTGGTGGTTGGTTGTTCTGTCCACCCCGACGTCCCCCCCTCTAGTTGCCATCTACACACATGCCAAATAGCAATAGAGCATTTATTTAGTATCTCATGATAGAGACCAAACTTGAAATATTGAGATTTATCTCCTTGTCTCCCTAGTAGAGTCTACACCCCAACTAGTAAACATTTATACCTTGAACTATCTCGTTCATTTCTTTTCCAACCCCCAAGGTTATGTTTTCTAACGCTAGTGTCCCTTTTCATTTACATTTTACCATGTATATCATTCACATAATCACATAGCACGTAATCATATAACACAAAGTAAGCACATAAGATGAAATGTACAATGCATGCAATGGTCTAAACCCAATGTCCATCAAGCCCTAGGTAATCCGTATACCTATGCTCTGATACAAAGATGTGACTGGTATTAGAGTCTAAGCTACACCATGAGCTCCAAGCCTCTTTCACGCTCGCAATGGAAGATGATAGACTCATTTCCCATAAGGCTAATATAAAATCTATGACTTGAGCTCTGATACCAAGCTGTGACGCCCCTAAAACGGGGGGTTCCGTTAACCTCCCGTCAACCCGCGGAAATACCTATAATTGTCGCATAACCCGACATCACGTTTATCATATCCCTGTAATCGGGATTACAACCCACACGAGAATTCATGTTTTTTTTAACATTTAATCCCATCGAGGTTCAATGTACCCCAATGTATCTCATTTAAGGTCCATTTATATCATTGCAGCCAAAGGACTTATAACCCAAGAGCATGGCAATGCATTTTTAAATCTCAGATTTTTGAAAAACCTTCCAGAAGGTTCTGTCTACTGGATAACAATTTACATTAACTTTTCAGAAGGTTTTGCCTACTGGACCAAAAATTTACATTAACCTTCCAGAAGGTTTTGCCTAGAATTTTATGCTTCTTCAATTTTTCATTTTCAATCCACTCAAAACCTTTTCAAATCCATCTCAAACATGTATAAAGATATTTTCTACATTATACATGATTCATACAAGTCTATTACAACCCATTCCATACAATTCACATGCCAAAATAGAATTTAAACCAAAAGTTTGACACAAACTCTATTCAAGAGCCACAACCCGACTCTTCTTCACTTTTGAGACCCTGAATGTGTGTCATCCACCGGAATACGCCCCGTACCTGAAATGTTTCCTGTATAAGGTAAGCCAACGTCCAATAGAGTATTTTCTACAAGGGTTACTCCCCAACCTAAGTGTATATGCAATGTTCACATGCAACATTTAACAACAACAATCATTCTAGCCAACACTTAAGCAAGTCAAGGTTGAAATCTAACATACCATGCCATGAATTGAGATGATGCCCATTCATGCAATTTTTTCGAGCCCTTCCCGGTTCCACAACACATGCAATGCCAATGTGTATTAAAACTAAGTTTTTCTAACTCCGACTATTTACCTTCACCTCATGCTATGTAGTGAGTATCAAAACCGGGATTTCCAAGCCCCTGCCATTTGTGTTACACACCCAATGACTAACTAAAATCTTCGGGTCTTTCTTAGAGTGGGTATTTATGGACTTACACCAACGGTTACCCAACCGACATGGAATTTATGGACTTTCACCAACGGTTCCGCATACACCGACACTTTATGAGCTCTTATACCAACGGAAGT
Organism: Ilex paraguariensis; assembly: GCA_963454935.2. NCBI lineage: Eukaryota > Viridiplantae > Streptophyta > Magnoliopsida > Aquifoliales > Aquifoliaceae > Ilex > Ilex paraguariensis. Next base: position 184,207 of record CAUOFW020007314.1, on the reverse strand, counting down.
GTGTATTCAAATACCGGGTCTCTCACCCGAGGGATAGTCTAACCCTTCTTACTACCCCGACCCAATTCTTTTTCATGCAACTGTGCGACTCAACTAGATATTCAATCCAACTCCCCGAGCCCACCCATCATCTACCTACATGGTGTTTGATGCCAACCATGCACCCACACCCATAAAATGCGATGTCTATGTGCATATGCAATGTAATGCATCATTGTTAATTCAACATCATGTCCACATATAATGAATGTCATATGAACAATTTTTGAATCACAAGTCTACATGCTCCATGAAAATTCATATCATAAGCATATAAATTCCATAAATCATCACAATGTCAATATCTCAATGAGCACATATTAACATTTCTTTCCAACACATTTTTCTAAGCATGTTATGCATCATTATGACATAACAACTTGATTCACACATAAACATTTGACAAATACCATCAAAGCAACAATTTATGTTATCTCACAAGAATTTCCACCTCATTCACAAAGCATGATATAAAACATATAGCATGCCTATATAATACCCATTTTCTATAGAATTACACAATAATTGCAACCCACCAATTCCAATCTAGGAATTTTACTTAATTTAGGTCAAATTCACATACTCAATTCATCAATCACCCAATTCCATCAATTTCACAACCATAGACAAGTGGTATATATAGCTATCCATCTATCCATTACATATAAACACCCTAAGTTGTAAAATAAACCCAAATAGGAAGGAACCCTACCTCTTGAAGCGTAAAACAACGTTGGGAAGCTCCAAGAACCCAAAACAAATCTTGAATCCTCATTTTTCCAAAATCTCATTTTTCAACTTTCGGTGAAATCAGTCATTTTTGGTATGATGACGTAACCTTCGGCGAGGAGAATGACTTTCGTTCTTAGCTCAAGTAGATCCGAGCACCGTGAAGTTGTAGATTGTAGAGAAAAGGTGGAAGAGTTCTTTCTTTTCCCTCTCTTCTCTATCGGCTAACGGTTGGGCATAAGAATGGGGAAAAATCTGATTTTTTTCCTATTTATATTCCTCAATGCTTGGCCCATAACGTGCCACACGACCCTCTTTTTTTCGGGTCTGTTTTCATCCCGAAACGATTAAATTTTACTCCGATTCAAGTTCAAATTAATTTTATTTTAATTTGCCTTAAAATATTTCCCAACTTTCAAATTTTATTGAAAATTCCGTTTTTGGGTCACCCGAAACTCGACCGCCTTGCAAAACGCAAAAAATTCGACTATCTCCGAATTCTATGAAATTTGACGTGGTTACTAGATTTCGTGAGACAAATCCAACGGTGATGTCCATTTTGTCATCTGAGATCTAGAAAAACTCAAGTTTTCAACATGTACTGTAGCAACAAAATTACCGTTTTGCCCTTGTTCACAAAAGTTTAAATTTTTTTTTTTTTGGTTTTACAGATATACAGATTATTACATAGTTGACAGGCTGTTAAGTTTTTTTTTTTTTACTTGATAGGGGGTAGATGAAGCTAGGACAATAGGCAATTTATTTGCATAATAAAATTATTTAGGTCCCTATAAGTGGTAGTGCCTTTTATTTCTATTTTGGTCAAGAAATGCATTGGTTATACAAGGAGTAGTTGTCATGTTAAGGCTTTTATATCCTTATTTCTTATTTATTCAACTACCTGAGCACTATTTCGATTCGACACTACTTGGGTTTTTGCAAACTGTGCAGGTGCGCATAAGTGTGTTTTTGTTTTTAATTTGGTGAATGTGAACTGATTTCATACATTATTTTTAGGATTTGTTTGGTCTGATTATAATTGTTGATTGTTTTGGTTGTGAGATTTGAAATGCTAAATTTGGGTTTTTGACAGCAATGCTATGAAGAAATTTTTGTTTAAGGGTTGCATGTATTCATTTGTTTACCAATATCCATACATGATGATATCAAGGTCTGCACAAGTACCATTGTTCTCCTCGGTCCATTAGTAAGGGCATTGAGCACTAGTAATGTGACAACTTGTATAAAAATTAATCATCAATACGCTAATTAGGTCATCAATTATGATTCTATATAACTTAGAGTTATTTTTAAAAATTTTAAATAAATAAATGAACTTCAAATATGAATTCCTTATGTGAAAACAAGTCGAATGACTTTAATATATGTCATATTTCATGTTAAAATAAAAATGTCATAGTGTCTGAATGATATATTAAACGGGTAATATATGAATAATATGTGATTTAGATGGAGATATTATAGAAAAGGGGACAAAAGTGTCATATGAATGGGGAGTCTAGCCATCCTTTAAGTGACAACTGTGTTTTGTTATTAAAAAAAAACTTCAGCCAAAAATGGACATTTGTCCAATAAGGTCACATGCATTGCAAGTATGGTGACGTGAGCTAGAGGAGTTTTGGTTGTAAATAGCCATGAAGCGATGGCCAAAACGCAGAACAAGGTGAAGAGAAAGGGAGAAAAATTCATGAGATCTTGAGGTCAAAAATTGAACAATGATTTTACTTCAAATTGTTATCAAATTCTAATATTTTGTTCAGGGTATTTTGAATTTCATATGTATCGAAGTCATTTGAGGTACGAGATAATATACACTATGCAGAGTGATATATGTACAAAGTGATTTTGGCCCTGCGAGGTGCGATTGTGATCACAGCTCTGTGAGATGTGATTGGTTAGTCTGAGTACGAATTTATATGTCTAGGTATCAACTGTCATGTCACCAAGAGGAACCGAGTATGATGTTATTCTTGATAACTGGTGAGCTACGTGGCCTGTCAAATGTGATTATTGATTTTGTTATCCATGATCTTTATTATTTGAGTTATTTGGTATTTGATCATTTGTATTTTTTATTTATCGTTGAGCATATTATTTTGTCATATTGTATAGATAAACCTCCACATTCTTATCTTTATATAACAACGTAATTATTTTTGAAATACTAATATATGTGATGATATATGCATAAACTATGTGGATTGTAAGAATAGAAATAAAAATGTTAGGCGAGATAATAGGCTATGAATTGGAGGTTAGGAAGTATTCCGGAGTTCAAACACATTTTAGATAAAATTTGGGTAGAAATGATTTTGGACACTTCTTATTATTTGGAACATAACTTTTTACTCTGATGTCTGTTTGAGCTGAAATGTTTTGTAGTAGATAATAGACTTCCAGGGCTACAAAAGTGTATTTCACAAAAAAATTTTAAATCAACTCTAAATAAGCCAAAACTTCACTAAAAGTTTCAGCAGAAATAGGAAGTCTGGTTGAACGTGAAAATACATTCAAACGACAGTGCGTTCCAGCACTTTTGTCTGATGGAAAAACAAAAGTATTGGGAGCAAATGATGTTCGAACACCAAAATGACATTCGAATGTGAGTGACGAAATCTGGGTTTCAGAATTACGCACAGGAGACCATTTCTTCCACTATAAATACTTAAGGACACATTCATTAGCCCCATTTCAACATTTATAACCCTGGAGAGACTTAGAGAGGAAGAAATAAGGGAAAAACACAAGATTAAGAGGAATTTGCACATTGAAGAGGATCAAAATTTTTAGTTTTTCAAGAACACCAAGGAAGAAGAAATGTAGGAGTTTCTTGCTATTCTCTTCTATTGAGGCTAAGATTTATATATATGTATGTTTTGACTCTAAATCCTATTTATATGTTAGGAAATCCTTGAAGTACAACGGGTATGGTCATTTATAAATGTCACATTATATCGAGCATTTGACAGAGCAGTAACAGGAGGTGGTCCCCAAATATCAGAGTGTATTAGGTTAAATGACTTGGGTGATTAATACATGAGAGGAATATAACTGGTCCTAACATGTTTTGATAGGGAACATATAACACAATCAAGTTTAACACTAACACAAGCATTGCTCAAAGTGGGAAACAATATACATAAATATTTAAAATTTGTATGCCCAAAACGGTCATGCCACAACTTAACAGTTTGTAATAAAAAATCATAACGATAAGTACTAGGTAAAATACTAGCATGAAAACTAGGAACACATAAAGATAAAATAGGTGCAAGTGATGTAGGCATAAGAACTGGTGAAATTAGAGGTGAATCGCCTAGATAATATAGTCAATCTCTCTCATGTCCCCTGGTAATAATCCTCTTGGTACTCAGGTCTTACAAATAACACGAATCAGATAAGAACACAACTACACATTGAAAATCTCTGGTTAACTGATGTACAAATAATATATTCATGGCCAGTTTTGGTGTATAAAAAATCAAACGTAATGTAAAGTCATTTAGGAGGCAGACTGTACCCCTACTAATAATAAGGGCATGTGTCCTATATGCTAGCTAAACCTGTGTATGTAACTGTTCATCAAAAGGGGTGAAGTGATGGGTCTCACCTGTCATGTGACTATTCGCACTTGAGTCCAACATCCAAAGGGGAGACGAATTGCATGAAAGACACGAGGTATACTTGTAGTGATGGCAACAACACTAGTCGGACCCTAAGAAGTCAGGATGGACATTAAGTATATCAAATCGGGAAGTGATAACATTCATATCACTTTGCCAAGGAGCAGTAGCAGGAGCAGCGACAGTAGGTGATGGTACCTCATCAATAGTAGTAGTATAACCGTGAGGAGGCGTGTTAAGCTCCAAATGAAGCTTCCAGCAAGCAGCCCTAAGATGTCCTAATCGGCCACAATAATCACATTGACGAGAATTCCCCTGTTTGCGCTGAACTGGGGTGCCCTGCCAGCACTGGTCCAAGCGCTGTCCATCATTGGCTGAGGGTCCTGAACGAGACCCTGCAACAGCTGTAAAGGCCATCTGGTCAGCCTAAAAAGTCAAGGTCGCAACTAAAAGTGATGCAATATGAGTACGACACTTATGCTATTCAAGCGTACACCTTATAAAGAGACAGAAGCCTCATCATTGACAAGATCTGGGAACAAGGTCCCTCAAACGCATCACGAAGCCCCATAAGGAACTTGTAAATTCTATCCTCCTGCTCTCAAGTATGCATGAATGCCACTCCCTTAGGCTCTATCCTTGGAGTAGTAGCAAAAAGACGTAGAGTCTCATACTCAAGCCAATGCTAGGGCAAATAGTCATAATAATCCTGAACCATCATATCTCTTTACTGAGCATATGAGAGCTCTTGAGAAAGCTCATAAATACGAACTTCACGTCCTGTCTAAGAATACATCTCTGATAATGTGCTCTATAGCTTCAAAACAGAGCTATAAAACTGATGAATTCAACAAACGAATGGCTTCATCGAGCCAAATAACCATCCAAGAATAGCGCAGTTCTTAGAGAACTATACAGAAGATCCAGGGTCGTCATCGGTTGACTTTGGGTGAGATCCCGTCAACCAACCAAGCTTCTCTACGTAGTCTAAAAAAAGCTGGAATGAGCAGGACCACTCAGCAAAGTTACGATTATTCAACAACTATGTCATAACCTTATGAGAGATTAATACCGATATTGCTGGTGATGCAACTGTGCCAGTAGGTACGATATACTGATCAAACATAAATGTGGGAGGATTAGGCGGTACATTCTAAGGGGAAGTACTAATAGTAAGGGTCTCAATGATAGGGGTCTCAAGTCCCGCAGTAGTCATATCAACAATAATACTTGGGCATCTGTGACAGAAAATACTCTAAGATAAATAAAGGGACAAAATAAGGGAAAACAATATACCTCTAGTCAAATAGTAGCGATAGATAAAGAAGGTCCAAAAAGATCCCAAATAATTAGGTCACAGTGCCCAGAAATTCGGTAAATATATAAGTGATCTACTACATCAAAAGCATATCAATGGAGAAAAGGATCTGATCCCTCCTAAAAAAGTTTGAGATACTACAACCCTAGGGGAAAAAAGTGGTGCAAAGAGATGGAAGCACTTCGACGAAGAACGCGAAGCACGAAGCTACAATGAAAGTGCGACTCGATAGTGGGCTAGTGAATGGGCTTGGTAGTGACCCAGTAGTAGGCTAGGTAGTGGGTTGGGTGTGCTAGGTTCACTAGGTTTGGGGCTGTTGGGTTTGCTGGTGTGCTCAATTGGATGGGTGGGCAGTAGGCTGGGTGGTTGGGTGTGTTGGGTTCGCTGGGTTTGGGGCTGTAGGGTTTGTTGGTGTACTAGGATGCTGGTTTGTTGGGTTTGGTTGAGCAGTGGGGTTTGGTTAGGTTTGCTAGGGATTATTGGGTTGTTGGATGGGGATGATGTTTGTCGGTGGGGTGGTGGCTGTCAATGGATGTTGTCCTGGGTTGGTGTTGTCGGTGCTTACGGGAAGGTGTGGCATAAGTGGGATGGTGGATTATTGGAAGGTTTGGTTTCGCTAGAGCAAGTGTGGCGGTCACTGATCTAGATCGGGGTAGTCACGGTGTGGTGGCAATCTTGTGGCTGGTGGCTGGAGGAAGTTGCAACGTGGAGGAGGGGCTAGGTTAGGGTTGGCAGTGAAGGGGGGGCAAGAGCTAGGGTTTAGGCTCTAAAACCAACTTGATATATTTGTGAGTAAAAAGAGATACAAACTAAATGTAAAGCTCCGTATATATAGCTAAACAATAATATAAGAAGACTTGAACATCCCTATAGTTTAGGCAAGACATAAAAGTTATAGTTAAGATAAAAAAAGAAAACTCTAACAAATTAGACTATAACTCCAACAGATGGAAAGCATGGTTGGCATAGAATTAAATTTGATGTACCTTTATTTCTAAATTTGACACCACATATAAATTGAATAAAAGAAAAAAATCCCACACATACAAAGCGAGGCGAAGGAGATTCACCCCATTTAACTAGTGTCGAAATTAATGAGGAATCTGAAATGACAGCACAACACAAACTGTCATACTTCCCGGAGGCACCGCTTTGGAGAAATTAAGACGACTCTAACCTTTATGGAGGCTTTATGCAACAAAGCTGGCAGTGACATAGTGGCACTTAAGAATTTTGAAGTAGCTTTTGGGTATGCTTATGTTGTTAAGCTTTGGTCAAATAGGTGCTGTGTGTTTTAAAAGCACCAGACAACAGAATAACGGAAGAAACAAAGAGGGGAGGGGAGAATAGATCCAGATCGGGAGAAAAATCATATGAAATCGACGTTCGGGAACAGCTGGACTATGATTTTTAAGGATAGTTTTATACCTTCCCAGTTTAGGTGGATCATCTCTTCCTCTAAAATGCAAACACCACATAAATTAATGATAATGTAGTTGAAGAAGCTTTTACTTATGGCAAGAAAGGAATTTGGAATCATGGTACATAAAAATATGTAATGACATTTCCTTTTTTCCAAACAGCAAAGTTCCCTGTTTTGGGCTTTGGGCTTTGGCCTTTGCTAATGCTATTTTCAGGTTTTTTGGGAACTCCATCTAGCAATCCAAGGTTGTGATTAATTCATTTCTGTAGAGCTTCTAAATCAGGAATGATCAGGCGTTTGCCCTTTCGACTAGCAGCAGAATATATCCGAAAGAAGGCAGGCACAGTTCAGTTGAGTACCTTACTTGGTTTCAAAGCCAACAAGAAAATATTCCAAGTGTAGCTTTGAAGTTTCCTTCGTCTTTCCTTTGTCGTCGATGGGGAAGCTGCAGGACTCTGATCCATACATATGTATATAGCGATTAGCAATTTGAAGCTAGCTAGCGTTAGCATACCTTGTGGAAATTTAAAATGGGGGAAAAGGAGTGGATGATTAGAGTAAGGGATGAACTGAATTGCATGCCAGATACATCAACAGAGATGGCGTATTGTGAGAGGCGGTCCATCTACAGAGTAGCTAGCTGTGTCACGGATCTAAACAAGAAAGCCTATAAGCCTCAGGCAGTCTCATTTGGTCCTTACCATCACGGCGAGGAATACTTGAAGGCAATGGAGGACCACAGGCAACGTGCTTTCCTTCACTTCCTCAAGAGATCAAACAAATCCCTTGAGTACGTGGTCGACTAGCGTGGTCCAAGATCTCAAAGACTTGTATGATTCGCTTGATCCTTCTTGGCAACAAGACACAGAAGCATTCCTAAAGCTCATGATTCTCGATGGCTGTTTCATGCTGGAAATTCTGCGTACAGCTACTCAAACTTTGGACGATTATGCCCCCAATGATCCCATCTTAAGCAATCACGGAAAGCTCTATATCATGCCTTCCGTTAAGCGTGACATGCTCATGCCTGAAAATCAATTGCCCATGTTGGTTCTCAACAACCTCGTTGCTGTTGAAAACGAGAAAATTAAGGTCATCAATCAATCTCTCTCTCTCTCTCTCTCTCGTGCTAGTTTTGCCTGCTTTCACGTTTTCTCATCTTTCGATTCTTCTTGTTGGAGTGAGATTGTTGTTTTTTTATAACTGGATACTAGACGGCTTCATCCTTTCTTTTCAATGGACATGACATGAACTTTGAGCAAATGTCGTAACGGCATCTCAGTTTGATCTTGTTATTTAAGTAATGTTACAACGTGATATGTTGAAATTTAATTATGTGTTTATGTTCCTGAGATTTTACAATTTAGACTCTGATTTGTAACTTGAAATAGCATTAATATAGCTGAGTAAAATTAACAACCCTAGTGATTCTGAACATTCAAAATATTTGCTTGCATGCATAGCGGCAAGACGAGGAGTTCATGAACAAGCTGATACTCAAGTTCTGCTCCCCCAACAAACCTGTCAAAAGCATTGGAAAATGCTTGCAAGTACTGGATGTGTTTAGAAAGAGCCTGCTCTGGGAAGAACCCCGCCATCGCCAGAAGAACATACGAGGTGTGGTCCATGGAGGGGGTGATTAGATCATCCGTTCAGCAGCAGAGCTTAATGAAGCTGGAATCCGACTCAAAAAAAGGTAAAAGTGGAAGCCTCAAAGACATATCGTTCCATGGCGGGGTACTGAGGCTCCCCCTCATCGTGGTGGATGAAGCAACTGAATCCATGTTTTTAAACCTAATCGATTTTGAGAGACTCCACGTTGGGACAGGGAATGAGGTGACCTCGTATATCTTCTTCATGGACAACATCATCGACAATGTCAAGGACGTCAGCCTCCTCCATTCCCGTGGAATCATCCAGAATGCAATCGGAAGTGACAAAGCCGTTGCCAAACTGTTCAACTCACTTTCCAAGGATATCACGCTGCATCCAGAGAGCAGCCTAGACATAGTGCATAATAAGGTGAATGATTACAGCAGGAAGAGGTGGAATGAGTGGCGTGCCAATCTCATACACATTTACTTCAGGAACCCATGGGCCATTCTGTCCGTCATCGCTGCACTCTTCGTTTTTGCACTCACAATAGCTCAGACCATATACACCATTTACCCTTCCTATACTTCAAGTGATTCTCCTCCTCCTCCTCCTCTAAAGAAATTCCCCTAACCTCACTCCACCTTCTCATTGATTTTAGGCTTTAGCAATCTCTTTGTTCCTGCCGATTCCTCAACATCACAAGCATTGAATTGCTTTCCAATATGCCACTTGCTTAGTTTTATTTTCATATTCGGCATACCTATTTGATTTGATTCGATTCATCTCAAAAGATTTTCCCGTACAAACGCTAATGATAGTGGCATTTTCATATCCAGGAAAAATATCAACGAGAGAGAGAGAGAGAGTAATTACTTCCAGCCGTGTACAAGAATCTAACAAAATCTCCTACCCTTTTCTGAAACTTGCTAAAATTAAATGGAATGATTAAGTGGTCCAACCTAAAATCTTGCAAAACTGATCTAATTTACAAACATAATGATGTATTATCAAATAATAGAGTGTCCATGAGAAAGTCCAACAGTTACAATCACAATAACACTATTAAATTACATCACTGGATTAACAAATTAGGTCAATTTTTTAGTCCTCAATAGCATTGCTCATCTTACTCCTACAATAACATAAAAGGCATGACAGAAAACCTTCCTTGTACCCTGGTTTTGAGTGGCAGTAATAGTGATAATGACACAATTTTATTAATTTCATGTTTAAAAGGAGTATGTGAGACCCATTAATTTAACAATCAACATTGATTTGGTGCAAGAATTGGTAAAAGTATTTGACGTGTAGCAAATTTATTTGACTAATCGTAGCTACTAAAGATAATTTGTTGTCACAGGAAAGTAATATAATTTTGTAACAATAATTATCAAAATTAACAGTGTGCCACTGTTTTGGTATATATAATTCAACCTAATAACCTTGAAGTTGTGGTTTTGAATATGAAAAGTGACAAACATATGAAAATAATGTTAACTGTTGGGTGAAGAAATTATTGAAAGGCAAGTGATGTACCTTGATACTAACATATGTCAAGCCATAATGAAGACAACTGCAAAGTTATTTCGAGGCTGCCTCCAATAGAATCCCTGTAGAATTTATCGATTACATGTGCAAACCACTTGAGACATTTAGATTATCACACTTGGCAGTATCCATGGCACCTATTCTTCATGATACAGATATAAGCCAAGGCCGAAACGAGCACATGCCCGGCAAAAAGCTATTTCCTCTGCAGCAGCAACAGGATCTACAATATCGTCATTTCCAGATGATACAGTCCCAGTCGATTCACGGTGTGCCTGCATCAGTGGGCATGTGGCCGTAAGATCTTTTACCGGATAAATTACAATAGAGAATACAAGGGTTTAGCTAATAAAGCTTGGTGCAATTTAAAAATCGACACCATACAAAAGGTTAACATGAACACATTTACTAAGGTGATATATCATGTATTTGTCATGTGATCTACACTAAGAATGAAATTCGGAAAATATGAGACACCCTGATCACGAGCTGCCTTTCTTAGGTGTTATATCTTTATCACTTCCTTAGGGTTGGGCGCATGTTTCAACTGTTATCAGATACATTGGAAAAATAGGAAGGAAAAGAGAAGGATACCACTTGTCCAATTTCAGAAAAAATACATGGTTATATCTCAATCCCCTAACAGTCTCCCCCACAAGTGTCAAATAAAAGAACATCATATTGCTTTCTATTCCTCTTAGGCAAAATTGATGCCATAGATCTCTCAGCAATTCCTAATGTGAAATATTTCAGAATCAAACACTTTCCTAGTCAATAGGGATTTTAAGTTCTCTTCCCATCGCCATGATTTTCAACTACAGTTCAGGATGGCCTCAGACAAGTATATTTTCATTTAGTCTCCAAAGTGCGAAGAAGGAAAAACCATTGCTTCCAGAACTTGAACAAAAGGAAGATCACTCGCAAAATTTGTTGAAATTTGGTCATCATCTCTCAAAAACTCAAGTATATGAATCCAACTTTTCAGTAAAGAAGATATATAGGGCTGCGTAATACAAGTAGAATAAAGCCTTGTTGATCTGTGAAAATGTTTCCAAAACTTGCTCCACAAAAACACATCTGATAGAATGTGACCATGTATAGCAGCTGACTTACACATTCTTCAACATATGTAAGTCAACCCAGTAAGATTGCCCACACCCCTGTACATGACGCGGATTGAATCTCACTTTTACACTACAACAGCCACACCATATATCAGTTAATCACTGGGCTATGGTAATCATAACAAAGTTCTGACGTGTGTAGATGAATAGAACTTGATCAACCAAATCCACAGCAGAATAGTAAACTTTTTTTCCTCACCAATTTTGAAATCCCATGCTATGACACAAGAAAGAACATGGCAAACATACTTGACGTGAAGTTATATTGCAACTCGTGACTACAGAAATGAAACTAACCTCTACAGCAACACCAGCCCAAATTGTACATACATCCACAGACATGTGGAATTATTTTGCATAAAATAAACCCAAATAACATGTGACAGCCAGTTTAATATCTGCACAACCTCAGTAGTTGTATGCATTGCATGAATAGAAAATGAAAGCCACTAAGTTGTAGCTGAAGAAATGTAAATGGCTAAAGGGTTAACACCTAAAGAATCCAGGAAGGGTCACACAAGAAAAATAAGCGTCTCACATTGATGAATTACTGGCGGTCCAAAGGATTTTAGAATGAGAGAAGATTGACAATTCAGAATTTGAAAAATCAGCTCAATCTACTCTTTACCATTTTGCAACAGATACTCAGTTTAGATAATTACACTGTTCCATTTCAAGATTGAACTTTAAAATCTACAGGTGGCAATCAATCCAAGAAGCCAAACATAACAAATAAAAAGCATTCCGTTACATCAGCAGTAGATGAGGTCTAATAATATCCTAGTGCAATGAAGGGCAGTCTAAGATGCAATGTCGTTAATATGTGTTGAAATTGGTTCACCCTTGGGCATATGAAAAAGTATATTGGCAATAACATCATGTAGAAGAAAAGCCACACCTCTCCATCAGAACCTCTTATTGTGACGCGATATACCACAGTCACACTTCCATTGTCAGAGAAAATAACATCGCGAATTTCTCCACACCACCCTGCATAACCAGGGAAAGAAAGAAAGATTAGTGACTTTTTTTTCAAAAAAATATAAAAAAAAGTACATCATTATATATATTCTAACTGAGATGTGATAATATAAACTACAACAATTAAACAATGAATTACACAATGGCAATCAAAGCTTAGACAGACTACCCATTAAGCTTTGGGTATTTTATCAAGTCAATTAAGCTTCAAATATTTTCTTTTCAAATGAACCACACAGATGACGATGATGTTGAAATGACCAATCACTACACATGCCAACGACGAAAAATGACAAACTGCTAGAGGACGCAATGGTTTGATGGATGACCCGGGCACCATATCAAGTGGACTTTTTTTTTTAATAGGAAATCATTCTATTTTATTAATTTCAAAAATAGTACATCAAGATTTAGATAGGATGGACAAGATGTCCAACCATGAAATGTGGAAAAAAAAAAAGACAACAAAAACAATCATAATATCTAAGGGGCACATGAGACCTTCCAATCCACCAATATGCAAAAGAGCGGAACACCATAAAAATCCTTCGAAACGGATACCCACAACGATGCCAAAAAATAGATTTGATCCCATAAACCTTCTTTCCACTCACCCGTATCCTTAAATATTCTAGAATTTCTTTTCAATCAAATCACCCATATTATGACAAAGATTGTACAATGCCAAAGGGTCACCCCTTTCTCATACTTTCCAAATCCCTCTAAGTCCTCCAATAGTATGTAAGAAAAAGTCTCAGTGATCATCTAATGCAAACCTGCTAATTCAAATAGCTTGGACCGCAAAAGTAAATCAAGAGGGCAATGCCAGAATAGATGATCAATACTCCCACTAGTACACGCACACATCACACACCACTATGGAGAAATGCAAAGAAATGGTCTTCTTCTCCGAAGCACATCATTAGTATCAATCCTTCCATGATCTATAATCCATTCACAAACTTACACTTTAATGAGCACTTTAGCCATCTAAATCATCACAAGGGGAGGAAACAAATGATATAAGCGATCATCAACCAGTGTATTAAAGAAAGATTTATATGAGAAAACCACCGAACACTCAAGAATCCACTTTTTTTTATCACCTAATTTAGGACACACATTGAAATCACTAATCAAGGAAAGAAGTGATACCAACACCTAGTATCTCTATCATTAAGATGCCTCTGGAAACCAAGATTCCAAGAAACTGATTGATGAGAATAATGACACATCTATGCAATCAAGGACTCATGAAAATGAGATAAATGATAAAAGACGTGGGAACATCAAAGAAAAAGACGATGACCTAACCTAGACATTCTCCCAAAATTAGACTCTCTCCATTACCCACAATATATGTGACATTTTGGGAAAACCTTGAAAGTCCTTGAGAAATAAGCTTTCCATGGACTACAAGTTTCCCCGTCTACCCCATTAGCATCCTATCCCATGATTCAAGGTCGCGGCATCAATCCTTGACTCAGAGAGCACTAATACACATTGGTCGTGGTGTCACGGCATGGTATCGATCCGTTAAGAATATTAGGATAGTATTTATAAATTGTTAATAATAAGAGGGTGTATGTGTAATTCTTATTATTGTGAGTTAACTATAAATACAAGTGATGTATGAGACTAAGTTAAATTTTTAACATCTATCTGTTTCTCTCTAAGTATTGTTTCTAATATTATGTTAATCCTCCAAACTTAACATGGTATCAGAGCATAAACAATCCTAAATATATTAACACTGTTGTGGTGTATTCTCTGTTCATCGTGTGACCTCTGTTCACGATCCTAAATATATTAACACTGATGTGATTGTTCGTTGTGGTGGTGTTGCTGTTGTCTTTGGCTTGTGGTGTGTGGTGTTATCGAAGACCACAGGATCCTCTTGGAACCCTAATCGGCGACGAAGAAGAGATCCAACTCATGGAGTTGGGTCTGGATCAGATCGAGTCAAGCCCAGGACTTAAATTGTTTTTAAAGTCCAATCCCGGTCCAGCCCACGGTTCAACTTAGACCGGATCACGGATCAGGCCGGTTCACTAGTCCAGAAAGCCTAGCCGATTCGATTTAGCGGTCCAGCTAGGTTTTCCAGACCGGTTCTATCCTCCAGCAAGTCTAGCCGATCTGGTTCAGGGTCCAGAGAGCCTTGCTGGTTCGGTTCAGTGGTTCAACCCGGTTCAGTATTCCAGCAAGTAACAGAGGTCCAATTCAGTGGTCTAGCCCAGTTTTCCAACTCGGTTCAGTACTCCAGGAAGTAACAAGGGTTCGGTTCAGTGGTCTAGCCCAGTTTTCCAGCCCGGTTCAGTACTCCAGTTGCTTCCTTCCTTCCGGTTCAGTCCTCCAACGACTTTCTTTTCTCCTGGTACTTGCAGCAGCTACTTGGCTTGCGATTTGCTGTACTGTTATAGAACTCAAGAAAGATACCAGGTCCCTTACTCCATCTTTGTCTCCTCCAACTCTTATCAATGGTCTCATGACCTCTGTTAAACTCAATGGGACCAATTATATTTTATGGTCCCGATCTGTTCAAGTTTTCTTCGAGGCAAAGAATTTAAGAAATATTTGGTGAATCCTAACCCAAGGGAGATACTCCTGGATATAATCAGTGGGAACAAGAAAATGCTCAAATTATTTCTTTACTATTGAATAGCATTGAGCCCAGTATTAGTTCCAATTTGCTCTACCTTGACACTGCCAAGGAGATATGGGATCACTTGGCTACTATATATTCTGGTACGGGTAATTTTACCCGAGCTTATGAGGTGTGCAAGGAATACTTCCGACTAGAACAGAGTACTTTGAGCATTAAGGATTATTATTCTCACGTTTGGGGAGTTTGTGAGGAGATGAAGACCTACCATCTGTTTACTACTAATGCAACAGTTTGGCAGAAGCAACATGAGGACATGAATGTTGTTAGGTTTTTGGTAGGATTGAAACCTGAATATGAGGCTATTCGTTTTTAAATTTTGGGTGATTCTAGTCTTTCCTCACTACTTAAGGTTTTCTCACGTGTACAACGTGCTACTGATCACTCAGCTCTTGTGGTTCCTAGTAGCCACAGCGATAGTTATCGAGGTGGACATGGAGGTCGTACGAGTGGTCGTGGGGGCTGTAATGGATCTCATTCCTGTACTCACTATGCCCGTGGAGGGCACACTATTGATTTCGACTGGGATTTACATGGAAAACCTTCTAATGCTGCAAATCAGGTTTCCTATCAAGATGATAACTCTGTTGTTGCTTCCATTCCTCGGTCAACTCCACCAGACACAGGGTCAATTACTATTACACGAGAAAAGTATGCTCAGTTCCTATCCCAGCAACAGGCTGTCCCAACTCCCTTTACTGCTACTTTTGCCCAGTCAAGTATTGCTTCCACTTGTTTACTGTCCTCCACTCGCAGTCCCTGAATCATAGACTCTGGCGCTTATGACCACATGACTGGTGTGTCTGATATTTTTTTTCTACTTTTAAGTTTGCTACTTCCACACGTAGTGTTACTCTTGCTAATGGTACTTGTTATAAAGTTTCAGGCCTAGGAACTACTCACTTGAGTCCTGATATGTCCCTATCGTCTGTGCTATTTGTTCCTCAGTTTTCTTTTAGTTTAATTTTCATTAACAAGATTACTCGTTCCCTCAATTGTTCTGTAACCTTTTATTCCTCTTATTATGTCTTTCAGGATCTCAAGAGGAAGAGGAATATTGGTACGAGGCATGAAGCTGGTGGCCTATATTACCTTGACTTTGACTCTCCTACCCAGACTCTACAGACCTCGTTATCTCATTTTCAATGGCATTATCGTCTTGGACATCCCTCTCTCCAGAATCTGAAGCGCCAAATTTTCAGTCTTAGTTATGTGTCGTCTTTGTCTTGTAAAGCTTGTCAACTTAGTAAGCATCACCGTGTGTCATTTCAGTCTAGAGTCAATAATCGTGTGTCTAATCCATTTGAGTTAGTACATTCTCATGTATGGGGTCCAATTAAAAATATATCATCTAATAAATATCTTTATTTTGTGACATTTGTGGATAACAATTCTCGTGTGACTTGGTTGTTTTTTATGAAAGCTCGGTCTGAATTATTTTCTATATTTTAAACCTTTCGTAAGGAAATAAAAACTTAATATGGTTGTCATATACATACTTTATATTCCGATAATGCTTGAGAATATGAATCTGATCCTTTTTCAGCTTATATTAGTAAAACTGGCGTTATTCATCAAACTTTTTGTGCTTACACATCTCCACAGAATGGTGTTGTTGAACGCAAAAATAGTTATTTGTTGGAAGTCACCAGTGCCTTGTTATTTGAGATGAATATTTTTCGATATTTTTGGAGTAATGTTGTTCTTACTGCTTGTCACCTTATTAATCGTATATCATCTTCTGTGTTAAATGGATAAAGTCCATATTCTGGTCTTTTTCTTAGTAAGCCCTTATTTTTTTCTAACTTCTAAGATTTTTTTGATGTGTCTGTTATGTTCATAACTTGGGTCCTGGGTTTGACAAACTTGACCCTTGAGCTACCAAATGTGTATTTCTTGGTTACTCCTGCACACAAAAGGGGTATCGTTGCTACAGTCCTTCTCTACACCAATACTTTACTAGTGAAGATGTCACATTTGAGGAATCTGTTCCTTATTTTCCAGCACCTTCTCAGCCTTTGGATATGAATTTTGGGTCATCTCCTGTACCACCATCTCTTTCCTCATCTTTAGATATTCCGCTGCCCACTGTGTTACCACCTACTTTACCTCTCCGTGTCTACTCTCGTCGTCCTCGCCCATCGACTGAGGTGCCCTTACCGTCTTCCTTGTCGCCTTCTGATCCGGGTACATCAGGTAATTTAGACTCTTTACCTATTGCTCTTCGAAAAGATACTTGTTCGTGTGTTACTAATCATCCTATTACTCATTTTATTTCATATGATGTCTTGTCTCCTGTCTTCTCTTGTTTTACTTCTCAATTATCTACTATATCTATTCCTAAGCATTTACAGGATGCAGTATTTGATCCGGGTTGGAGGAAAGCTATGGAGGAGGAGATAGATGCCTTATATGATAATGGGACTTGGAATCTCGTTCCTTTACCTCCTGGTAAATGAACTGTTAGTTGTCGTTGAGTGTATACTGTTAAATTTCATTCGGATGGTTTTGTGGAGCGTCTCAAAGCCTGGCTTATTGCAAAGGGCTTTACTCAGGCTTATGGTGTTGATTATGAGGAGACTTTCTCTCTTGTTGCCAAAATTTTCTCTGTTCGTATCTTGATTTCTTTAGCTGCTAATCTTGATTGACCCTTATTTCAGTTAGACGTCAAGAATGCTTTCTTACATGGTGACTTGGTTGAATAGGTATACATGGAGCAGCCACCTAGGTTTACTGCTCAGGAGGAGTATGGTAAGAGTATGTCGGTTAAAGAAATCTTTGTATGGTTTGAAGCAGTCACCGAGGGCATGGTTTGATAAGTTTTCAAATGCAATTTTAAAGTTTGGTCTTCTTCGATGTCAGACAAATCATTCTGTATTTCATAAACAGACAGATGTTGGATATGTTCTATTGGTGGTCTATGTAGATGATATTGTGATTACTGAAAAAGATTCTGAGAGGATTGCCAAGTTAAAAATATTCTTACAGGATCGATTTTATATTAAGGATTTTGAAAAACTTAGGTATTTCCTGGGTATTAAGGTCGCTCAATCTAAACAGGGTATTTATTTATCTCAGAGGAAATATGTACTTGACATGTTAGAGGAAGCAAGTTTGTTGGGTGGCAGACCTATTGATGTTTCTATAGATCCGAATTAAAAACTTTTGATGGATGATGGTGCATTATTTGAGAATCCGGGTCAGTATCGTAGATTGGTTGGGAAGCTCACTTATCTCACTATTACTTGACCGGATATTTTCTATGCAGTCAATATAGTAAGTCAGTTCATAGGGTGCCCTAGAGTACGACATTGGAAGGCAGTTACTCGTATTCTGCGATATCTCAAATGTGCTCCTAGACTTAGACTGTTATATCAAGCTAATGGACATCTTAGAGTGGAAGATTTCTCAAATGCTGATTGGGCTGGCTCTCCTTCTGATCCGAGATCAACCACTAGTTATTGTACTTTCTTAGGAGGTAACATTGTCTCATAAAAAAGTAAAAAACAATCCATGGTAGCAAGATCCAATGATGAGGCTGAGTATAGAACAATGACGCATACGACGAGTGAGTTGACTTGGCTACTACACTTCCTCCAGGAAATTGGGTTTCTAGTTCAACTTCCTTTACAGTTGTTCTGTGACAACCAAACAGCTATTCATATCGCTGTCAATTCGGTGTTTCACGAGAAAACTAAATATATTGAGATTGATTGTCACTTTATTCGGGATAAGATAGTAGATGGGGAGATTACAACTCTATTTGTGAAATCTGAAGATCAGCTTACAGATATGTTTATCAAAGCATTGAGTCGTACACATCTTACAATAATTTGTTCCAAATTTGAATTATATGATATATATATATATAGTCCAACTTGAGGGAGTGTTAAGAATATTAGGGTAGTATGTGTAAATTGTTAATAGTAAGAGGGCGTATGTGTAATTCTTATTATTGTGAGTTAACTATAAATACAAGTGATATATGGAACTAGGTTAAGTTTTTAACTTCTCTCTGTTTCTCTCTAAATATTGTCTCTAATATTATGTTAATACTCCAAACTTAACACGGCCGAACGCAAAAAATGATTGATAAAAGGCCCAAAAAATTCTTAAAAAATAAATAAAAATTCTAAAAAAAAACATAAGTAACAACATTAACACATCATCTATCTAGAATATACTATCTACCACATTAACCATAGTAAAAATAAAATAGAAAGGTATTGTCAGAATTATTAATCATTATTATTGTTTCTAAGTTAATTATCTAAATTGGTAAGCAATTTTTACTTTAAGGATCATCTAATTTAAATGTAATTTAATTTCAAATTTTGTTTCTAAATATTAACAAATTTTAAAATGTAGAAAATCTTACATTGATTTATGTATGAGCGTGTAAAAGTTTTTTTAGATATAAAGTATATAGGTATTTAGTACAACTCAAACTCCCTTCTGTAATAGATAGTAATAGTAGTTTAATAGTTATCTACTTACGGGTCCTTGACTCTATTAAGAGTCTTAGACCATTATGCCTAGCCCAACGATGTGATACGATGAGAGAGAGAGACAGACAGACACACACGACTGAAGGGGCGATTCTGATCGTAGGCAATCAACTGAGCGAAAAAAGAAAAGGAGGAAGAGAGAGAGAAGAAGAAGAAGAAGAAGAAGGGGTTTTCTCCATTCGATATTTGAGGTTTTATTGCAAATCCTTTCAATTCTTCTTCCATATTTCTAATTGCAAAAAAGGTGTGATTATAGTTTATATATTGCTTTCCTTGGCATGTTGGTCACTGTGTTAGGGTTCAAAATTGATAGATTGCATATAGTTTCTACCTATTTGGGTGTATGATTTTTGTTTTCTTATCCCTTCTTTATTTTCTTTCGGTCTAACTCAGTTTAACTCAATCCAAGTCAAACGATTTGATTTTGAGTTTGATCGATTTCGTCAAGTCGTAACCAAGTCAAGGCCGATACACCTAAGTTGCATATTATTTGTGTAGCGGCTACTGTTATCGGATTGGAGGTCTGACTCGGCTAAGTCGTATCAGACTCGGCCGATACTTTGAACCTTGTCTCATCCATTGGCCATTAATCCGCACTTGCTCTTAACAACCAAATACCATAATGAATTTTATTCCATTGAGAATCTCCAAAGCCATTTACCAACTAAAACTTCATTCTTTGCCTTCAAATTTCCCACCGAAAGGCCACCTTTAGCTTTTGTTGTTGACACCATCTCCCAATTCACCAAATAATCCTTCTTCCGTTCACCACTTCCTTCCTCCAAAAAATATCTCATCATTTTCTCAAGTCTCAATGCAATTTTCCCTGGCATCTTAAAGATAGATAAAAAATAAGTAGGTATACTAGCCAAAACTGATGTATCAAAGTTAATCTATCCCCTCTAGTAATATAAGATCTCTTCCACCCATTTAATTGTTTTCTCACTTTTTCCACAATTGGATCCCAAAATGTTAAGGATAATAGATTTCCCCCAAAGGAAGACCTAAATACTTTAAAGATCACTCTCCCACACTACATCTCATCTCAATATTCCTGCCAATCTAGAAATTTTATCTTGAGAGGAATTTATACTCACAATCAAATTTTTTTTCATATTGACCCTTAGCCTTGACACCATCCCAAATACCTTCACTATCTTTCTCAAATTATTATATTTTTCCTCGTTCCTTCCTTAAAAAAAATACTATCATCAGCAAATTGCAAATGGGATGCATAAACTCCATCCCTTTCAATAATGAAGCGCGCCACCAAATTAAATCTCTCTGCTCTTCTCACTAACTTACTCAACTCATCAGCAACTAAAGTAAACAAAAAAGGAGATAAAGGATAGCCATATCTCAATCCTCTAGTTGCTTTGAACCTTTCTCTAGGCTTTCCATTAATCATAATAGAGAAATTCATTGATTGCAAGAATCCATTAATCCACCCTCTCCATCTACTACCATATCAAGTGGACAGAAGGATCATAAGTGATTACAAATTTTGCAGGCAAAATGAAAAGATCAAATGACACAAAAAATGATTTTGAAATGAGATAGGAATCAAGCCCAATGTTCCTTCTAACATTAAACAAAAAAGGGTTGAAATCGGGTGGACGATCTCATATTTGTCGAAATATCATATTTGAGCAATGACTACTTTTCAGTTAAAAAAAACGCAATGACTATTTATGTGAGATGCAAAAACCGATAGATTGAACATTTTATGATGAGAATTCCTACAGTTTATTCTTTATCACTGGATGCATGATACTACCAAGGATATGGCTATGTTATGTTACCTATGGAAAAATTTTGGTATTTTACCAAAATTCACCTTTGACCGAAATTTTGGATGCAAGACAGTCTTGACTGTTTTGTTATAAAATTAAGCTAGGGCTGATAATAGAGCGTATACTTTCTGTGTAAAGGGTTCAATATCAATGATAAACATTTGTCTCAGTATTATAGAAAGAATTGCCAACAACCCCTTTATCTGAGTATTCAACAATAGCTATTTGAAGATCATCGCATTTGCATTTCTTCTTTTAAGTGTAGTACAAGCGCAGGTGCAAGAGAAGAACAAAACATATTTGGAAACAAGAAGAAAACAACAAAAGTGAACAAGAGCTAAAATATAAAGGAGGGGCAAGGTAATCAAAGGCATAACGATAAGTGACACTGTGAATGAGAAGAGTATGCAAAGTCCAAATAGATTCACATTTATACAGAAATATGAAAAGAGAATAAAGAAATAGAATCTCCAATCACACCTGGGGCATAGAAACTCAACATGCGGTTGGCATGGTACCTACACACCATCAGATCAACAAATATTTCCTTCAGATCAACCATCGAACTATTATGCATAAAAAAAGGAAATGATGAAGTTAATAGTTGTAAAAGGGATTTGAGAAAAAGAAAGAACAAGGAAGGGGATGCACAGAATAAATGGTACCAGGAAATGAAGGTGGAATGATGATCATGAGGTGATTTGATGATGTTGCCGGGGATCCTCTTGTTGAGGTCTCGCAGGATCTCGGCGAGGGGGCGAGTGATGCACGAGGAAGTAGACGACTTGTCCAGCGGCACCACGTAATTCGAATTTGGCAACGATGACGACGATGATGATGACTTCTTACTGCTATTATCATCGTTGTTGTTGTTGTTACGGTCCAGTGCCAAAACTTTCAGTTTCCCAGACCTACTAGAATTGCTCTTACCTGTATTGTAATGGATATCGATCCGCCTCCGATGGGAAATTGGGTGACTCACCGCCGGAAACCTAGTCTCATTCGCCAACGAGACCCATTTTCTTAGAAAACTGCCACTCTCAACTGCCATTCCGGAGGACGGCGGGCAGCGACTTCCTAATTGTGATTGTGTGGTCCGGACCGGTAGATGAGCTTTCCTGTTCCCTCCCCGTGGTAGACTTTTGTTTAAATATATATAATAAAGTGGGTGGAGATTAAATTTTGGGATCAAATTTAGATAAGATAACATATTATTTAGAGTTTTTATTAGGATTTAAATGACATGACACTAAATAAAAAAGTTAAAGTCAGCTGTCATGTCATTTGAATTCTAAATTTAATCCCAAAATTTGCCCAGGCTAACATTACTGAAATAATTAACAAGTTAAATTTTATTCTCGCACATTTTTCTCATTAAAAACATCACATTACTTATTTTTATCACATGTCTAATTATGTTAATATTTGATTAATTTATAATTTAATATATTTTTTATTTCAAATATTATTTATGCACGATAATATACATATGTTGAGAAAATTTTATCGAATTATGTATTTTAAAAAAAAATTAGATATTTTTAGCAAAATAATGGATAAACATAGATTTTAAATAATGTAATCATAAAAATGAAAATAAAAATTATTATTTAATATAGTGAGATAAATTTTTTTGGACACTCGAATTATATGTATTATCGTGTCTGGTTATAACTAGTACGCTCATAGAACAGAGGGTTTGTTTTTATGTATTCGATTCCCACCTTACAAATATTCAAACTCATCCCACTAAACTCTTTAATATAAAATTGTTAAATCCACTTTCATTTTATACATACTTAAGTACTACCAATCCTTTTAATATAGATAGTATTCACAACCTCCATCGAAAATTATTCTCGCTCTCATGTGTTTTTCACTTCTGAAGTTTATTTCTCTACCCAAAAAACACACACACCTAATAAGACAAAAGAAATTGGATTTGACTTTCAAAGAATGATTTCTCAATTGAGAGACATACATGCTGCTAGTACTTATATATTTGCTCGTCTTCTTAATTTTCTAAGGTCGATAAGGAAAATGAATTACAAATCTAAAGGTGATCAAACATGTTAATATCGCATAAAAATTACTTTTAATTTAAGTCCCATAAAAAGTTGAAAGATTTTCTATAATCTAGTTGTATAAAAATAAAATTACTTTTCTATTGGGCTCTCATGAGATGAGATGATGATATAGGAGTGAGAATAACTTATTGTTAAAGGTTTCAATAATATATAATAAGCATTGTAACGGAATCATTAATAGGTAGGGAGGGAGGGAGAGCGAGTATAGAATGAGAGTTAATTTAATCATTTCATATTATATAACTCAACAAATGCACATCCATTTATGAGAATAAAGACTAAACAATGTCATATCATTTTAGTTTGGTCTCATTTTTCAATCAGTCTAACATTACTCTACTACTGACTTGGTGTGTCTTTTTGCTAATTCACGTCTTAATTGTTTGTTGCTCAATTATTCTCATTAAAAGTTTCATGGTATGTCTGATATAGTTTAATATCTCCATAATTCTGCATGTCTTCTCTCTTACACCTGGCTGGCTGGCTGGCTGGCTGGCTGGCAATCATATTAAATGATTTAGTTAGTCAAAATACTCTGACATCTTCTACACACTTACTAGTTCTTGATTGATAGGCATACCTCTTATGTAGTACTTATTAACTAACTACATGTATGTGGCTCTTGAAAACATAATATAGAGTTCGCTATCCAAAATTTTATTTTATTTTATTTCCCTAGTTACTCTCCTATGCTTAATTACTAGATTCTCCTGCTGTGTTGGCCTTTCTTTTAATGAGAATCAAGAAACTAATGAGTCATTCCTATCTCAAAAGAAATATTAGATCACAAATTCTGTTTGCACAATATATATATATATATATATATATATATATATATATATAGTTGACCCAGCGTAGTTCCAAAGGCGGATCCAAGAAAACTAAAGTGAATACAGACCTAATGTTTTACATTATTTGAACAAAATAATTGTCCTCATGTTGATTTGAACCCTCCTGTGTGTTTTCCATTGTTATGTGCCTCAGTACATGGGAGGTGTGCCTTTGCCTAACCCTACTCCAAATCAAGTTAGGATCATTGTTACAACTCCATCTGTTCTTCATCTCAAGACTCACCACCCTGCACTCATTCAAGATCATGTGCGCTCCTCCAGGAGTCTTCTCAGAACAAGTGAGGCCAGCCTCATAAAAGAGTGATGACCAATTAGGCCAGTTCATTAAATTCCACGACATCCAATTTGAGATACCAACCGACCCCATTGTCGAAATGTCAAGTAGGCAAAAAGTGCAAGATCAGAAGGACCAACTTCCTGTGGGCATTTTGGTGCAACTATCTACACACGAAGTATCACAACGTTATTGTGCAGCAGCATCAGCTTTCTGCAGATTTGGTTTCTCCCTGGAAATGGGAACATGGTTCTGGTGGTTTGGCATGAGGAAGCTATCCTCGTATCATTTCAAGTCCCACGCGAGTTACAAGGCTTGTTATCTATTCCTTCACAGCCAAAGGTGAATAGTGCAAGTTCAAACTGAGGTGCCTCCCCTAACTTTCATTTTTCAAGGCAAACTCCATATAGAAATTGAAGCTTAAATACAGATAACTAAACAAGCCATACACATCTAATGAAGCTTACATACAGGTAACTAAAGAAGCCATACATGTCATAGGCATTGTAATCAAGGTAGTTTGTATCTGTTGGTAGTATGATGCACCCATCAATCATGTTGGAACTTGAGTACCCTGCCATTTCAAACTTTTACCTAGGTTTATAAAATGATAACCCAAATAGAAAGCAATTATATCTTCTTTTTTTGTTTTTTTTACCTTATTTAGCTTCTCAATGAAAATCAGCTCAACTTCTCGATGGAGACTCTCCACTTCCATTGCATACTCCCCACGATTTTCCTCTACCATTAGCTGCTGTAATTGCTGCCTCATCCTCTCCAATGCCACATCCAATCCACAAAAATCTTTGAAAACTAGAGCTTTGGTTGACCCGAGTTTTAAGAGGTTCTTAATCGCAAAAAGGGCCTGCAACACATCTCGTTAGCAACGCAACACAAGTTAGCTGAAATAAATACTTGCCACAGGCTATAAGAACTACCAAATTGCATCTACTTAAACTTCTATTAAGTGGGCATACAAATCAATTCATAGCCTACAAACACATTATTTGTAGCTTTGTTGCTCTCAGTTTTTGCCACATTTAGCAAATGTAGTAACTTTGTACGAAAAAACAAACATGGATTATTAATGCTTGTGAAATGCACTGTGCGCAAAACTCGCACACCCACAATCACATGAAATATTTTCTTCAAAGTGAAACTGTGAAGACTGACGCTAAAGAAAAACCTTCTCCTGTAGATCAAGGTCAGTTGATGCTGTCAGATCAACAACAGACTTCAAGAAGAAACGGTTGCTGAAAAATGGAAGTTGAGCTTGATTTCTCATATCTAATTGGGACCCTGCCAGATCAGCCACAAGAAACACTGATTTCCTGTGTATTCTAATATCAATACTTGAGTTGCTCAGAATATCCTACAAGACAAGACAAACCACTAGTTATGATTATCATTCCCAAGCAAAAATGTTTGAAAAAAAAACAAGGAAAATTATGATCTTCATTTTTCACTTGGTCACCTGAAGCATTAAATCTCCGGCTTCTGCATAGAACAATTCTTGGCCATCTATATTGTTTCTGATCAAGGCTGAAATGGCATACAATGCTTTTGTGGCTTCTTCTACAAGACAAGATTTCACCATCTTCATTAGCTTCAGCAATGCCCCATGTTCCAGGATCTGAGACCCTCAAATCTTATAAGTCATATTGCTTATGCAAGTCTTACAAGAATAATTAACAACTACAGAACTTCAGAGGGACACACATAATAACATAATGACAATGGGACAATAAGATTACTTAATGATAAAGATTCATTTTTATGTTCACAAAATTGTGTGTCCACATACCTGCTTCTGAACAACAAGGTCATTTTGACTGGCTTTACCAAGAATCCATGCAGAAGTTGTTCTCATCTCTGGGTCAGGGTTACTAAGCTCTCTTATAACTACGGAAAGGCCCCCAAGTTTGTGCAAATCTAACAAACATAAATATTGTCACTGAAGCAGTTTATAGAGGAGGATAGAGGACCATAGTATGAGCAGAGTTCAAGATTCAGAAGATACCACTCTCAGAAAAGACTCATCATGCAAGTAGTAGTTATTATAAAGCAATGTGTAAATGAAATTCTCAAAGGAAAACCATGGCAGCATATATATTCTGTTGCTATCATAGGGTTAATAGATGACAAACAAGATAGAAGAACAGGAAAGAAAGAAACAGAAGATGCAGGGCCCAAGGGTTTCAGTCAGTTTCTTGTCCCTGATTTTTGTTCAAAATAACTATATTGTTGTCCCAATTTCTTTTCGAATAATTTATGGGATGTAACATTGTAAAACATAATTAGATGCAAATAGTAAAATAACCTTATCCAAAAGCATCTTATGCTCTTCCAAACAATCAATTTGTCAATAAACTGAGAATGGTCTCAATTAGGCTTTGCAATAAAATAAAGAATGAATAAAAAAAATAAAGAATGATTTTGCTATGTGCTCTTTAATTTTTTTATAGTAATTAAGTCTTAAATTCAATATATTTCTCAAGTTTGAACATAGAAATATTTTTATTCATCTTTTGCCCCCTCTAAAATGAAATCCTATCCCAGCCCCCGACCACTTTGTTGCCATTTGTCAAAATAAAGACATCACTTCCTTATGGTTGAAGCCAAACTCCATCATGATCCTAAAAATCAAAAGAATTCACGAATTTTGTGAGCAAAACTCGGCCTCTATTTAATGGAGGCAATAAGTGACTTTTTTCTCTTCAGTACCTTTTTTCACCTTCTTCAAGCCAACCTCAATACACACACATCGTGCCAGCATAGTAATAATAAGAGTATTAGGGTTTAGGAGAAAGAAGAAGAGAAGAGAAAGAGAATAATCTGTGTGTAGTAGTTGTGTTGCCCTACATTCTCTTAGAGGAGTATTTAGGGTAATTACAATGGGTTTAAATTCTGTCCGGACTACCTGTAAACTATGTGATTTACAGACAACCAATCAATAGATGACAGCTCAGGTAACCCAACAAAATATTGGTTTCCCATCTCTCACTCTCTCGTTCCTCTGCATCTTTTTCTGTGTCTAACTCTCACAAACACTACAGATACTTTTCTGTGTCTACTCTCACAAACACTACCAGATACATTCACCCAGACGCCCAACACCTTCCCTCCCTCCCCCCCCCCCCATATCTGCAGTCTCGACGCTGCCCTCCTCTACCACCATTGACTTTGTTTTCCTAATCGACAAACAAAATGATCGCTGGTATAATTATCAATGTATTTACAAACTTTAAATTAATTGGTTAGTTACATAACCATTGCTAAACCCTCAAAAATTGATTCTAGAATGAGGAAAATGCAATATGAGGTTGGAATCAATCATATGTTCCATTCCTAGTAATTGTTCAAAACATCTAGCTATAGCATCAACACATTCTATGGAGAATAATTTGCAAAATAAGATTTTTTTTTCAAAGAACTCACAGCATCTGTTGAGAGGCGATGAGGACGGTGGCAGCTGGGTTTGAATGAGTTTTCACAGAGATAAAAGGCAAGGGGAAAGGTGAGATGGTGATAAATGAGGGCAGCAGTGGTGTGCTACTCCGTCTCTGCATCGACGCGTGCATGGATGCTTAGACTGGGACCCACTTCAACTGAGATGTCATCTATTGATTGGTTATCTGTAAATCACATAGTTTACAGGTAGTCCGGACAGAATTTAATCTCAATTACAATACTATCCTACACTACTAATTACAACTAATAACTAAAATACGAACTCTAATACTCCCTCTCAAGCTGGAGCATAAAGATCAAAGATGACCAGCCTAGAACAAAAACTACTGAATGCAGACCGAGCCAATAGCTTGGTAAGAATATCACCCAATTGATCACAAAACTTGATATATGGAGTGATAATCTGATAATCTCCTTCCGCATCAACAGATCTCGAATGCAATGATAATCCACTTCAATGTATTTAGTACCCTCATGAAATCCTGGATTACTCGCAATGAAAATTGTTGCCTAATTGTCGCAATGCCTCTGCATAGGAGAAGGGACCTTAATGCCCATATCGCAAAGTAAAGAATGATCCCACAACATTTCACACGCAGAATAAGTCACAGTTCGATATTCAACCTTCGCACTAGATCATGCAATTGTGTTATGTTTCTTATTGCATCAAGTAACAAAGTTACCCCCAACAAATGTACAATAGTCAAAAGTACATCATCGCCTAGACAACATTAGAGAAACCAATAATAGTTATAGATGATGACAAGCGATACAATAATCCTTTCTCTAGAGCCCTTTTAGATACCGAAGAATACGACAGACGGCCTTGCAATGCTTTCGAGGGACATGCATGAATTGACTAACCACACCATCTGCATATGTAATATCAGGGCGTGTAACTGTGAGATAAATCAACTTATCAACCAA
This sequence comes from Ilex paraguariensis, assembly GCA_963454935.2. Lineage (NCBI taxonomy): Eukaryota > Viridiplantae > Streptophyta > Magnoliopsida > Aquifoliales > Aquifoliaceae > Ilex > Ilex paraguariensis. Next base: position 155,232 of record CAUOFW020007314.1, on the reverse strand, counting down.
CCTCTAATATCGCTCTATGTCATCAAAAAATTCTTCACTCTCAACGTCTAACTTAAGTGTAGAGTTCATAGGAATATCTACCTCAATCTTAGGAAATATTGAACAAGTACTAAATCTTTAATATGAAACTACTTTCTCAAAATAGATCTTGAAGTAGGCTATAGCATTACCATATGAGTCATTATCACTAATGATAATGTCATCAATATATATAATAATAATAATAACACCTACAGAAGACTTACGAATAAAAACTAAATGGTTTGAAGTGGAGCGTTAAAAGCCAAACAGAAGTACAACTACACTGAATTTATCAAACCAAGCACGTGGCGACTGTTTCAAGACATACAATGCTTTCTTCAAACGACACTAATTGTTCCTTTCCAAACATAACCTGGAGGCTGAGCAATATATACCTCCTCGTATATTATCTCTGTGTAAAAAAGCGTTTTTATGTCAAGTTGATATAAGGGTCAATTAAAATTGATTGTAACAGAAATAAGAACTCTAACAGAGTTAAGACGAGCAACCGGACAGAAAGTCTCATTATAATCCACACCATTGATCTGAATGTAGTCTTTGATAACCAACCATGCATTACAGTGTAAACCCAAGGACAACTAACATGTTGCTTACCAGAATGAAGAGGGGTTAGATCTCATGTATAATTGTCACGATGGGCTTTCATTTCCTCATCCATAAGACGCCAATGCATGTTGTAAGAAACTAGGAACAAATATAGAAGGTAAAACTGATGCAAAACAACTAAAAAATGGGAAAGTCAATGTAAGGCGACAAAATTAGAAATAAAAAGTTGGGTATAACTACGAGTATCGTTCCTTAAGAGGATGAACTAAGAGGATGAACTAGCTGAGAGATTAGAGGACACGACCTCAATAGAATTAGGAGATGGCTATGGAGCTAGAGCAAATAAAACAACCTACCTGTGTTTGGAACAATGACAAATTTGCAAACGAGTAGCAATCGGAGAGGAAAAAGGTGCATAGTCTGGTAGAATGGGGAACAAGAGCTCTCTAACTGTGAAAGATTAAATCTGAGGAAAGTGTATGTCGGACACATAAAAGAAGGAAAATGACTCAAATAGGGTTATGGCTGGGATAACATTTCTGAGTACCAGAACATCCCAAAAAGATATATTTAACTGGGTGAGTCAAAATTTTATCTTAAATTAGACCAAGAAGATGAACAAATGCAGCACAATCAAAGACACAAAGAATGAGACCAAATGACGATTTATCAGGATATAGCAATGAGAAAGGAAATTTGTTGTCTAAAATGGTGGAAGACATGTGATTAATAAGATATACTGAAGTAAGAACAACATCAACGCAATATAGTTTTGGTAAATGCATTTTAAACATCAAGGTGCGGATAATATCTAACAAATGACAATATTTACGTTCGACAACTCCATTTTGCTAGGACGTATGTAGACAAGTGGTTTGATGGATAATGTCATGGTCAACACAAAAGATTATCAAAAACAATAGAGTATACTCAAGAACATTGTTAGACCAAAGAACTTTAATACGTACATCAAATTGAATCCAAATTTCATTATAAAAAGTAGTAAAGACCTTAAACAATTCAGATTAATCTTTCATAAGAAATAACCAACTCATACAAAAGAAATTATCAACAAAAATTATAAAACACTGAAAACTAAAAATATTTTTAATTCTTGTAGGATCCCAAATGTTTGTATGAACAATATAAAACGGATTAGACTGAAGACTTGAAGAATTAAGAGGAAAGGAACTACGGTGATGCTTGCCTCATTGACATGCCTTATATTCTAACACAAAACAAGTACTCAAACCAAGGATAACTTGACACAATTTTTGCAAAGAGAGATAACCTCGTCGAAAGTGCACTAAAGAGAAGACACAGTAGTACTCAAGGCAGGAAAGGCCATTGCGCTCATGCTTCACACCAATCATCTTTTTCGTTTTGAGATCCTGAAAAATACAAGATGGAGAAAAGGTGACCAAACACTATAAGGAGGACTTAGTTAACTTACTCTCAAATAACAAGTTAAAGGAAAAATTAAGAACAGACTGGGTTAATGACACATAATGAGGTAGGATAGAAATCGTCAGTCCAATGTTCATGTCGAAAGGAACCATAAGCTAACACTAGACGTGAACTAGACGAACGAAAACTAGAGAATAAAGAAGAAATACCAGACATATAAGCACTAGTTCTCAAATCAATGATCCAAGATAACGAAGACAATTGAGCAACTAAGTATGCAGAGTTACTTCCATATGCAGAGTTCCTTCCATTAGTAAGACCAATGGTAGGAGCAGATAAACGAGGAGAAAGTGAAGATAACTGTTGGATAAGGTGACTAAGCGGAGAAGAAAATCATCATGAGTGCCAGGAGTAGATGCAACCGAAGCATTGGTAGAAGTTTTATGTACTAGAGAACCTGAAGTATCATTAGACACCTGAGTAGTACATATTGGTTTCTCATACTTAAGCCCAATAATAATTTTCAAATGTCTTGTACCACCATAATAAGTATACTTTCACTTAGAACGACGATTATGACCAGAACGACCACAACATCCACTATATCCTGTGTATACACCTCTACGACTAAAATTATAGGGCAGATCACAACCACCATTCAAAGGCTCCATAAAGTATAAAAACACAAACAATTACTCTGCAGTAAATGAATCACCAGCAAGTAACAGTAACAGAACTGAACCAATAAACCACCAAGTAATAGACCAGAAAGTAATAGTCACAAAATATCCCAACAGAAGGGAAAAAAAACCAGAAAACATGCACCTAAAACCAGCCAGAAGAGCTACTATTCAAGCGAAAATTGCCCAAAATCACCGGTAACATATGACCCACAATACAAACAGATTATTCACAACACAAGCTGCATAAAACGAACTTAGGAATCAAAAAAATCAAACAAACCCAACATCAAAACTAAGTCTGGCAAAATGCAACACGACCCACTTATCCGACACAAAATTAGTGGGTTTGGGTTTAATCCTAACGGGTTTAGTTAATAAACAGATTGACCCTGACCCATCAGACATGATAAATCATCAAAACAGTAACCCAGGTGAATTTGGTCACTGTCGACAGCTTATTAAGCCAAAAAAATCAAAAAATACCCAAAACCAACTAGGCGGCTCACCAACACTTGTGGTGCAATCAACAGATGGCAAAATTGAGCCCTATTTTCACAAAAATATTCAAAAATAGCAAAAACTATTTAGATGTCTTCACAAAATTTTACAAAAAATCACCACCACTATTAACATCAAAAACCGAGCCAGAAGATGTGTAGTAGGATAATAGCTATATTGCACTATACTCTCTTATTTATAATAGAGAATTATTTAGGGTAATTACAATACTACTCTACACTGCTAATTATAACTAATAACTAAAATAAGAAATCTAACAGTATGCTTCTCTTTCCATTAGCATTGGCTTCTTGAAATAAGGGTTAGGATTCCTCACACAAATCATCAAGGAAACATTATAACATATGTAGATGCTTGACCACCATTGTCTTCACCATCATATCATAAAGAACATATTGGCTAACTTCTTTCAACCCCCTCATAGTTTGGCTTTCAAACACTCCATCCCTTTTGTATGAGAATAAATAGATAACCCCATGTGAATTTGGACTAATATGTTATTCTCGCATTTTCTGTTACAATTGATAGCAAGTGTGTTTTCCTCCAAAATGGACATTAGTAAAAGACAAACCTTTGAGATTTATAAAAAATAATAATGCATTTAACCACCTCTCACATCTCACAAAACCATTGCAAATGAACTACTCCTTTTCCCCCCTCTCTCTCTTTATTCCCCTCCCCCCCCCCCACCCCACCCCCCCCCACCCAACCCAAAAAAAAAAAAAAGAACACAGAACATACCTTCCACCTTTATTCCACTTCTCCTCTGCCCTCGCGATTACCACCTCTGCTACGATAGTGACCACGACTAGCAACTGCAACACTGCTCAACTTTTCCTCCATAATGAAAATCACCATAATTGTTCAGGTTCATTTCTCCTCAAAAATATATAAAGATCTGTACCACTATGGCTGCCCTGACTTTGATTTGGATTTTAAATTTTGGATTTTGATTTGATTTTTTGGATTTCAATATTTCATTTTGAATTTCACTTTCTTAGACTTCTAATTAGGAATTTGTCTTTTTGAATTTCGATTTTAATTTTCTAATTCTATGTACTTGATTTCAAAATCGATTATGTATTTGATATCAAAATTTTGACTTCGCTCTTATTTGGTATCAAAATTTAATTTGATTTTCTAAATTTATTATGATTTCAATCTCATTCTCTTTCAAGTGCGTAACTGGAGGTTGGTTGGATTATGGATCGAATTTCTTGGTTTGATGAATTGGGTCAAACTTATTGGATTCATGAGGTGGGTTGAAGAAGTTTTTATCTAGATTCGAATTGGGTTGCCTGTGTGCAATGGGAGTTGCAATGTGCAATGAGTTAGGAGTGTTCCGTCGTGGAGCGTGGTGGTGTGCAGTGTGAGGTGGTAGTGCACGGTTGGTGGTAGTAGCAATGGAGTGAGCCAATGACAATGACGCACAAAGGGATTGGGGTGGTGGTAGTGGTGTGATTTAGTGATGGTGCTATTAGTGGGTTGGGTGGTGGTTTTGCACGGTGGTGGGTTGGAATGAAGAAGAAAAAGAGAGTCACACAATAGTGTATAGGATAAGGGCATTAAGATACTTTTTTTCATCATTTTTAATGGGTGTTGGTGGTTTATTTTAGTCCAAAACACAATGTGCGCATACGGTTATTTTTAAATGATAGGGGAATGAAGTGCTTGAAGACCAAATAACAAGGGAGTTCAAAGAATTTAATAAAAACACATTCCACTGGCACTGACAAATAAGGATATCCCTCTCTAGTCTAACAACTAAGTTCCCAAGAAAAGTTACTTCAAACTCTCAAAGATGTTTACCTCAGTTCCATAGCCACACAAAACTTCATATTATGCATGTTTTTCATGTCAACTTTCATCATGACAGTATCAGCATCATAAGTTGTGTACCAAAAACATTGAGAATGCTAGCTAAATAAAGTAAACTGAGAAAGGTGCAGATATTATATCTGAACTATAATATAATTACGAAACCTCTCAAACCAAGCCCTTGGAAAGTTTTCCCAAAGCATACAAAGTGATTGTCACCTACTTACTCTACAATATGAAGAAGTAAAACTCAGGCGAGCGCCCATAAAAATTTCTTTGTCTAAAGTTTTGTGAAGGCATATTGTTAGCATCAAACTTTTCTATAGGCCACCAAAAATATGCAATCAATAAGTAAACAAACAAAATATATTTAGCTACCAAACCAAAGGTTTCTTGGAAAACCACTGGCTAGTATGAAACCTTTGACACTCAACCTGGCACATACCGTCTGTGAAGCAACCCAACTTGTGTTTCACAAAGTACACCTATTTCCAACTAATGATATTTTTCCTATTCAAAAGAAACTACTATTATTGCTACTATTAGTCTATTACTATTATGAATACTATTGTTATTATGATTACTATTATTTCAGGAGCTCTCATCTCATTTATGTGCATTCTTCTAGCCTAAGAAGCACGGATACAGACACAGATGTCGTATTCGATACGATACGGACACAAGAATACAATAAAGTTCTAAAATATAGGACACGGATACAGTAAGGATACGGTTAATTAAAATAATATTATATATTTTTTATATAAATAATATTAATAATAAGACCTAAAAATCATTGAGTATTTGGTTAATATCTTACAATAATTAAGTAATAAACTAATATATTAGAATGGGTTTTTTGGGTTTAACACAAGTGGGCTGTGGGCTTTGGATTAATTTATTTAACAAATACGAAGTAAGTTATACAATACTAATAAACGTTTGTTCAGTTGAAAGAGAGAGAGAAAGAAAAAAAAATTTGTCTAGCTAGAGCACCGACAGAGAAGCTGCCGGAGAAGAGAAACAGCCGAAGAGAGGAAGAAGAAGAAAGAAAAAAGGAAGAAGGAAAGAAACAAATTTGAATCTACAGTATATCCCTTCGCCTCTTCTCTTTCTATCAACGATCTGCTTCTTTTTTTTTTTTTTCCAGCCCCGTACTTCGCCTCTTCTCTCTCAATCGACGATCAGCTTCTTCTTCTTTCTTTTTTTTTTTTTTTTTTCCAGCCCCTTATTCCCTTATCTCACCCATGGTTTTCCAGTATCTAGATTTTTTTTTTTCATTTTCTATTCAGGACACTTGCAGAATTGTCGGACAAGTGTCCGGCCGTGTCCCTCGCATATCCGTGTCGGACACATGTCCGACACTGCCATGTCGACCCTCGCCAGAGTATCCATGCTTCCAAGCTTCCAGCCAAAGATAATAAGGATATCATGAAAGAATGAAATGATTCAGATTTAGGTCTGGATGTTTAATAGAAGAATGAATTTCCTTAAAAGCCACAATAGGGAATGGAGTTCAACATTGTCAATAATAGGAGTTAAAAAATGAGGTAGGGTTTGAATTGCCCACCAGGTCATTAATTAGATCCAGAGAGCCCAAATCGACAGTAAAGCGATAAGTTATGGTGGTCCTATACTTTCTTTATCCTAATATCCAAGGACTCTCATTTTGTTCTCTTTACACAATAGTACAATCCAGATAGCCAGTTGAGGCAACAAAATGACATCTCCTCATATCCACTCTCCCCCTAAAGAGAAGTTGTTGAACAGGAACGCAAGCATTTAATTCAAAAAACATAAAATGCATTTATTTCATATTATGATAACTCAAGAATTCGTTGGTTGCATTTTTTGTGAATTTTCCTTATCCTTTTGTGGGATTATGAGTAGCAAAATAGTCTTAAAAAACATATGTATTGCTTTTGCAGATCACATTTACCTTCGACTGGCCAGGGACAAAAGTAAAACAGACATATCAATACATATTGGAGGCACGAAAAAAAAAGAGCTGATAAAATCAGAGAGAAATTGGGGGAATGGATGAAACTGAAAATGCAAGATAGCATCCAATCAATGTAAGCAATGGAGCACCCTAGATAGATATTAATCAACTAGTTCATTCATGCTCCATGATTGTTTGGCCTTTCAGGCTGAATCCATGACCAAGTCAGACAACTGTCTCACATACAAACCTGTCTCACACAGATAAAGAAAGACGACCAACCAGTCTCATACACTGTTATCACCGAATAACACATAATATCCACCACTTCGTCCCACCAAGCAACCATCAGTTCCAAAAACAAACAACATGTCTAGCTACAATAGCTTCATATAACAACATGATGCCTTCTCATGACATTATAATACTGATGCCTGAAGTGATAGAATCAATTAAACCGATAGCAACCAGATTAAAGAAGCTTGACAAAGTAAAAACTAATAAAGCTAATGAGAAGGCTAGCAAACCTTAGCATTCCACTAAGAGATGGAAAGGGATTTGTAGTGATTCGATTTGTAATGGAATCACTACATGAAACTATTTGTCACTGCAACCTTCAAAAAAATGCAAAATCTAGCTGGGAAGATGTGATAATTTCGCCATTGAGAATATAAGCATGACAAAAGGAAAAAAAACTATTTGGATCATTGATTCAACGGGCTTGTTCTCTTGTAAATCTTACTTTGAGTCTTTGATTGATGACATCTCCCCCAATTTTTTATCCATCTTTGAAGATATGGAACTAATGGAAGGCTAAGGTGTGAATATTCATTCCAGAAGGACTTATTTGATCTAATCATACCAAGCAATCTTTTAAAAAGCGTTCTAAGTGAGTTATTTCAACTCCACGCTTTCTTTCCTTTGAAAGTTCAATTATTTTATTTGTAGCAAACAAGTAGTTAATTTATCAGAATCCAACTAAAAATAAAAAGAACTGAGTTTTCTATGGTGACATAAGATCTACTTGTAGAAAGAATCAAGAGTTTTGGATAATTCTTTTTTTTTAACCTATATTGTTGATTACTAATCAACAACCCTCTATCAACATAATAAAAGAGTGAATTCTTCTTTTCATGAAATTAGGCAAATTACACGAATTTCCTATTCCGGTCTTATGTATGTATATATAATGAAAATATAGAATAGAGTTTTACATCTTTCTATATCTTCCGATAATCCCATTTTGACTAGAAATCTTGGTTAGATTGGATTCCCTTTGAAAGTGTAAGTTTGTGCATGAGTCTAGGGATGACAGTGGACCGGGGAAAAACGGATATTCGTCCAAACCCGTCTTGTTTGGACCAGAGATGGACTATACGTATTGGACGGTAGACGTATACGGGAATACCCGTATAAACCCATACGGGGATGAAGGCGGGGATGGACTTACCCTTACCCCCGCCCCGTCCCCACTACCCGTTATATATATATATATATATACTCCAAAGATCTAACTAAACATATTTACTGTAACTGTCAATCTAGAAATATGGTAATCAAACTAACAAGTGGCATTGCTATGTGGTAATCTTATTAATTTTTTTCCCTAATTGTTCTTTTCTATGTATGCTCACTGATTGAAACTGTTAAGAGTTTGGATTAACCATGCTCTAAAAACAAATAAGAGAGAGTAAAATAGTTTTGCATTTCATCGTTAGTAGAATTATTGAATTAGCGAAATTTTAATTTTTCATCTTTTAACACTTTATGGTTGTAATATGAATTGTAATAATAAAAATTCTTCTAGAAAACTTCAAGTGTAGTGCTATCATTTTTTTAGTTCAATTTTTTTTTCTCTTTCTTTCTTTTCCTCTAATAGTTCCATTTCTCTTTTTGTGGTCCAATGACACTTTAAATAGAATACTATATTGTTTTGGCTTTTACATTTTGCAATCTACATTATGTTGTATTAGATTATTTAGAATGTTGTTGGATTATTTAAAATATTATATCTATTTAGAATTTTAGATTATGCTACTTAGGCTTGGGCTTAAGGGAAATGGGGACGGGGACGGAGATTAGAAATTTACCCGTGGACGGGGATGGAGATGAAAATTATACCCGTTAACGAGGGTGGACCAGGGATGGACGGAGTTTTTTTAAGCGGGTACGGGGATGAAGACTACACTCCCCGCCCCCGCTTCGGTCCACTGACGTCCCTACATGAGTCATTGCTCCTGAGAAGCTTAACACTAATGATTTGCTTTAAAAAGAAGACCTCATATTTATCTCTCCCCTCAATGGTGTGTTATGTGCAAGAAGGATTGCGAGAAAGTGAACCATTTATTTTTGCATTATCCAATTGCATTGGCCTTATGGAATAAGTTGTTTGATATGGCGGGCCTTCCTTTGGGTGGTTCTAAATTCAATTTCAGCTATGTTGCATGTGGATTATAAAGAATTTGGAAGGAAAAGTAAAAGAAGCACTATTTAGGAATGTGTTTGTTTTTTGCAATTATTTGGGTGATTAGGTTGGAGAGAAATTTAAGAATTTTTTAGGATAAATAAGAAGTGTTTGATGGTCTTTGGAACCAAATTCACTTTCTAGCAATTTTTTGGGCGTTGGTTTCAAAGTAACTTGCAAATATCCCTCTATTTGCAATTTTGGCAAATTGAAAAGCGGCTTTGTTTGTTTGCTTTTTTCTCTATGTACTGTTCTCGATGGTTTGTATCTTGGATGGATTATTTCTCCATCCATGACTTCCATTTGTACGCTATCTTTTTCTTTTAATAAAATTGTGTTTCCTATCACCAAAAATAAAGGAAAAAATATGGTTCCCAATAAATAATATGGGTGTTCCAAATGATTCAGAAATTGAACTGTCTACCTCTACCGTGACACTAAGTGCCAAAACAATACTACACTGCTACAATTGGAACTAATTTTGCTCCTTGAAACAAAAATGACATGGGCACTGCCCAATGCTAGGAGGAAAATCAGCAAATGTGCCATTTCAGCTCTAGTGGACAAGATAAAAGAACACTTACCAATTGCATTATCAATTGGCTCAACAAGTATCAAAAGCTCCTGCAATGCACGATGATGATCTTCTAAAGGTAGAGAGGAATTATTCAAGTCATCTATTGCAATTTGCATCAATTGTGCATCTGATGGCATTTTTATTTTCTCCATCAGTTCCTGTACAAGAAAAAAGATGGCAACAGAGATACCAAATAAGCACAATGAATGAAAAGAGCATGTGGCAGAATGCAAGAAATTAAATCCAAGATAGAAAAGAAAAGGTGATGCGCGTGCATATATGTATAAATTTAATAATCCACCAAACAATTCAATCCAATTCTTACAGATGGAAGTTTTCGTTTCAAATACAGGGACAAGCCATGCAGGGGATAATAACAATCAACATGGAAAACTAAGGATTCACGGTGAAGTCAACATAAGAACAAGTCAAATTAAGTTTGGGTTCATACTGAGTCTATTTTACATTGATTTTAAGCCACATTATTTATAATTGCCACTACACAGTTATTCATGTTTACTTAATAGTTTAGGAGACAAAGTATGATGGTTATACCCACATTTACCATTTTGCTTGAATTATTTGAAATTTTAAGTAGGAAGGTACAATATATAAGTTGAACCTCTTTTCCATTAACTTTATATTAATCCAAAATAAAGGGGGTAACAACAACACCAACAACAAAAAAGAAGCTATAACCATACAAATATAACAAGATTTAAATTAAGGAAAAATAATTTAGACTTGCTAAACATTGCAAAAAAAAATCCTAAAGTGCTATAAGAATGATTTTTGTGAAGAACGATTCATAGCATGGGTTAATGTAGCATAAGCCAATTTATGACTCTTACTCCAAGAATAATTTCAAAAAAGCTAGAAGGAAGGCCCACAAATATAATAAATGGCAAGAAAACAACAGACGCCCCACACCCTTACATGGGCAATGCCAAGATTTTGTTTTAGAGGAAAATCTAACTAAAAAAAAAAGTCCCCAGCTTATACCCAAAAAATTCAAGTTAAGGCATGATAAAAATATATTATGTTTCTGTCTATATTATTATATGCAACAATAAAATCAATTTCTATTTAGCCTAAATAAATAAGAATCAAAGGACAAAAAATAATTTCTTCTTGGTCTATTTCTATACAATTGTGTATTAAAGCGGAATACAACATTCTTTCACATCTCAATAATTGTCTTCATTAAATCTAATCTAAATTTCTCATTCATTTCCTTCGATGTACACAATCATCTAGTCTATAACAAAATCATCCTTTATTTTATTGTAAAATCTATTTAAACTAATCTTCTATCTTATTGAGGAATTGATTATTTGAAATAACAGAAAATGTTTTTGTACATACTACATCTCATCATGTTTTATTAGGTTACAACATATAGAAAATTTGCTGAGGGAAACTATACAAAATAGAGAACAACGTATTGTATAGAAGAGATCTATAGAATTCGATCAAATATTATATAAGGTCATAATGTTTCACCTATGTTATATTCAACCCATAAAACACTTGTTTTAGGGATGCAATAGGCCACTAATATACTGCCCCGGTTTCTCAAAAACGTTATTTGGTTAAATACAAAAAATTACACCAAATTAAAATTGAAAGAGCGCTAATCGCCTCAATGAAATTACGATTATCAATTTAACCTTGAAATATGATTAAACCTCTCAATTTCAATATTACAAAAATTATATAGATATCCACCCATCTTTCTTCAAATATTTTGTTCCAATCTTTTCTCCAAAATCAACCCAAAAATATTAAATAAAACGGGAAGTATACAATATAGCAAGTAACAATATGCTCAGCGGTATCGCATGCCAAATAAATGAGGGATCACATAACAAATGTCAAGTATCTCGAATAGTAGGTACGAATCAACCCATACTTCGCTTATCCCACGTAATGCGAGATCAAAACACAGATCTAGCATCTCACCAATCATCCCACCTCAACCCAATTTCCCACTGGGTCTCTTGGCTAGCAATGCATTGGACTTTTGACAACCGATCCAATCTCAATCCACACAAAACACAATCAATGTGATCAATATACTCAAAGAAATTAAATAGAAATTTCATAATTACGATAACACAAAATAAAATACAACAAAAAATAATCAAGAAAATCCTCTTTGCAAAAAGATTCAAGAATGAGCATATTGTATACCACCTAGTACCTTAAAATTGTCAATTGACCCCGATAAAATGGTACCTCAAGCCATCCAAAACAATATGCTTAAATCTCATAACAATTTGTCATAGAACCACCCTTTGATTCTTCGTCCAAAACTCACGACTTATTGGTCTGCCTCTTTCCTTTACTTATTCCTCTTATCTCTTTGTTCTTTATATAGGCACTACCACTTACTTTATTTTATTTCATTTTATTTTTATCTCTCTTCAATTAATTTGGTTGTCAGATCTTCCATAATGACAGTCGTTCCAATAATAGGCAGCCCACACACCTTTTCTTCATGACACACACACCATCCTATACATAACATTTATTACGTGAACACCACTCATTTTTTTCTTACAAAAATCAGTACAGTTTCTTTCCCTTTCTTTTATTATTTTTTCTATCCTTTAGTACTGTAACCATAGAAGAGATTCCATAATTACACTTCTACTCCGTTATAAATTTTATGTTCATGTTTTTTCCTTAACTTAGTTAATATAAAAACTATAAACCCCACATTATTAAATCTTTAAAATTCCTATTTAAAAAATTTGGGATCTCATAACTAACTTGTTGAAAATTAAAAGATAAAAAATAAGTCACTTACACAAATTTTCTTAAAACTCGGGGGCATATGTTTGAAATTAAACAAATTGTGGGAACATATATAAAAGTGGTTCAAAAGTCATAAGGGCAAGTGCCTCCCTTCCACCTAATGTAGCTCTGCCCCTGCACCCTTCACTCAAAAGAGAAAAGAAGAAAAATGGTTGTTGCACACTTCAAACTGACGTGCACTCTTATGAAAGCACAATTCACAAGCAGGGCCATTGCAGCGCTCAACTGATTGACTTTGATTTGGCCAATCGAAAATTCATTCTTCACTACTTAGTCATGAAACAATCCTACCCACAAGTGGATTGACCGTAAATACAAAGGAGGGTCAGATACAACCTCTTGCCTCAAGCACCCTATTTCTATATAGCTCTATGATTTTGCTTTATTGCTTTTCACACATTCTCTGTTATTATATTCGATTGAGATACTAACTTAAGCAGGTGGAGACTTCTAACCAATGTTCTATTTTGTAGCTTATGAATGGGCTAGCAACCATGCTAGCAAACCACATTCTTTCTCACTCTTGTTTGAGTGGGGGAGCAACTCAATATCTTTCTGGTTGTAAGATTTTTAGTCGTGTAGTTGGGATCTAATGGAATCTAATAAGAAGTATTAGAAGAAGAAGAAATCATACAACGGCCAATCTAGCTATCTTCAAATTCCAAGCCCCATCATTCTAATATGTGAAGAAGCAGGGCCACTCTCCTAGCTCATTAAGCCTCTTCTTTTTGCCAACAAAAAATGCTAAGCAAGTTATTTTAACTTCTACCCAATACTGGAAACAAAACATGTAAAATAAGCTCTATTTTTAAATGTTGATACCATAAGCCTTATAATTCTCACCTTTATTTCCAACTGGCGTCTCTTAAGCTCGCTAGGAGATAAACGCTGGACGTCTTGTGCAGTTTCCTTCAACTTTGTTGGATCAGAATGGCCTGAGTCAATTGGAACAAAGAGAAATATTTTTATTAATATATTCACACAACTGCAAACTTCCTACAAATTAAAACTTTGAAGTTTAAATTTCACATAAAGAGCATAAAAGTTGACCATAAAAGTAAAACTTGGAAAACAGAAAACACATGAAGTCGACATAAGTAGTGAAGACAATTCATCCAGCTCGCATCTAAACCCACAAGAAGTTTAATACATGATCAGTCTTGCTTAATAAGAGCAAATTCCAACACTTAATAGTCAAAGGTACTTATTTGAGTAGTGAATGGACAAGATAGCCTAAAGTTTGTCACTTCGTAAGGGAATTGCCATTTTGGTTGAAATACATTTTTAGTCTTTAAAGTATGCACTTCATTTAACTTTGATCCCCATTTTTCCAATTGCCTCACTTTAATACTAAAATCTCCAATTTACACTTAAATGATCCAGTCGATGATGACCCTTTAATTTGATATGATGACCATTTATTTGATAGAGAAAAATGCCACATGTGACATGACATCTAACTAAACTCACATTTGGTACATCCATACATAAAGCATCCTAGAGATGTCATGTTTGTCCCTCCCGGCGAAGCAAGTGGTAGGGTAAATAATTTTACTTTCACAAACACATGTAGCAACAACTAGAGTAGAGAGGGACGCTAACCAAAGAAAAGGCTCCGATCTACCTTCTTTAGCAGCAATGTTCTCTACTACTACTGTTTTCGATAATGCTACTGCCAGTGTTGTAGAGCATCCACATGTAGTTTTAGTAGATATCAGTATGCTTGTTTGTTGGTCTTTTCGTCTTTAGTACTACTAACCAAGATCAAATCCCGCCTGCAATTAGAATTGGGCACATGACTTAAATCAACAGGGCAATATCATAGTTATTATTGACCTGACCCCTATCACTAAAGGCAAGGCTACTCTCAGGTACAAATTGTGCAGCTGGAAATGGCTATCCTAATTTATTTTAGATGGATTAAGCAGCATGGCTATAAATCTTACCTTTACGGCTAGCAGTACCAAGCTTTTCTGTGCCCATAGGTTGACTCCCTGCTGCATTCCGACCAAGGCCTCACAAATGTGCACATTACTCATGAATCTAAACACTTTACTTATGTGAATAGGTTACACAGAAGGATGGGTTAGTGATATATTGTTATGTGTTCTCCTTTTTTGAACCTTTAGTATGTGTGTTTCTCTTGATTGTGTTGGGGGGGAATCTACAAAGCTAGTGTCACGGGATCAAATTTTCACTAAAATTTTGCCTCGTGATGGCACTGAAATCCCACACTCAGTCTCAACCAATGCACACAATCGCTCATAGAATTGCACAATGAACAAAATATTGGGCAAACACACAACTCCCAACAGGCACACTCGAATTACAAGCCAAATAGCCAAACCTTTTACTTCTCAGCAAGCCTAAAGGAAACCTGGCTATGGGTCCGCTTAAAAAACGTACTCAAACTCTCTTGATTGCACTGCAAACTCTAGCATGCCTATATATAGCATACAAAGTGACAATTACAAGCCCAACCGCATAGTCAATGCAAAATAACAATCAGATTCACCCACAAAGCTCCCCACAATCTGCTAACCATGGTTGAGTCCCTCTACCACTCCCACATATGCTAATTATGGCAAGGGGCAATTGCAGCTGTTGGCTGACCCAGCCATCAACTGTCCATAACTGTTGTGCATGTTGTGTATACACATGTTGTGCACCTACCTTCTTTGCGAGCCCCCACCAGAAGAGTTCCACGTCCTCGTCGAGAGATTGTTCCAATTCCCCTTGGTCTGATCAGGATCAATAATCTTCTTCCTTCGACTGGCAGCCTTGACCAAATTGTCCTTTGACTCGTCAAGCAACCCTTGCTTAAAACGAGAAACCCCATATGCAATAGAACATCCGGTCCTCTATCTCACCCCTCCATAGTTATTGCTACTGTCCCACGACCGACATCCGATAAAGGATACAAGCTAGAAACTTTGCACCATGCTCCAGCTCATTTTGTGATCAACTCCACAACCGGGCATAAAGGTCTTAAGAAGTTTTGGAGGCATAGTCTCAACCCATTCCTCCAAAATTTCTGCCACCAAACCAAGCTTCTCAACCTTCCCACTAAGTTTATTCTCTACCAAGGCTGAGAGATATGTCATCTCACCTTCTTGCAACCCAGAATTCACTTGCATAGCAGAGAGCATCTCCACTTTCTGCTTACCATCTCTTTTGCTTTAGTCTGTCACCTCTACGACACAAAGCATGCTATTCCCTCATCTGAGATCAGCATCTCTTTCAAATGTGGCATCAATGCCACCTTGGCCTTTACAAAGAACTCATTCCAGAGAATGACATCAAAGTCGTCCACAGGTAGAACCGTCATTCTCACTCGACCTTCCTATAGACCCACTTTCAAGCATGTCTCTACATTGCCACGTACTGTAAGTGCTAGTCTGGTCTTTCTTGCAGCCTCTTTCCCTCTTTTCTTTTCGAAAAGACCTTCACTGTTACCCGTTTTGAAGTGAATCAAGTCATCCGCAACAACGATGGCAGTGTGCAAATCACACATCCCCTGCCTACGCAACTCGACCTTAGCCTGTGCCCAGCCTTGCAAACCGGACATGAAATTGAAAAGCTTATCCTCCTTGGACATGTTCTTGATATCCAACATCAAAGAATTAAACTCTATCACATAATCACAAACGGTTCCCGTGTGCTTTAGTTTCTTGAGCGACTCCCTAGCAATCCATATCGTGTTGCTAGGAAGGAATTAATCTTTCAACTCCTTCTTTAACGTATCCCACGTCTCGATTTTGGCTCGCCCCACAGCAGCATCATCCTCACTTCGGGTCCACCACCAAAGCTTGACATCACCAAAGAGGTATATACTGGTGATGGTTACTTTCTCTCCCGCTGGCACATGGACATCTTTGAAATACTGCTTTATGTCCCATAAAAGTTCTCCAGCTCCTTCCATTCCAAGTACCTCTGAAGCCTTAGGTTCAAGGACCTTGATCTTTAAAGATGTCTTACCCATTCCAGGTCAAGAATGCATGGCCCTTTTCACTAGGGTCAGTTCGTCTTCCAGATTCTTGAGCTTGGTCTTGACAGCATCAGTGAGGGACAAACATCCTCTATCATCATTGCAATCTTAATGTCGATGTCTATCACATCACTGTCGAAGGCCATTTGCAAGCCTTTGATCTGGACAACATGTTACTCCATTTGCACAAATATACTAGTTTCAGCATCACTAACATGGGCACCTAAAAAATCCTCTAGACAAATCACACATTCACGTAATTCAACAACGTGTCTACCCGCCCTGATCAAAAACTGTAGCTCTGATAACAACTGTCATGGGAATCAAATTTTCACTCGAATTTTGCTTCGTGATGGCACTGAGATCCCATACTCAGTCTCAGTCAATGCATACAACCGTTCACAAAAATGCACAATGAACAAAATATTGGGCAAGCACATAACTCACAAAAGGCACACATGATTTATAGGCCAAATGGCCAAACTTTTTACTTCTCAGCAAACCTAAAGGAAAACTGGCAATGGGTCTGCTTACAAATCGTGCCCAAATTCTCTTAGTTGCACTGCAAACCCTAACATACTTATATATAGCATACAAAGTAACAGTTACAAGTCCAATCATCTAGGAAATGTAAAGTAACAATTAGTTTCGCCCACAAAACTCCCCACAATCTATTGACCATGGTTGAGTTCCTTTGTCACTCCCACATATGCTGACCATGGCAAGGGACAATTATAACTGTTGGCTGACCCAGCCAGCAACTGCCCATAACTGTTATACATGTTGTGTGCTAGTATCTCCCTCATGTTATGCACATGACAACTATTGTACAGAACTGCCATGTATGTCATGCACATGCCAGCAGCCAAGTGAAATTGCCACCGTCTGTAGTACACATGCCTCAACTGTTTGGAACATCCTCACATGTTGTGCACCTGCCTTTCTTGCGAGCCTACAAAACCTGATTAGCCTTGCCTTCTTACCAAGCCATGCCTAGCTCATGGCTTGGTCTTCCAAGCTAACCTTACCCCACAATTCAAGCCTACTGGCTAGCCTTGCTTGTGTCCAACGTGCCCATGCATGAACTGTCTTCCTCAGCCATGCATGGGACTTCAATTAACCCACCGGTTGTGACGTGCCCATGCATGCACTACCTCTTTCAGCCATGCATGAAGCTTCCACTAAGAACAAGTCCCTCCAATCATCAACCCTACATCTCAGGTCTCGAACTTTAGAATAACTTGCCTCTACCCATAACAAGCATTTGTTGGGGTCGTCTTGCTTTCGTGTGCCAAGGCTTTGGGGCATAGGGATTCCTAGCAAAGCTGGCCTGGCACCCTTTCGCGGAGCACCTCCATCTATAATAGCATTAGTGAGCAAAAACCTATTGATAGCAATAGACATACTTTGAGCCGAGGAGTTGTAATGACTTAAGCCTGGGGCATAGTCATTGCATGCCACTTGAACCTTTACCGATCCACTTCGTACCCCAACAAAACACAAGTCCAAATCCTTTAGGAAGCCAATTTTGCACTAAGGGTTTGTTTCACCAAGCAAAATCCAATTTGGCTAAAGCATAGGCGCCTTTGGGCAAGGCAGTCCCATGCCAAAGCCGAGCCAAAAGCTAAGGGGGTAACAACTAGCCAGTCCATAGATTGCTTTTGTTTTTTAACTAGTGCCACCTTTTGCGTATGCAGGTACTAAAATAACAAATTTTGTCAATTAGATCCCCAAAGAACACATGGCATTTTTTGTGTGGCACACGCTACATTTTCTATTAGCAATTTCGGGGAACATTAACTTAAATTGAAAATTTTAGGGATGTAATTAAAAAAAAAAAAAGTAGAGGGATCAAAGTGAAATGTCATGCACAAACTTTAAGGATCAAAAGTGAGCACGTAGCATTTTTTATGTTCCCCATTTTAAACTTTCTTTGTTGATTGGACCATTTAAATCCAAACTGAAAAGTTTAATGGAGACCACATTGAGACAAAAAGTATAAAATAGACCAAAATGGTATTTTATTCTACAATTTTTCGATAGCGTCTCTATATGTACCACACAAACCTATATTTGTAAAAAACCAACTCATTATTTATCTACAAAATAAAAAATATTTTGATTATCATAGATCTCTCAGAACCCTAAAAGTGTTTATAAATTTGTTCCCCCCCCAAAAGAAAACCACCGTCATTTGCTGTTGCCACGATTATTCTCTGCCTCTTTTTCCTTTGAATCAAAAACTCAACATTTGATCGGTTATCATCTTGCAGCCCTTGTTCCCCTTCCAAAACATTTTGCTCTGAGTTTGTCAAAGAAAAGATAAAAAAAGCACACTTAACATATAAAATAAACACCCAAAATCTTTAAGCATTACCAACAAGTAAGGATCAAAATTTTATTTCGGTGCATTATCTCAGTTACCTAAGAAATAAAAATATTTTGACGTGTTTCATAAACGTTTTCGACCCGTTTTAGAAACATAATGAAAAAAATAAAAAATTTATAAATTGTTTTTTCAAAACATTGGTCGAAATATACTAGAAAGTATCTTGAAATACCTTAAAACATTCCAAAACAATTGTACAAATACATTGAAATAATACAAAATACCTCAAAATATTAAAATTTTAATTACATCACTGATTTGTTTCGGTCTTCTTGAAACAACAAGAATGAATTAATAGGTATCAAATTGGTTTACTTGGATCCACTTAAACAATCAAAAATTCTAATAGCTCCTTTCATCTGAGTAGTTATATATGCATTAAAAGTTCAAACACTAAATATTCAAAATTTTATCCGGTAGATATTTGTCTCATGTGGTTGGAACCCAACGGCTATGTTTTCAGAAGTCTTCGAGTAGAGTTAAAACACCGCCTTAAACTTTTTAAGGCATAGATTTTATTGGGCATTTCATTTCTTCATATTTTAATTACCGTTACCCCAATTAAGTCATATTCCTATAATAGTCCAACTTTAAAAAACACTTCACATTAAAACCATGATTTACCAAAGTTTCCACATTTGTGCTCTCCATTGTAGCCCAGCAACTTGTCACACAAGTTTCTCAACATTATTTGCAAGACATGCATGCAGCGAGCACATTTTGCCTATTCTTTTCAGCCATATTCTTCTCGACCAAACTTTACATACCATTCCATTCCATCTCCCATTGTCACTTAAAAAATGATAGCTTCAGCACAAATTTACACCAAAAAGGAGAAAGGGTAAGGACAGCATTACAATAATAATGACTCAAAATAGATCCATGAAACCTAGAGGCCCCAAGAACAGCCTACCGATTTGACCTCTCCATTTCCAATGAAGATTGAACTCTGCTGTTACAGACAGTGGATGCTCCACAAGAGGTGACATAACATCAATATACACAAATGTTTCGAATGGTGTGAAAGGGCTTGATTAATCACAAGGAAATAGAAGAGTTTACCCTCTGTTAAGCAGACTGCACAACTGAATCCTTACAGACATCAGACTAACAATCAGCACAATGCTTAATTTGGGGGTATTTGTAGCAAGAGTCGCAACTATGGGAGGGCCATAAGCTTTGCAATCTCGTGACCCTTACTCTAATCAAAAGACTAAAGGCCCCTACTAAAGTTTCTAGGTTGCCAACCTACAACAAAAGCTTCACCTTCTCAAGCATTAGTCACGTAGAGCGATGATGACTTAAGGTTCATATTAGGGAAAGAAGATGGGGGAAGTGGGGGGCAGCCCTCAACCCCCTCATCCAATTCACTCCAACAGATAGACATGGTTCTGTAGTCAAAGCAACTTTGATGCAAGAGCATCCAAGAGGTTTTCCAAGACCAAGCGGACCCACTAACAGGCTTAGCTTATGCCTTTTAGTTCGCATATTTTTTTATATATTTATTTTCTACAATATTTTATGTTGTGTGAGTCTTATAGATGATATTTATGGTCCTAGTCTTGTTAAAAAGTCAAGTGTGAGTTTTTAATTATCTTGGAGGGCTAGGATAAAGAGTTATTAAGGTGATCAAGGGCTAGGGTTGCTGTAACCCTAGTATAAGTACCCTTTTTATTATTCTTATTGCAGAAAATCTGATTTTTTATTTTTTTTGGGTCTCTTTGCCCTAGAAATTATATATTCATGTTCCACCTTCAATTCTAGTGTTTTTTCTTGTTATCTTATTTCTAGAAATTCATTAAAATGTGTTGATTCTGGCTCTAAATAGCAATTTACAGTAGATCTAAGAATTTTGCTGCATCAATTTGGTATTAGAGCCTAAGAATCCTAGATTTACATCATGGCCGAACGTGGTAGTTGTTGTGGTGGAAGAGGAAATCAGTTCCAGCAAACTGAGAAGGCTGAGATAAGGCATATAATTGAAGATTTGTCGCGAGTAGTATAAACACTTTAGTGACAGGAATGAGCGAAAGCCAGTTTGGAGATTTTGGAAGGCAACTGCGACCTTTTTGACATACCGAAAGGTAGTCTAGAGGATTATATGAAGTAGAAGAGGAGAATCCCTTCCATAGAATTGAGCACATAGACAATCCAAATCAGGGTGGATTGGAAGAGAGATTGGTGTGTGTGCCCTTGATTTGAATGGTGGAGGAATTAGAATTGAGGTTGCTAATTTTTTTGGAAAGATGTATGCCAAAGATTATTTGAATTGGAAAACTAGTTTGGAGACCTATTTTGAGTGGAAACCGATGGCTGAAGAGAGAGAGATGCTATTTTTGAAACTTAAATTGAAGGATACTGCACTTCAATGGTGGAAGCAAGTTGAAGAGCAACGATCTCGACAGGGCAAACGAAAAATCTGCACACAACAACATCTTAAGGTAAAGATGCGAAAGCAATTTTTGCCAATTGATTATGCAATGGAGTGTTATGAAAGATTTCACACCTTAAAACAAAGGGGCATGACGGGGAGGAGTACACATCAGAGTTCAATAATCTCTCTAATTCGAGTTGATTTAAACGACTTTTCTTTATCTCAGGCTTGAACCAGTCAATTATAGATGAGATGACAGTAGGTTGTATGTTCACCCTAGAAAATGCTCAACAAAATACCTCAATGGCTGAAAAGAGAATATGATGTTATGGTGCGAGAAAACCATTATCTGGATATGTCCATGGTGCAACATAAAGAAACACAACTGTTGTCCAGGGTGTTGGAATGAACAAATGGCCTCAAAATTTGATCATGGGGTTGCTACAACTAGCCAACTAGGTGGTGAAAGCAATTATAGGTTTGCCTGAAAATGTGTTAATGGTGCAAACAGCTCAAGGACAGGGAATGATTCACAAGTTTGTTGTTTCACTTGTGGAGAAAAAGGACACATCTTATGCATGCCCACAATGAAGAGTCAACTTAGAAGTTGGGGATGAAGAAGAAGTAATGGAACCTGTTTATGATGAATATGTTGATGGTGAGGAAGGTGTTGAAATCCTTCCCGTACAAGGTGAGTCCTTGGTCGTACGAAGAGTGATGACAACAACCAAGATCAAAGAAGAAGAGGACTGGAGGAGGCATAACATTTTATGTACACGTGTTTTTTCCAATGGTAAAGTTTGTAATGTTATTCTTGATGGGAGTAGCAGTCAGAACATTGTTTCAAAGGAAGTTGTTGAGAAGTTGAAGTTACCAACCGAAAAGCACTCTAATCCTTACAAGGTTGCTTGGTTTCGAAGAGGAAATGAGGTAATAGTTACTCGTTTGGTTAAATTCATTATAAGTACTAATATTGATGATGAAGGTTGGTGTGATGTGGTGCCTATAGATGCATGTCATATTCTTATAGGGAGGTCGTGGTTGGACAATAAAGACCTGGCCCATTATACAGAAACTAATACCTAATCATTCAAGAAAGGTAGTGAAAACCTCACTTTGCAACCTCTAAAGGAAGAAGCTACAATTTTTCCTAATGCTAGAAAGGTTAATGGTTTTTTGACTACTCAAAAATTTGGAGTGGAGACTGGAGAGTAGAGAAGTAGGAATTATCTATGCATAGGTAGGTTGGAGTGTAACGAAGGCCCAACAGATTGAATTCCATGATTTTCCATTCGAAATTCAGCAACTTTTAAAAGATTTTCAGGAGCTGGTTATTGATGAGTTACCGCGAGGTTTGCCAGCAATGAACAGCATTCAACATACCATTGATCTATTACCAAGGGCAACTTTACCCAATCTACTGGCTTGCAGAATTCCACCTATACCTAGGGATGAAATACAAAAACAAATTGAAGTGTTGCTTGACAAAGATTTGGTGCGTAAAAGTAAATGCCCTTGTGCTGTCCCAACTTTACTTATGCCCAAAAAGGATGGTTCATGGAGAATGTGTGTGGATAGTTGTGCCATAATAAGATCACAGTAAAGTATCGTTGTCCAATTCCTCGCTTGGAAGACATGCTCGCTAAATCCAAGGTGTATGTTAAGATAGATTTGAGGAGTAGATATCATCAAATTCGAATGCAGAGTGGTGATGAGCAAAAGACCGCTTTCAAAACACTGAATGGACTCTTTGACTGGTTGGTGATGCCATTCGGCCTCTGCAATTCTCCGAGTACAATTATGCAAGTTATGACAAAGGTACTTAAACCTTTCTTGGAATTATTTGTTGTTGTTTACATTGATGATATACAGTTGGACTCGACATGAGCAGTTAGTCTATTTACGTCAAGTCATGGAGGTTCTTCGTAAGGAGAAACTCCATATAAATATGAAGAAGCACTCTTTCTTATGCCACAAAGTTGTGTTTCTTGGCTTTATTGTTTCCGCAAATGGCTTACAACTTGATCCAGAGAAAGTAAGAGCTATCAAGAAGTAGCCAATACCACAATCTATGGGTAATGTTCGCAGTTTCCATGGATTGGCTTTGTTCTACAAGAGGTTTATAGAGTATCTGAAGGGAGTTGAATTTAAGTGGTCAAAATTAACACAAGGGGCCTTTGAACAAATTAAAGAGATGATGACAGTGGCTTTAGTGCTAGTTCTACCAGAATTTGTGCAGCATTTTAATGTGGGGTGTGATGCATCACATGTGGGAATTGGGGTTGTTATTAGTCAAGAAGGAAGGCCCGAGGAATTTTTCAGTGAGAAGTTAACAGAAGACAAACGTCGTCATTCCACCCATGATTTGGAATTTAATGCACTTGTTTGAGCCATTCAACATTGGGAGCATTACCTAGCATACAGAGAGTTTGTTGTTTATTCTAATCATCAAGCCTTGAGATACTTGAATTTGCAGACGAAGCTAAATTCCAAGCATGCCAAGTGGAGTTCTTATCTACAGGGTTTACTTTTCTCTTAAATACAAAGCTGGTGAGTCTAACAAAGTTGCAGATGCATTGAGTAGGCGAACTCTGTCGTCGATAGTGATGAGTACACAAGTAATTGGGTTTTGAAGAACTGAAAAATCAATATGAAAAAGATCCATTTTTCAGCACTATTATAGTTGAACTACAAGGTTCAGCAGGAAGAAACAAGTTATCATACATGTTATATGATGAGTATTTATTCTAGGGAAATTAGTTGTGCGTTCCTAATAGATCCCTAAGCAGCGAACAGGTTGTTAGGGAACTTCATGGTAATGGATTAGGAGGTCATTTTGGAAAGGACAAGACAATTGTGATAGTGGTTGGTGGCTATTATTGGCCAAAAATGTATAAGAATGTGGAGAAGTTGGTTAGAAGGTGTCCAATTTGTCAATTTGGTAAGGGAAGTTCGCAAAACACTGGTTTGAACACTTCATTACCCATACCAGAAGCTCCTTAGGTACATATTAGCATGGATTTTGTTTTGGAACTTCCCAAGACAACAAGGGGATACAATTCTATTTTTGTGGTTGGATCGTTTTTCTCAAATGGTCCGTTTTATTCCTTCTTCAAGAATTGTTGATGCCACAAATGTTGCTGATATAGTATTTAGAGAAGTGGTGAAACTACATAGAGCTCCAACTTCAATTGTTTCTAACAGGGATGTGAAGTTTATGGGAAACTTCTGGAGGACACTATGGAGAAAACTTGGGACTGCACTTAAGTATTCTAGCACTTGTCATCCAACCGAAGCTTGGGCAACTTGTTGAGATGTCTTGTTGGGAACTATGTGAAGACATGGGATTCTATTATACCACAAGATGAATTTGCCTACAATAATTTGGTGAGTAAAACTACAAAGAAAACTCCATTTGAGGCAGCTTATGGGCTCAAACCTCAACATGTTCTTGACCTAGTACCACTACGGCAAGAGGCTAGAGTGAGTGAAAATGGAGAGGCTTTTGCAGGTCATATTAGATGAATTCAAGAAGAGAGAAGGAAACAATTACATCTTGTAATGAATCCTATGCAATAATAGCTAATCCACATCAGCAAGCTAAGGATTTTGAAGAAGGTAACATGGTGTTAGTACAATTGAGGCGAGATAGATTTCCTAAGGGCACTTACCACAAGCTTAAGTCAAGAAAGTTTTGTGTCATGCAAGGTGTTGAAGAAAATTAGCTCGAATGCCTATATATTAAAATTGCCACTAGATTGCAAATTAACCCTACCTTTAATGTGTTTGACTTGTATGTGTTTGAGGGATTTGATGTAGAAGTAGTTTCAAGAGAGGCTCAAATTAAACAACTTCTAAAGGTGCAACCAGATGTTGTTAATGGACGTCATAGAGGTAAAATCCAGGAAAAAGAATCAATATAGATGGTTCTTGGTGAAGTGGTTCGGCAAACCAACTAGTGAAAGCACATGGATTGCTGAGGAGGAGTTGAAAGGGATTGATCTAGAGGTTTATGCTGAAATTGTGGAGGCTTTCTCTCCGGAGTTAAGTTTCTTCTAACCCGGAAGGGTTTATGCAGGAACATCCAAGAATTTTTTCAAGACCAAGTGGACCCACTAGGCATAGCATATGCCTTAGTTAGAAGATTTTTAAAATTATCTTTTTATTTTCTGCAATATTTTATGTTTTATGTGAGTCTTATAGATGGTATTTATAGTCCTAGTCTTTTTAAAAAGTCATGTGACTATCATGTGAGTTTTTAATTATCTTTGTGGGATAAGATCAGTGTTTTGAAAAGCTCGCCTAGGCAAGAAGCGAAGCGAAGGTATCTCGCCTTGAACACCCCAGACGAAGCGAATGTGACTGAAACGAGAAAAAAATGAGAAAAATGAGCGCCTTGCGCTTAAGCGAAAAGCAAAAAAGCGAACGCCTTTGTCATGCGAAGCGAAGTAGCCTTTTATTTTTATTGTGGACCGTTGAATTGTTTAATTTTTATTGTGAACCGTTGGATTGGGGCAATTGAAAGAAAAATTATAAGATGTCAATACACCCAATTACCCCCTTATCCCATAAATATAAACCCAAACCCTAATTTGCAGGATCAGACCATCGTTGTTGTTCCTTCCTCTCTGGTCACAATCGTTGTTGCTGCTCATTCCTCTATGGTCAAGCGATCACTGCTGCTGCTCATCCTCTCTGGTCAGGCGATCGCTGCTACTTAGATGATCGACTGCTGTGTTGTTCCTTGCTCGCTAGTCAAAGACGAAGACTACTGTTGTTTCTCCTCCCTCGCTGGTCCAAGTTTGTCTCCTCTTTTTCTTCTCTCTTATGTATCTCTTCTTCCTCTGTTCTTCTTCTTTTCTGCTTCTAATTCTGTTTTTTTTTTTTTCTGCTTCTTCTTTCTATTTTCTTTCTGCTGCTTCTTCTTTTTTTTTTCTACTTCTTTTTGTTTTTTTTTCTGCTTCTTCTTTCTGTTTTTTTTTTCTGTTTCTTCTTCTTTTAGCCTCTTCTTCTTTTTTTCTCGTTTTTTTTGCTTCTGCTTTTTTTGCTTCCTGATGCTGAATGTTGTATTGTTAAATGCTGATAGTGTTGATTTTACTGATAGTGCTGATTTTGCTGAATGCTAAATGCTAAATGTTGATGTGCTGATTTTTTGTTGTTTGAATTTAAATGTTTAAACTATGACTGTTTTTAAAATTTGAGATATTATTAATGTTTGTTTTAATTTAAATATTTAGTATATATAAAATTAGAACTTAGATGTTTCGAAATAATTAAACTAAAATATTTACTTTTTTTTTTTAACTCGCTTCGCTTCGCTTCGGTAAAGTGTTTCGCTTCGCTTCGCTTCTTGCTTCTCGCCTAGACATTAGGATCCTTGGTCGCTTCGATTCGCTTCTTAAATAACACTGGATAAGATTAAAGAGTTATTAAGGTAATCAAGGGCTAGGATGCTAGGGCTGTTGTAACCCTAGCATAAATACCTCTTTTTTTATAAGTCTTTGTAGCAGGTTTTTTTATTATTCTTATTCCAGAAAATCTGATTATCTATCTTTCTTGGGTCTCTTTGTCCTAGAAATTCATATATTCATGTTTCATCTTCGATTCTAGTGCTTTTTCTGGTTATCTTATTGCTATAAATTCATTAAAAGGTGTTTATTCTTGCCCTAAATAGCAATTTGCAGCAAACCTAAGAATTTTGCTATATCAAACTTCGTCATTTTCAAGTACCCATCAGCCCTTTCAGGGTTCCTTAGGGAGCAATTCACTAGATTGATTGAATGCACAAAACCTTCAACTGGCTTATATTCTTCTAAAAATAATTAGCTCCGCCAGAAAAATCTACCCCCAATCAAGATGCAGGCCTCAGAGTTAATACAGTCAAGCTACATAAAGAACTAGTTTTCTACGACCCTTGCTGAAAATCTTGAGTCAAAAGTGTCCTCCATTTGTAATTTGATCAATTTATACTATTGGTTAGTTTATCATGGAGTTCGCAGCAATGTAAAGAACGGAATTGAAATAATAAAAACAAATGGGAAGGGGAGGAGTAACAGTACCTATTGCCCACTGTAACATTCCGTCGAGGGAAGAAAAACCGCCGTCGAACTGGTCCTCTTCATTCAACAACGACGCCGATGACTCATCTGCTTCAGCCTTCCTCACAAGATCCCCTTCCTCTTTTGCGGTTGACCAAAACAAACCTCCCGAAGCCGACTTATTTACACGTTCAGCCGTCTCGATTCCCATTACCATCGCCACCATCAACACCAACATTGCTATAGTCCTTCCCATCCTAACAATAGTAGCACTATGGACTACACACAGCAAGGCTGCAACGGTTTTGCAGTGCCGGACAGGTAGGTATTGCTTAGACTTGGAGCCAGGTATAAATCCGAGAGATCTGGGTCGGGCGCGAATCTTCTAGGGACCGATCGCTAATCTCGGCCGTTGGATATATAGAATTCCACGCCCATCCGAGTTTGCATGAAGTGTGCGGGCGACTTTTCTGATAACACGTCATCTTTCGCAACTCAGACAGTTGATGATGCTTTTGGTGCTGTTAACAAAAAATCGATGGTAAGCATTTCGTTATTTAATTATCATAACTAATCTTATTTTCTTATTAAATTAGTTTCTCAAATTATCAATATAATAAAGTATAATTAAGTTTGAATTTAAAAAACAAAGAGACGTCAGATCGTTTTGAGACAAAACAAAAATACATCCAACGGACAACGTAATCCCAACATAAAAGACGGTTCAAATTATCTTAAAAATTTTGATCTAACGGTATACAGTTAGTCCTAAATTTCTTTTTCCAACCATGAAGAAGTCTCTTATCGTAAGACTCTACACTCCTATCTAGCATACGTCTCTATCTTAAATTTGAAAAGACACAATAATAATTCAGATTAAATTCATTTTAAATTAAATCATCTAAATTTTATCTAAATGCATTAAACTTAATCCAATGGCTCACAACACATCCCACACAAAAATAAAATCTCATTAGGGGCTAAACCAGAAAAATACTTTAGGGTGGGCATATTAATAAATTTTAATTATTTTTTTATCAATGTTACCAATGACTTAATTCAATGTAACTGTTATTTTAGTTATAAATTTCAATATTAGATAAAGTCTACTTTCAATCAAAGGGGTGCATTGAATTATATCATCAAATTAGATCTAAATAGCATTTTTCATTTTTTCTTTTCAATTGACCATAGAAGTTCATAAATTCATATTTACTATAATTATGCGTAAAAATTCATTAAACATAAAAGGTTAAAAAACGATTTGGATGGAATAAACAAACAATAAATAAAAGTAAATTAATTAAAATTTTGTATGAGACTAATTATTATCATGTTATAATTAAATCTGATTATTGTTTATCATTTAAAAGAATTACAAATCAATGATATTAATAAATACTTTTTTTCTATATATAAATTGTAGTAGCAGTCTTTCATTTATTACCCTGTAATTTATTATATTATGACGCTCATCTCTATATAATAATAAAATAATCCTATAATTTAGAAAAATGAACGCGATATGTCTAAAAATTATTCGGACATGTCTGTGTCTAAAAATTTAAGAATAATAGTAATTGCATCTAATTCGAATTTAATTTTATATCTTAACCAAAAAAAAATTCAAAATTTAACTAGTAGGAACTCAACGGTTTGTGACCATTTGATGGATAGGATACATTATTAAATGTAGGGACTCACTATTAGATTTAATATCACAATGGTCACAAACTAATAACATTATTTAAAAATTAATTATTATTTAAGTAGTCGTCTATCTTAATCGATATCACAATAATACAATAATAAGGTGGATACAATTAAATATGTCTAAATTTTATTTTAAAAAATATATATTTATTGTAAAAAAATTGATGGTTGGCACAATTAAATATATCTAAATTTTATTTTAAAAAATATACATTTAATGTCAAAAAAAAAATTGAGAGGGGCACGTGCCCCCTGGTCAAAAGGTGGCTTCGCCCTTGAATCCCACACAATTTAACTACACCCACATGCTACCTATTTTGTCTAACACATAGCCCAAACTCTTTCTTTTTCCCCCATTAACTGTCTCACCTCTTTTAGTTTTTCAGAAATCATTGTCATTCTCCTCAGTCTCTCATATCTCTGTGCAGACTCCAACGATGGATAGAACTTCTTCAGCGACGCACGACATAATCTGGAGATCCACTGAATTTACCCACTCCGACCATCCACTCTCTTTCATCCAAATTGTATTGGCAGTGATCTAACATCCGGAAGTACTCTCACTGGTAATCTCTCCATCTCTGGTAAGTGTGAATATGTGTATATATTGACACTGATACAATTATCATGCAATTGAAACAAACGCTGCAAATTCCATCAGTCTCGCAAAAATCAATAAAATAAGAAGAAATAGTGATAAAAAATACTACCACCCCATTTAGGTTCTGGCCAATCATAAAGTAATTTGTTTGATGGTATAACAACTTGGTTGATATAATAATAGGTGTGAAATTGATGCATAGATATCGCCCACAGCCCAAGCAATGTAAGCCACGCCTTTGCTCCTCTCCACTGCCACTGCCCCCATCCACTATCCACCCACAATTGAATATATTGATGGATTTTTAGTGATAACAATTCAAAATAATAGTCCGAGTGGATAAATCAAACAAAAAATGAATATCTTAAAATTGTCAACAATGGTTTCCTATCGTTCGGAAAAGAAAGCAAGGAAAACGATCTCAAATTTCATTTATACTCCCATAATTTTAGTGTATTTACATTTTACCCCTTAATTTTTAGAAACATCATTATTGTTCCTTAAGTTTCAAAAATAATATTATAACCCCAAAACTTTTCTGAAAATTCTTCTTCTTCATATAACTTTAAGGCATATTTGACACATTTATTAGATCATGTGTGGGGTCTATATCTATAACTAATGCTAGAATTACCAATTGCTTATAACCAATTATTTTCTCTCTATTTACTTTCTAGCATAAATTGTATAAGTGGAGTTTAGCCTCATTTGAGGCTTTAACACTCAATTCCTATTGGTTGGAATTTTGGAGGTGTGTGCTTTATGGCGGATGACAAACTGATTTTGTGGGTAGTTATCAAATATTTTATGTTTAATTTTTATAATTGTGCAGTTAGCAAATATTTAACATTTATGTGTGTTTATGAATATTGATGATTTTTTTGTGTTGGTTTAGTGGTGTATGCTTTGACAATAGTTTATTGTTTTTAATTTTTAATATTTGTGTGATTTAGTTGTGAATGTATTGTCATTAACTAATTGTTGTTAAATGTTATATGTTAAAAATGTATTGTTTGTACCTTGATTTAAGTTGGTTTTATTTAATTTCTAATTTTACGATAAAATTTTGCATAAAATTAAAAATATTTTTATTAAACACACATAAAATACATAATATCTCTAAGTTTAATGCTTCTTTTTCAATATTTTATAGTTTGACATTTGATCTCAATAACCGCATACACGCCGTCACTACAACACAAAAATCAATATCCAAATGGACAATGTCACCATTTTTGGACATGTAAATTATTTAGTATATCGATTTTTTCAAAACATTTGGTATAATATTTCATTAAAAACCATTATATACTTACTATATAATTTTTCATCTTTCTTATTATAAACTGATTCACACCTAGAGTACACTATAAATAGATCTTCTTATCACACATCTTAATACCGATGATTGATATTTACTTCTTACGTCTTATCAATCAATGAAGTTTAAATTGTCTTTATAATTCATAAATAAAAACAAGTTATTATTCATACCAAAAATAAATCACTACTGTATGAAAACATATAATTCTCAGAAAATTAAAAAAAAAAAAATCAAAAACCCAAGTTAATCAGCAATTAAAAAACTAATACAAAAAAAAAATAAGATATCAAGTGCACCACCCAAAAATGTTCAAAACCAATCTAATCTTTATGTGTTGAAATTATTCAAACATCATATCTTTGTGTGTTGAAATTTTATAACTAACATAGTATCTTCAAGTACGGGCAATGACTATTATATCTATATAATAAAATAATTATATTGTTTGTCTTGAGCTTTTGGCGACTCAGATCGTTTTGATCCGATGGTCCTAATTGGACTTTCATTTATTTTAGAACTTAAGACTCTCATCTCTCATATAACTCTCTCTCTCTCTCTCTCTCTCTCATATTGTTATCTTCTTGTTTTTCCTTTGTATTATTTTTGTTATTATTTACTCCATAAAACAGATGAAACTGCATGTTATGTAATTATTTATTCCATGAAACTAATTAAATTTTTTTATATACTGACAACATATAATTTATCACTTGCTTCTTAATTTGCAAATAACACTTAATTTAAATCAAAAAATAGCACATTGACTATAAACATTAAATAATATTCAACACAAAATAAACCTTAGATTATAAATTTATATATAATTTTATCAAAAAATGACATTTAATTTTGTCTAATTTATATTCAACTTTGTCGAATTAATATCAAATTAGTTTTTATTGTTATCAAATTAATATTGAAATTTATTTAATTAATTTTTTGGAGTACTAAATTATATTAATTTTTTAAGTACTAAATCAAATTTTATTTGATTTTATTAAAATTTTAAAATTTTTTTGGTATTAAATTTGGAGAAAGGAAATTGTAAAAATAATAAAGTTTTTTGAGAAGAAATTATCAATTTCTGTTAGCAATATTGACAGAAGGGAGATAGAGGGGGTCTCTATGTAATGTATTTTAAACATCAGGGGTCTCCGTATTATTTATAAAATATCAGGAAGTGTCCATGTAATATTACCAAAACTTAGGCTATGTCCATAATTTTACCCTATATTTTAATTAAATATTAATTTATTATTATTTTATCTTACAAGCTTGAATTATTGTATTTTTAATAAAAACAGTTATTGGTTAGGAGAGTTTGTAGATAAACAAAAAAAATGTGTGTGGGTGTGTTTCTCTGTATATTTATCTGTGGAGGATTAAAAATTTGGTGATAAATTCATGAGCATGATCTAGTTAATTTTATTTATCACTTTAAGATTGTGAATTTAATTGTATTCTATTAATTTATTTTTTTTTGCTTGAGGTATTTATTACATGGGAATATGGTAGTTGAGTTTATAATTATTTTGTGTTATTGGATTGAGTGGCAATAGAGGTGATAAATTCATGAGTGTTATAAATGAACAAGATTTTATTTATTTCTTAAAGATTATAAATTTCAACGGGTTATGTTAGTATTTATTTTTTTCAGATGTATTTATATATATGGTGTTATTTTGGGGAGTTTTTATATATTTTTATGACAGTTCTATTAATATAGAGGATATGATCGACGATATATTTTGAGCCATTTTAAAAAAAAAATTAGTACGAATACTTTTATGTCATTCTTTTTGAATTTGAACAATTGTTTAAAATTTTTTTGTTTATTATATAGTGTCTTCAGACACGGTTATAACTAATATTCCTATAATATTGGATCTATTTAAAGATAACTTAAATAGATAACTTTTAATCAAAATAAATCAGATCTGTTTAGACCTTAATTCAAAAAATTAATTTTAAGAACTTTTCTTTTAATTTTTTAAAATTTTATCGCGAATTACACATGAAATATGAAGATTACTACTTTTCTAAGTTTGTACTTCACCTATTCTACCCTACTTTCATTATCTTATTCTCAATATCATCATCACCACCACTACATAAACTCATGTTAACAATGTGAACTTTATATTCAAATTTATAATTTTTAAAAATAAACTAGATAAAATAATATATATTTAATATAAATAAATATATCGACAAAAATATAAAATAAATAAAGCAAAACCAACCAATTAATCAATTCACAAAAACAAATTGAAGACATAAATCAGTGCCTATTATTTTGTTCTTCAATGCACGAATCAGTGCCTATTGAAGACATAAATCGGCGTCCATTGAAGTAACTTATACTTCTCATTTGTATTTTTTTTCTAGGGATTTCCTAACCTAGAGTGGTATTGGTTGAGTTCTCTCATTATTTCGAGTGGAACAATTTTATGTCAAGTGAAACGATTCATGTGTCACCCATTAAATAAGAAAATCAGTTAGAATGTTTTGAGTCCACAAGAAAATTCATCAACTCATCACATATAACACATGTTTGACATATTTATTATAATAATAAATCATGATTGAGCAAAAAAATAAAGACAAAAATAAATTACTATCAAATTCGAAATTCATATCTAAACCGTTCAAAGTTCAAATATACCACATTTGCTACCAGGCTATCACTATCAATAACTTACTAGTTACTACCAAGTACCAACCAAATTCTAAAAAGTTCAAATTCTAAAGGATGACAGATGAGAGTTTTGGAGTGAGGAATAGTGTTAGAGATGACACAGCGCGAGAGATGCAATTGCAAGAGAGGTGAGGCAGAGGCCAAAAGATGGGAGGCGTGCGTCAGAGTGAGTTTGAAATATGGGAGGCAAGCGTAAGAGAGCGAGTCTGAAAGATGGGAGGCATAAGGTGAGGCAGAGACTGAGATACCTAATTTTTTTTTAGAATTTATAGTATCACTGTTAAAGGGTTAAATAGGTTGAAACGGATTTAAGGGTTAAACATGAAATCAATTCGTTTTTTTCACAGGCTTACGGAGTTAATCTATTAACTACTCGAATCCGTTAAGAATACATCCAAATCCACTAAATTCGTATCGGGTTCGTGTCAGTTTCAAGAATCGTGTTTAAGATTATCAGGCCTAATCACAACTTCTGTCATCCCCATCACTTCCTCACACCACCCCACTAGCACCATTCCAAATGTTGTCATCTCTACCACCATTTTAGCCGCCACTCTCACTCTCTACTACCAACTCTATCACCATCACCGCCCACCACCACCATTATTACCAAGGACGAAGTTAGGAATTAACATAAGGGTGGACACTTTATTAAAAGTTGTATTGTTTTCCTTCCAAATGACTAAAGAATACACATAAAATTCTTAAAATAATATTTAGGGGACTTTGTACCCAGAAAGATTTGAGATGGTTTACTTTGCAACTTCAAAGTTTAGATTTCCTATATTGTACCTTTAATGTATTAAAAATATTATAATATGACCCTTTTGCTAGTTTATGTTTCTTATTCTATCAAAAATCATCCCATTGACATTAACAGAATGAGTAACATAAACTAACAGAAGAATCATATTACAATATTTTTAATATATTTAGGTACAGTGTGAAAAATCTAATATTTAAGAGTGTAAATGAGAATTCTTACCCTTAAAACCTAGATTTTTGTTAAAACCTATAGAGTGAAATTCACCCTAATATTAAAACCTAGAATTTTGTTATACCAAACAATGTGGTATAACAACAAAAAAGCAATAAAAAAGATTCTAATCACAAATTTTGACAAAAAAAAAAATTCAACTAACTGTGGATGTCATGTTTTTTTTTTTTTTTTTATGGTGTGTGGGTGAGAATGTGTCTATGAGAGAGTGAGAGAAGATGTGTGGGTGATTATACCGAATGAGAAATACATTTCTCGCCCATACCACAACCACCTATCTCACACCAGAATCACAATCACCTATCTAATACCAGTATAAATTACACTAAAGATTGTTGAATTACAATCGTTTGTTACTTTGGATTTGATTACAAGAAGTGGTGTTGATTTTTTTTAGTGTGCTTCTCATGTGCACAATCCTCTCTGATTCTTGATTAGATTTGGTGAAAACGAGGGTTGAATTAGCGTGCTTCTCAATTTTCAATTTGGTGGTGCTTTGATAGATTTGGCAAAGATGAGGGTTTGATAGTTGTGTCCCTTGATCTTCAATTTGATGATGATTTGAAGGATTTTTTTTTTTTTTTTTTTTTTTTTTGTGTTTAATGGCTTGAAGATGATTTGAATCTCTTAAAGAAAGACCTTCGTAGTATATTATTCTACTTAGAGACGGATTTGCAGGGCTCGGATGTGGGTGGACTTGGGCATAGCTTCACTGTCCTTCTTTTCTCTAGCCTGGCTTCCCAGCTTTGCAATTGGCCTAATGGCTTCCTCAGCTTCTGCCTTCTTAGCCTCCCCTTTTCCCCTTCCCCTGGACCCATTTTGGGTCCTTTGGAAGTCGGTACATAAAATTAGAATAATTGTACAAAAGTATATAGAATAAAATATTTTGAAAAAAAGTACACAACTGAGATACAAAGATATAAATGCCCATTTTGAAAAATTTTCTTTCCTAAAAACTGTAACAAAAAATTTATCTTAAACGCTGAAATTTAGGGTCATTCAATTCAAAATCTTTTATCTTTAATGCACCTTGATTCATGCGTATTTTGTTTTTGAAAGTGATTTTATTTTCAAATTATATTTATATATTAAATATTTACTACTACTAGTTTTATAAGAGAACTTTAATATTTCGTTTATTTTAGGATATATCATTTGCTTGAATTTTAAAATTTGTTAATATCCGAACTCCATAATAGTGTAACAAAGACAGTGTAAAAATACATTGTAACAAAAACAGTGTTTAGTAATTTTGTGCATGTGGTAACAAATTCAAAACGAATATCAACTGTTTTGAATGAAATTATATGAAAATATATGTTTGACAAAATGTAATAGTACAATATTTTATGCAAATATCTTGTTACACTGTTATTATTACACTGTTACACTGTTATTGAGTTCGAATATTAATATAATTTGAAAACAAAACCATTTTCCAAAAAAATATTGTTGGGCTTTTGTGATTTGTTTGGACATTATTTGTTTAGGATTTATTTACTTTGGAATTTATTTATTTTGGATTTTATATGTTTGGGCCTATGGTATTTTAGGCCCAATCCAACTTAGACCCAAATTTTTGAATTGGACTTTAATTTTTATTTGGGCTTATAAATTTAGGTCCAACCCAATTTTAATTTAGGACTTGTTTAATTTTAGTTTGGGCTTCAGACATTATTTTTTTAATGTCTGCACACAAGCAGAGTTTTTTTCAATTGAAATTGACTACTAAGAAGAGTACTGTGCATTATTCCGTATGTAATTAATTCTAACTACTTGATTCCCAAGCAAAAGTTATGAACATTGTTAAAAGTGTTAGGAGCATCTCCACTCTTTTTTGCTTATTATCCTTTATGAATTGGTCTTTTTTCCTAGGAGCTGATGGACTGAAATACTATAATGTTGTTGAGGGAAAGGGCCATGTAACTAAAAAAGCACCAACAGTGCAGGTTTGATGGTGCCATGTAATCTAGTGATTATGTGTTTTCATGCATTGGTTTTGCAACTTATCTATAATAATAAGACAAAGGCCTTTTTCAATCTCCAAAATTAAAAAAGTACAAGATAATTCAGATTGCATTTAATATTTTTCAAACGACTCATATTTCATCCAACTTCATCAAATTTGATCCAACGATTGACAATTCATCACAACAAAAAAAAACATCCCGCTCAAACATTTTCACACGTTTACCCTTTCACACATGTACCTAATGTTAGACGCCACTCTCTCTCTCTCTCGCAGAGACGCCAAGCTCCCTCTTCTCTGCCATGGTCCAATCACCGCCAAGGACAACCCAGCCTAGGTACCTCTCTCTCTCTCTCTCTCTCCCATAGAGACGCCACACTCCTTTTTCTTTGCCATGTCCAATCCACCGCCAAGGACAACCCAGCCTAGGTACCTCGCTTTCTCTCTCTCTCTCTCTCTCTCTCTCTCCCACCTCTCTTTCTTCATCTCACATGCACACACATAACAAATTTAATTATGAAAAAAGAATTCAAAAGTTTTTGAAGATATTGATTGACATTTAAAAGTAATATTGACATAGATAAAAATATAAAATAGTAGCTCAAGAATCACAATCACAAATAATATAACATTAATGTTCTATTCTAACTCTAAAAAGAGAGTCAAACAAATTGTTTTTTACGTTTATTGACATTTTCTAGTAATATAGATATTTGTTATTTTTAAAATATTCAATAATTCATTTCTTTTTCCCAGTACAATGGGAGGGATTGAATTTGATCGATCAATTAAATTAGTGGTGGTGGTGGTGGGTGGTGACAATGGCGGAGTCAAGAATATAATATAGGGTAGGGACAAGTTTAGATTTGTCCTCTAATTGATAAAAATAACGTGATATATTTACGTTTTTTGCATTGTATTTGATACTTTGAAAATTCGATAAACATAAAAGAGACATGTTTGAAACAATTTAAAAAGATAACATCTTTACATCAAAGATCAATTATATAATTTATTTGACACCAATAAAGGTGATATTTTATAATTTTTAATCTTGTTATAAATTTCACATTTTACTCATTTTTTGGTGTATTTTATAATTTTAATCTTGTTATAAATTCCACATTTTACTCATTTTTTGGTGTATATTCTATAATTTTTTTAACCAAAAGAGGTTGCAACAAATCATACCGATACTTTAACAGCACATAAACATCACACATATGAATCAGTTTTAGTTTGCTAAGTTTAAGAGATTTGGTATGATTTTTTATTGCTTTGTTCAAGTACCCAACTTTTTTAACCCAATTAATTTTTTTTCCTAAAGAGTAATAATATTTGAATTTAAAAATTTGACTTAATTTATTGACCTAATGATGTGACTTCATTGAAATCATTAGATCAACATAAAGCCACATTCAATCCAAAGATCATAGTGAATTAAATCAGTAAATTAAGTCTTAGTAGCATTACTTTTTCCTAAATCATTAGGATAGACCCAATTAAAATAATCCAAAAAAATATATAAAGCATATATAAGTTAAAAAAATAAAAAAATTGTAGGATGGACCTAGGCCCTTTTCTTCGTCCGCCGTTAGGTGGTGGTGGGTGTGAGCTAGTGGCGGTGGGCGACCAAATGATGCTAGTGGGCGATTGTGGTGGTGGTGGGTGAAGGTTACCTTTGGTCACATTGTTTTGTGTATTAGAGTTTCAACTTTCATTGGACAACGATGACAATATTTTTTATTTAAAAAACTTAGTTAGTAAGGGCAATTTTGTTTCTTTCAATGGCAATGTTATTGGATTTATGAATCCAAAAATCATATTCGGTGGACTCTAAATCCCCTCCCTAAAGAAAAAGGGATATTTGTACTTTACACCTCGAAAGATTTAAAAAAAATTATTTTATGCTCTCAAATATTATTTTTTTTGTATTATACCTTCAATCTATACTACTTATAAATGTCAATATCTATAAAAAAATATTGATTTTCTATTTTATCCTTAATTATTATAATAAAATCAATTATGCTCATCTATATATCTATACTACTTTAAAATGTGAGAATACTGAAAAAATATTTTTTTTTTGCTTTTATCCTCTAAAACTATAATTATCTCATTCTTATCCCTCAATATTAAAGTCTATTAAACCCATTCTTAACCACACTTCTTAGTTTGTCTACTGTTACAACCCTATCATCTCTCTTCCTCTCGGATTCGACTCCTCTATTGTTCATTAGGAACAACAGGAACCTTCTGTCCACAAAAAACGCCGTAGTTGAGGATTGTTCTTTTTTTTTTTTTGCAATCAAAAGGTGCCATTTGAATTAAATATAAACAGTACCTTAAATGCCAACTATTGTGCAAGGAGGTCTTCTGCCTTCTGCCTTCTTTTGTCTTCTTTCTTTTGGGTGTATATCCTAATTTCTTCCCAGCGACAAGGCAAACTATTTTTAGTGTAGTTTGATTAGTTCTAATTTCTGATATCTTGTGATGGTTTTTGTTGGATTCTTTAATGAAGCCTTGTTTTAGTCAAAATTCCTCTTTTTCGATAATGGGTTGCTCCTTGTTTAATGTCTTTTGAAACTTTTAATCAAGCTTTTATCTTAGTTAAGATTGCTTTGTTTTAGATAGATGGTTGTTCGGTGCCTAGGTTTGGAGTCATTCCTGAACTGAGATTTATGATAGAGTTGTCCGTGATTAATGGAACACCATAGATAAAAATATCAGGTGAAATACCAATATTTTCCATCTCTACATACATATTCATCGATGTACACAAACTGTCTGCCTTACTGGAGCCATCAATCATACCAGTGTAAACAAATAAATTAGGAACGACACCAAAAAATTACAAATCATTCAGTTGAAGGTTGAACAACAAAGGATGTGCAAACTCGTCTCTATTTCTCCTCTATCCTCATGATTCCAGGAGTTGATGGCAAAGCGATTCCAAGTGTTGATGGCGAAGCTATTCCAGGGGTAGACGACGAGCAACAGGCGGGCTTCGAAATTTTTGGAGCAAAGTCTTCGATTGTGTTCTTCCTGGTGGGGGGAAATCTTTTGGGGAGAAAAGTTGCAAAGGATAAAGAAAAAAAAAGAAGAGTCCTAAACTACATCATTTTTTGAGATGCTCTTGTTGTTCCTAGCAAACGAGTAAATATTGAGGAGTTGAATCCCCCCCCCTTTATCTCTCTTTTTCTCCTGCATATTCACAATTTAGATAACCATCCATACCTATTTTCCTCTCTTCCTTTTCCTCTTCCAGAAGCCCTCGATGTTCCCCCTCTCGCTATCTCTTTCTCTGCCGCTCTCAGGGTCGAAGTCCAATGATTCAGATTGGTTGATAGGCTGGTTGGAGCCTCATGGCCTTGGTTTCTAGAATGTTGATGATTTAGATGATAATTTTGTTGTACTGGTTCCTTGTTACGGGATTTGGAAGACAATTAAAGGACAATTTTTTGGAGAAGGTTAGGAACATCCCCGACATATATGTTGTTGGTAAGAATCAAGTTCAACAAAATTTAGTCCCATAATTTTACTTATTCATTCAATTTTCAGTTTTATTTTATTGTCATATCTTTGTTGGTATCAAATTTTTGTATTCTGATCTATACCTATATGAGGGCAAGTAGATTTCATTTCAACTAATAGTACTACAATTAGATATATGCTGCTAATCGAATCAATAGGTAACACCAACTTCCCAAAGCCTTCGGAGTTTAGTTCTACATAAATGTGAAAAAGCTCAAGGAGATTCCATTCGATTTGTGAGATAAAGTTGCACTACATACATTTGACTTAAGCTGGTGTAGCCGGATGGTTGTGTATTCTGCCA
Organism: Ilex paraguariensis; assembly: GCA_963454935.2. Classification (NCBI taxonomy): domain Eukaryota; kingdom Viridiplantae; phylum Streptophyta; class Magnoliopsida; order Aquifoliales; family Aquifoliaceae; genus Ilex; species Ilex paraguariensis. The sequence goes on along the minus strand of CAUOFW020007314.1, from coordinate 114,482 downwards.
TTCAGATTCAGGAAGTTCAACAAAACAACGAAGATGATTGGCTAAAGATTTTTATTAATCCTCTAGATTGGGAGCCATGATTGAGTCTACAATGTGCTATGGCAAAAGCTGATACAAGATTTAGTAAGTAGACCTCAAAACATACTTTATTCATTTGTTAAATTATGTGTTTGAATACAATCTGGTAGAAGTATTGTCAATAATAGTTATGCCTACTAAAGTGTACCTGAGTTTCAATATTTCAGCTCTTTAAAATGATCTCCTTTGCATGTTTAAGCACTTTTTGATAGGCCCCCAGCTCTTCTCCGCCGGGGTCCCCTAGACAGGCTGGTCTCATAGAGGAAGTTCTTGGAGATGCTCCTCCTCCTTCTTTGGTTGGTATTTCGTCACCTCCTAGAGATGGTTCCAGTACCGTCGCGGGGACAGAGGGCCAGGCGTCGTGTTCCACCGGGACGGAGGATCTGCCAAGTTGCTTCCATTCGGGTGATGCTTCAACGTCCATGCTACGGGACGTGAGGTTGGCAAGGGAGAGACTTTGTGATTTCGTGTTTGTCATCGAAGCCCAAGAGGTTGCTTCTCGGGGTCTGGAAGGCGTGGTCAACGCCACCGTAGAGGGCTTTGCTTTGGTATGCTTGGCTTAGTTATGAGTTTCTTTGTGCTTTCATTTTTGACTGTCTATAGGTGGCCGCTACCTTGCCCTGCTTGTTTGATAATAACCTGAGGATCAGGGAGGTAGTCACTGGCCGGGTGAAGGAGAGGTAGGCACGAGAGGCTGCTGAAGAGCAACTTAGGCTTGAGCGGCAGGCACGAAAGAATGCCGTAGAGCTTGCACGGCTAGCACGAGAAGATGCCGAGAAGTAGTTAAGGCTCTAGTGACAGGCATGAGAGGATGCTGCCGAGAAGTTGAGGCTGGCTCACATGAGGGTTGCTCAGCTTGAGGCTGACCTTTGCGTAGCGCTTGAGAGAGCTACTAGGGTAGAGGCTCAGACGAAAGCCGCTGAGAGGGCCAGGGCCAGTGCCTTTGTTTACGGCTATGATGAGTTCAGGAAGAAGGTCTCAGCAGTGTTCCCTGCCTATAATTTTTCTGACTTTCAGCCCTATGAGGCCCCTGAGACTGATGATGAGGGTGACTATGTGAGTGGAGGCAGTGAAAGTCACCAGGAGTGTGGCGCTTTGTATTTTTTGTTTTCTTGACAGACTATGTCTGTCTTTTTGTAAAATGCTCATAGACTTGGATGAAATGTGACTTTTATGTGAAAATATTGAAAATTTTTATTTCATTACTCAGAGTAAATGTTTGAAGGAAAATTGATAAAGATAAAAAATTGACAAAAATAAAAGGTAAACAGTCTAAACAATGACCACCAAGCTAACTCACTGCCCTCAACTACTTGTAATATTTCTTTAGATGCTCGGCATTCAATGGATGGGCCAGGACCTTTTCTTCATAATTTTGGATTCTGTAGGTACCAGACCTTACCACCTCTGTGACTATGTAGGGTCCTTCCTAGTGGATGGGCGGGGTTGGAGTGGGGCTGCTTGATCTGGAGGTCTGCACAGAAGCTGTTTAGGAGTTTGTTATCAAACTGTTTGACATTGTCACTTATAATGGCGTGCAGTATCTCGAAGCAACAGACTATATTCTTCCATACAAAGTCCTTTACCTTCTGGTCTGTGATTCTGGCTAAGGCTTTAGCTTCAGCTTTTGCCCACTTGGTGAAGTAGTCGATGACTATGACTACAAACTTGCATTGACCTCGACTCACAGGGAGGGGACCTAGAATGTCAATCCCCCACATGGAGAAGGGCCATGGGCTCTGAATGGTGGTGAGCTCCTCGGGTGGCTGTCTAGGCATGGTCGCAAAACACTGGCATTTGTTACATCTCCTAACAAAGTCTCGGGTGTCTCGAATTATGGTGGGCCAATAGTATCCCTGTCTGATTTCCTTATAGGCCAATGCATGCCCTCCTGAATGATTTTTGCATACTCCTTCATGTATCTCTCTTATGGTATAGTCAGCTTCTTTGGGGGTGAGACAGTGGAGCAGTAGGAGAGAATGACTTTTCTTATAAAGGGTGTTTTATATGATAACATATCTGGATGATCTCATCCTCAGCTTTCGGGCTTCCATTGGGTTGTCTAGGAGATTACCCTCCTGTAGGTAGGCTCGAATGGAAGTCATTTAGTTGGATTCCAATGATGTATAGTGGACATTGCCCTCTTCTGTCTTGGAGATGCTAGGCTTATATTGGTGACCTATCAGCGCCAGGCCCATAAGTAGGTTGGCAAAGGCGAACTTGGCGAGGGCATCTGCCATGACGTTCTTCTCTCGAGTCACATGGTGGATTTGGACGCAGACGAACTTAGTGAGTAGGGCTTGGACCATCGAGAAGTACTTTTGCATCATTTATTTCTTCACTTCAAACTCTCCCTTCATCTGATTAACTATGAGCTGAGAGTCACTATAGGCCGTGAGGTTGAGGGCTTCCATCTCTAATGCCAGTCTCAAGCCTGAAATGAGGGCCTCATACTCAACTTGATTGTTTGACGAGGCAAAGTGGAGGGAGGCGACGTACTTTAAGGGAGTACCATGAGGGCTGATCAGTACTAGTCCAGCTCCACCACCTTCGTTGGTAGAGGACCCATCTACGTAAAGCTTCTAGAATGGTGTAGTGGGTGATGAAGGTGACGCTTGGAGAGAGGAGTAAGTAGTATATGATGAAGGCTGAGAAGGCGAAGCCCTAGGCAGGCTGGGCGGCGGCCAAGGCCTGGTAGGTGACTCCCTTGGCACGGTGGGCAGCGCCAAAGGCCAAGTAGCTGGCGCCCAGGGCTGCCTAGTCTGTGGGCTGCCTCTTGATCCTTCTCCGGGTCGGGGACTTCGTCTTGGGCAACATCTGGAGTGATCTCCTTGAGGGTGGAGTTAGTGTGCACTGTGCAGGTGGGAGCAAGGGCGCTTAGTGCTTCCTCCTGCAACTTTTATAGTGGTGTAGTTTCGGCCACAAAGTTCGCAAATGCCTGTGCTTTGATGGCAGCCCTTGGCCGGTACTGCACATCGAATTCGCTTAACTCCACAGCCCATTTGAGCAGTTTGACAGAAACATCAGGCTTCCCCAATATTTTATTGAGTGGCTGATCAGTAACAACCACGATGGTGTGGCTCTGAAAGTAATGACGCATACGCCTGGCGGAAGTGACAAAGGCGAGAGCTAACTTCTCCAGTTCTAAGTACCTTACCTCCGCCCCTCAAAATGCCCTGCTTACATAGTACACTGGCTTCTAGATGCCTCCATCTTCTCTGATGAGGACAGAACTTACGATAATGGGGGAAGAAGAGAGGTAAAGGTAGAGAATCTCTCCTGGTTCGGCAAGGAAAAACAGTGGCGGTGTGGCGAGGTAAGCCTTGAGCTTTTGGAAGGTTTCCTCTACGTCTGGGCCCCATTGAAAAGACCTGTGAAGGATCTTAAAAAAGGGTAGACATTTATCTACGGATTTATAAACAAACCTGTTGAGGGATGCTATCCTCCCATTAAGGCGTTGAACTTCTTTTGTTGAAGCAAGGGACCTCATGTCCAAGACGACTCTGATTTTGTCTAGGTTGGCTGCAATACCCCTTTTATGGACCATGAAGCCTAAGAACTTCCTTGAACTGACACAGAAGGCACACTTTTCAGGATTCAACTTCATCTTATAGGCTCTCAACACGTCGAAGGTCTCTTGAAGGTGGGTTACATGATTTACAGTTGCTACACTCTTTACCAACATGTCGTCGACATAGACTTCCATTGTCTTCCCAATCTGGGCCTCGGACATCTTGTTGACCAGACGCTGATATGTGGCTCCGACGTTCTTGAGTCCAGAAGGCATCACTATGTAACAGTAAGTACTTTTCGGGGTGATGAACGAGGTCTTCTCCTAATCCAGAGCAAACATGCTAATCTAGTTATACCCAGATTAGGTGTCCAAAAAACTAAGGAGCTCGTGTTCAGCGATGGCGTCGATGAGGAGGTCGATGCGTGGGATAGGATAATTGTCTTTGAGACAGGCTTTGTTGAGCTCCGCGAAGTCCACACAAAGGCGCCACTTTTCATTGGCCTTTGTCACCATAATCACATTGGATAGCCAGTTTGGGTAGGTTACCTCCCTCACTGACCTATTTGTCAGCAGCTTGTCTACCTTCTTCTCCATGGCTTATCCTCTCTTCGTGCTCACACTCCTCAACTTCTGACAGATAGGCTTGTATCTGGGGTCAACATTGGGAGGCCACCTCAAGATTGATGCCCTCCAAGTCTTTGTGGGACTAGGCAAAAATGTCTATGTTCTGCTTGAGTAAGTCTACCAAGGCGGATGCTTGCTCTTAGGAGAGTGAGGAGCCTATGTAGACCTTCCTCTTCGGAAGGCTGTCGTCCACTAATATAGGCTGAAGTTCTTCTGCAGGTTTATCCCTTTTCAGGGTACTATTGTCTCTAGAATCAAGGACTTCGACTTGGAGAGTCTCCTATGGTCTTCTGGCCCTCATACAGGCCACATAACACTCTCTGGCTGAGACCTGATGTCCTCTTATCTCCCTAATCCCACTGGAGGTTGGGAAACGGAGGAGAACGTGGTAGGTTGACGGCATTGCCCTTAGGGCATTGAGGGCAGGTCATCCAAGAATTATATTATATGCAGACGAAAAATTAAGTACAAAAAAATTTACCATAATAGTGGAGCTCCTAGGTGCAGCTCTTGCTGTGACAGACAGGGTGATAGATCCCAATGGATGGATTCTCTTTCCTGAGAAGCTAACCAAGGGAGTCCTGACTAGCTGTAGTCGCTCTCTACCAAGGTAAAGGCTGTCATAGGTTGTGGCAAACAGAATATCGACGGAGCTGCCACTGTCGACTAGGACTCTTCTAATCTAATAGTTGGCCATCATCAAGGTCAAGACCAAAGGGTCGTCATGTGGGACCTGGACCCCTTCAAGGTCTCTGTCTGAGAAGGTGATGACCTTCTCCTGTTCATGTTGGGGTGTCTTCATTGGGCGAAAGTCATGAGAATCTGCCTGTCTAGCTCTACGGACGTGTGCCTTCCTAGCGGAGTTGGAGTCACCTCCTTCTCCCAACCCTCCGACGATGGTCTGAATCTCACCGAAGGGCTGTTGGTGCTCTTGTTCTTTGTACAGAGGAGCTGGTTCTCGACCAGCCACATACTGTCTAAGTTGACCCCGCTAGATAAGTTCTTCAATCAGCTTCTTTAGTTGGAAGCAATCGTCCGTGTCATGTCCATGGTCGCGGTGGAAGCGACAATATTTACTGGGGTTTCGGTGTTTCGGGTCAGACTTCATATTTTTGGGCCAACGGAATGTTGGGGTACCCTGTATCTGGAACAGAATGTGCTCCACTGAGGCATTCAGTGGAGTGAATGGCTATCGGTCTCTCGGGGGCAATGGTCCAAGACAGTCTTTTACAGAGACCCTTTCGGCTTTCTTTCTTTTGTTCTCGGTCTCCCTTTTATTTTCTTGGCTATCCTTCCTTTTCTTTCCCCCTCGGGAGGACTCACCTCTACGGGCTTTGGTGACGTCCTCAGCGTTCATGTATTTTTGTGCCCTGGACAACAACTTGAGCATGCTGGAGGGCGGCTTCTTGAGGACTGAGAACATGAAGTTGGAGGTGTAGAGTCCGACGATAAAGGCAGCCAAAGCTACCTTATCATCTGGCTCCTCAACTTGGAGAATCTCCTTATTGAAGCAGACAAGGTAGTCTTTGAGGCTTTCATCCCTATCCTGCTTTATAGTTAGCAGGTGGATCACTGGTTTTTGATGCCGGTGTCCCCTGATGAAGTGGGAGACAAAGGACCCATTCAGCTCTACGAAGGAGCGGATGGTAGAGGGCCTGAGCTTGGAAAACCACTAGCGGGCAGACCCTTTCAAGGTGGTAAGAAAGACTTTGCACATAATCTCATCAGGCACGTTGTGAAGTTGCATGAGAGACTTATATGTGTCAAGGTGGTCGAGCGGGTCCTTGGTGCCATCGAAGATCTCAATGTTGGGCATCTTGAACTTCGAAGGCAGAGGATAATTGACAATATCAGCAGTAAAAGACGTATCAGTGCGTCTTACCAAGTAGTCTACGGTTTCAGGCGCCTGTGCCTCGATGGCGTTGAGGGCGTCACCAAGTTGGTTTTGCACCTCCCTAATCTTCTCGTCCCAATGATTGGGGACATCCTCAGTTGGGTGATGATACAGGCTTTCATGGTCCCTGTATTGACTTTCTCTATCTTCGTTCTCCTGCACCGGTTCATGAGGGGGAACTCGTGAACTCCCCGCACGCTGAGGAGGGACGACTGGGCGAGGGGCGCCCTAGCGTGGTCCTGGAGTGTTCTGATGAGGGGCCCTATAGCGGGGGGTTGCCTGGCGCCCAGAAAGGATAGACTGTTGTTCCTTTCTTGTTGGAGGGAGTGTGGCTCCTCCCACAGGGTGAGGGGCAACTCCTTCTTGGGGTGAGTATCAGTTGGATGATCTGCTGGTTTTGGCTCACTAGCAGCTGCATGGTTTGGAGGAGTTGTTACTGTCCGACGACGGGGGTCGCAGTAGCAAATGGTTCTGATGGTGTGAGAGGAGGCATAGCCTCCTCCCGGTGGGGCAGGTTGTTGTCTCCTAGCTGTTGGCTAATTGATTTGTTAGTGATTGCCATAGATCAAAAGAGTAGGAAACTAGTCGTTCTCATAGACGACACCAAACTGATGATGCACAAATTGGTCTCGTGCAAGATCAACAGTCAAGAATATGAACAGAGGCAATCAATGAACAATAAACAAACAATTAATGGTAAAGTAGTAGATAAAGAGTTAACACATGGATTTAAAGTGGTTTGGTCCAGGTGACTTACTCCACTCTCGTCAATCGGCAGCGGTGGCCTGAATCATTTATTAATGAAGTCGATGGAGAGAGTATTCTCCAGAAGCATTATAGTGCTTAGAGAAGGAGATATGAGGGTGTATAAGGGGAGGTGTAGAGGTTTTGGACGCGTGCCCTCAATACTAAAAGGGTGTACATTATATAGTTAGGATAAGGCGGTAACGTGAGTGAGAGGTCTTCTACAATTTTGGTAAGTACAATCTTCGTAGGATTAGATCTTCATATCCTGATATTCTCTCGCTCGTGTCCCTATTTCGTTGGAGGATAATCCTAATCTTGAGCTTGAACCTGGACTTGGGCTTGACTTGGATTAGTCTTGGATTTGCACTAGAGTGAAGAGGGCGAAGGAAAGGGCTAGGGGGCAGCCTTGGCCAGCGCCCCTTTGGCTCCCACCTGGGCGTTGGCCTTTGGCTTGGAATCCACTTGACTCCTTCTTGATTTGTGAGCAAGTCTAATTCCTTTTAGGCTCCGGTAATTGAGACTCCTTTTGATGGATTGACCTAGCTTTGATTGGGCTTTCTTTATTTATTTTAATTGGGCTTGGCCCAATCAACTTCAAACTCATCCAAACCCCCTAAAAAGGTTTAGTTCAGGCAATATTATCGGTTCATCACAATGCACGTATACAAGAGAAAATTAAGCAGAAAATAATGAGTAAATATTCAATGCAATGGTGACACTATCTCATCACTGTTACGTGGCGTCACCATTCAATTAAAAGACTAGAAATAGATAAAGTGAACCCCCTATTTTCATAATTATCAATAACTACCACATCTAATCAGCAACACATAAGATTACTGGTGATACCATGTTATCTTATAATAAGTGGTGACAACACATATGATTAGTGGAATCCACTTTTACCTATTTGTTGTCTTCTAATTAGATGGTGATATCATGTGGTGGTGATGACATGATGTCACCATTGCAATGAATATTTTCCCGAAAATAACAACTTTTAGAACATATTCAAATTGAGAGAAACTTCAAATGCCCCCCATCTATCTATCTATCTATATTAGTTGTTGTACATGTGCGTTGCACATGGGACATTTTAAATTAGTTGTTGTACATTTGCTGAAATTATATAACAACTATATTATCAAATATATATAGATGAATCAAGATATAGAATTATAATCCAACTTTTAACTGATGTTTTCAAAAATATTAAAGATAACCTTTGTAATGTAATAAAATGAAGCTAATAATAGAACATATAAGTTTTGATATGTATGAAAATAGGAAATCTCAATAAGAGTGCCCACATTTCTTGAACAAGTAAAAATGACACAAATCTTTTAAGATTTCACATGAAAATCACAAGAAACATGTATTCATGCATCCATATCTCCACTCAAGTCAACTTCAAGACACTCCAAACTAAGCATATTGGAGTAGAGAGAAATCCTTTTCAAAGATGTGAGCCGTATATATGGTGATCTTGACATTTGTACCCAAAAAAATAAAGAAATAGAATACATATATACTACTATTTAAAAAATAATTATCTCAATTAGGTCGAAGATAACGAAGTAGAAAGTTAAAACAACTAATGATGATTCCTTTCCCCTAGATTACTTTCATCTTCCTTTGGAAGTTTGGTTAATGAATTGATGCAAAATAATAATAAATAAAGAGAGACACTTGTGGAAGAGAAAACAAAAGGTCACTGATTATACGTTTTAAAAATGAGTATGTGAAAAAAATTGATTTTGTAATTATTCATTATGATATTAAAATCCTAATAACCCAACAGTCAAGATTGTTTATCCAAAATTTAAATAGTAGCTAATAATAAAATAATTGGGAGAATTATTATAATATAATAATGTTATCAATTACAAAAAGATAGGATACACATTAGTTAGTTTGTTAAGGTTATTTTGGTTTAACAAATGTTTTTCACTTTTGTTGACATTTAGAAGTAACTAATAATGCACCACATGCGTTGTACATGAGTAATTTTCATACACAAAAATTAATAAAACATATTAGATATATATGTATCTGAATTAAATATCATCTTAAATTTATCAAACTTAATTTTTTATTACTCATATTCTATTATAAGGATTATAAAAATTTTGTATGTTCTCAAAATTCTTTGTTCTAACTATAAAAAAAATAGTTAAAATTCTATTTTTGTAGAATTTTGTGATTGATATTATTTTTTTAGTAATGTTTGAAAAATTAGTTTTTTTGTCAATATACTAATCACATTGGAATCTTACCGTAATTAGGAATTAATTAAGTCAAATCTGATAAGATTTAATATACTACTCTATAATATATGTTTTCAAGCATATAAAAATTCTAAAAAATTTAAGTTTTACTTAAAAATATACTATAATATATATTTTTATATAAAATCTTAGTACAACTTAGAAAATTTATTGTGAGTGAAGAATTATATTGATGTAATATAAATTAATTCTAAAAATTATATATATATATATATATATATGATTATTTTTTATCTTAGAAATAAAACGGTTAAACTTTTCAACTTAAAAGAAAATACACATATGTAGGTATAATTTTAATTTTGTATATGAGATGAGTAATATTAAATTGATGGAGTTTTTCAAGATTTTTTGAACACTTTATTAAAAATATAATGATGTAATATATTTTTTTTAAGAGTAATATAGTCAATCAAAAGTTTTATACAAACTGATATTTATACAAATAGAATAGATAATTAAAAGAGATATTATAGATAATTAAAAGATTTAAATATTACTTAATTGTAAAAGGATAGAACGGTCTTTGCATTTCTTTATAAGGGTAAAATCGAGATTCAAAATTTTTTCATCTTAAAATACTTTTACTAATAGTATAGATAGATATAAATAGATATATAAATCTATACTACTTTAAAACATCAGCGTACTTCAAAAATATTTTTTTCCACCTTTATCCTCAAAAAACAACAATTATGTCATCCATATCATTTAGCTTTAATTGCAGACTTAAACTAACAGACAAAGATAGCCTGCCCCTCTTCTGGACAATTTTATCAGATCCTTTCTTTATTCCTGGTTTATTCAATATAGATTTATTATTAATAAATGCTCATCATGGCATCATCTCCTTATTGAGCTCAAATATTATTCTTTAAATCATAAATATATGTATATTCAAAAAGAAAAAAAAATCTCATCATATTCTTGTACGAAAAATTACAAGATTTTACGCTCTTATTTTATCTGAATTTGCAATAACACTTACATATTTATACAATTATATTTTCTTGAACCATAATTTATGAGTTAAGTTAATTTTAATTTAAATATAATGTATTTTTTTTGCAATTTATTTTTCAACTTAAATATACATATTAAAAGATATAAATTTAAATATTTAAAAATAAAAATTAAATAAATTATTCATCTAAAAATAATTTTGAGGCCCCATTTAAAAATTTTGCCTAGAGCTAGCCTCTAAGTCCAAAAAAATTAATTATTTTAGTTTGAAAGGTGTTTTATCTCTTATATTAGCGATAACTCGTGCCTGAAGGCACGATGCAATATGAAATTAATCAAACACCAAAAATGACTAAAATAAAGTGAAAATCTAAATCGCATCCTTAATACACCACACTTTGCATACATCCTTAATTTTAATAAAGATTCTCTTAAAGACAAATTGCAATAAGAGAGATGGAAAAAACTTAACTTTAATAATCAAAATGCCATAAATTTTAACAGAAAAAACATAAAATTCATATTTTTGAAACTACGTACCTAATTACAACTAACAATAGCGCTCAAATATATTTATTTAAAAATCAACTTGTAGGGTCAGTAAAAAAAATGTCCATGCCAGGAAACACTGTGTTATTCTGAATAAAAAAATCACCAATATTTAATCAAAACATGTTTTGTTCTCTTAAAAATTTGGACAGAATTTCCCATAAAAATAGGATCCCAAGAAAATATCAACCTGTAACGCCAATTACACAATCCAAAGACGACATAGAAGCTTAGTATCAACTAATAATATACAAAGAAACCAATCAGATTCAACCACCAAAAAAATTAATTCCAAAGCCACACAGAAATTTCAATAATCAAGAAACATAGCAAAAAAAGACAAAATAACAAAACACAATAATACCCAATTTTTCAACGCAAAACAGATGTGATCAAACAGGTCAACTACCTGCCAATAATAATAAAGTATATAAACAAATACAAAATTAAAAAAAAGGATTAACTAAACAGCTTGTTTAAGATACTATTGGTCTAATTACAAATACACCCATGTAGATTGGTCTAATTACAAATGCACCGCCTCAATTTTTTGAAATTACACTAACACTCCTTATTGTTTACCTAAATATTTGACAAAGTACCCCATCGTTATTGGCCATGTCAAAAGAGTGATTACATCATCAACTTTTTACACTTTAATATCCATATTACACCTGAACAAAATTAGGCTAATTTGAGTAATTTTACACATATAATCTTGCTACCACAGTGGTAATTAAATCAATCATTTTACTCATTTGTCAAGTGCAATCCAACCATGACCAAAGACATGAGAGAGAGAGAGAGGGGGGGGGGGGAGATTGTTTAGCAACCAACTATATACCAAAGAAACTCATTTTTAACCTATCACTATCTCACTTTTAAAATTACAACAATGAACACCTTAGCCCCTTCAACCATAACAAAAACCTTACACCCATCACCCATCACCCATCACCCATAACTGAAAAATTTCAACCTACACCACATGCTAACACCCATTGGTGACACCAACACTCCAGCATAAAACATAAGAACTGAACGCAAATCCCATAAATTAACCAGATTTTCACTTCACCAATTATAAACATCACTTATTAGATCAACCCATATATCATTCAAGTATCCGACATTCTAACTAATAAAAAAAGGCATCTCATGAATTATATGTCAATTCAAATTAATTCAACATTTAAGAAAACTTACAATTACATTTCAACAAAAAACACTACTCGAAACTCAGTTGGTCAATAATGGATTTTTTTCAGAACTTAAATTTTGATTCATGTTAATATGGAAGCTAATTCGCATCATAATTCACAACAAATATATTTAACTCACAAGTGTCAATAATGCTTGTAAAACCTAGGTAAATTTGAACTTTTTGTACAAAGGGACAAAATAGTAATTTGCCACTACGGTGCAGGTTACAAACCTAAATTTTTCTAGATCTCGGATGACACTACGGACCTCACCGTTGGATTCATCTCACTAAATCTAGTTACCCTATCAATTTTCATCGAATTGCGAGATAGTCAAAATTTTCATGTTTTACGAGGCGGTCGAGTCTCGGGTGACCCAAAAATAAGATTTTTGATAAAATTTCAAAATTTGGGAAACAATTAAATGTAATTTAAAATAAAAAAATATTTTAAACTTAAATCGGGACGAAATTTAATAGTTTCGGGGCAAAAACGGACCCGAAAAAAATAGGGTCGTGTGGCGAATTGTGGGTCAAGTATCGAGAAATATAAATAGGAAAAAAAATAGATTTTTCCCCATTCTATTGTCCAGCCATTAGCCGATAAAGAAAAGAGGGAAATAGAGAAAGTTATCCACCTTCTCTCTACGATTTACGACTCCACGGTGCTTGGATCCACTCGGGCCAAGAAAAAAAGTTGTTCTCCTCGACGTGGGCTACAAAACCATACCAAGGAGGTCGGTTGTGGGCGAGATTCCAAGGAAGGGATTTTGGGAGGAGAAGATTCTAGCTTGAATCAGGTTCTTGGAGCTTCCCAACGTGTTCTTTACGCTTCAAGAGGTAGGGTTCCCTCCTACTTAGGTGTATTCCAAACCTAAGATGTTTATATGAAATGCGTAGGTTGATAGATTTAAATATCACTTGCCTATTGTTGGTGGTTTGGTGAAATGGGTAGGGCAAACTCTATCTTGAACTTGAGTATATGGGAATTGCATAATGAATTTTTTTTGAGAAGTATGATATGTGGGTATGCTATGTGTTTATATTATACCCTGATGAATTCAAAATGTTGATAGCATGATTGTGTGATAATATGTTTTGACGTGGTGTTGTGAAAATAGTTGATGTATATACACATGCTTGTGATATATTGGAATTGATGGATTATGAAAATTATATGTTTAGAATGAAATTATCCATAGTATGTATTGAGATTGTTTATATGTCATCCATAGCACATTGAGCATCGTATTGTTGTTGAAATGAGGCATCACAATAAATATGCACGGGGACATCGCACTAAATGGGCGTGTGTGTGCATGGTTGTTTGTCAACACCACGCTCGGTGGATGACTAGTGGGCTCGAGTAAGCTTGGTCGAAGATCTGGCCGAGTCTCACTGATTACATGGTGATTAGGGTTGGGGTTAGCAAGAAGGGCTAGAAGATTCCTTGGGTGCAAGGCCCGATGATGGGTATGCACTCCCTTGGTTCAGTCCATGAAGTGTGTGAGTGTACGTGGAATCTTCGGTGGAAGTCTGTGAATTCCGTGTGGGTTGGGTGACCTTTGGTGTGAGTCCATAAACATCCACCCCTACAAAGACCCTAGATTAGTGAATGTCATTTGATGTGCAACATAAATGACAAATTCATGCACATTAGCACTTGCATGTGTCGAGAAGTCGGGAAGGGCTCGGGTTGATGTGTATGAGTGAGTCTCATCTTATTCCGTGTGGGTTGGGTGACCTTTGGTGTGAGTCCATAAACATCCACCCCTACAAAGACCCTAGATTAGTGAATGTCATTTGATGTGCAACATAAATGACAAATTCATGCACATTAGCACTTGCATGTGTCGAGAAGTCGGGAAGGGCTCGGGTTGATGTGTATGAGTGAGTCTCATCTTATTCCATGACATGACATCTTAAATTCCAACATTAGAGGCATATTCTTACTTAGAATGTTATGAAATTGTGGATTGTTAGCATGCGAACATTTCATATGCATTTAGCTTGGGGAGTAGCCTATCTAGAAGATACTCTATTGAGCATAGCTCACCCTTCGTGGGAAAACATTTCAGGTACGGGGTTCACACCGGTGGACGGCCCCCATTTCGAGCCTCAAGGATGAAGAAAATCGATTTGTGGCTTTTATAGTTCATTTTGTAAAGTTTTTATGAAAATTCCATTTTGATGTGTAAATATGTGGAATTGTATGTAATATAACTTGTATGTATCAAGTCTTAAGTGAAAAATTATATTTTACATGTTTTGGATGTTTGTGAGAAGGTTTGAAATGAATTGAAAATGAAAATCAGGTGAACATACAATTCTAGGCATAACCTTTCGGAAGGTTTGGACAAAGACAAGGAAAAATTGTTGAACAGTGGAAGAACCTTTCGGACGGTCGATTTTAACCTTCCGGAAGGACTTCACATTTTTCTAAAATGAGGGAATCCAGTGTGTAATTTCTTCCGGAAGGTTGAACACACCTTTCAGAAGGTTGACACATCTTTCTTAAAGCTAGGATTTTAGTATGCTCAATCTTCCGGAAGGTTTTCCAAAAATTTGAAAATTTTAGAATACTTTGCCATGCTTTTGGACTATGTGTTCCCTCATTCAAATGATGTCAATGGATCATAATGGAGTATAAAGTGTGATGTGTTAGACCTTGGATGGGTCTAGTGACTATGATGCACACAGATTAAGCAATTGGGAGTTTTCGGTCCTAGGGAGACCCTGTCCAAACCTTTTTATTATTGAGTCGTGGTATCGGGTCATGCGACATTCACAAATATTTCTACGAGTTGATGGGTGATCAACGAATTAACACGGAACTCCCGATTTTAGGGACGTCACAATACCCCTCACCCACGTTGATGTGTTTTACCATAACCACACGAAAGTTGAGTTTGGCTTAGACAATCAAGTTAGAGATGATGTTAGGGGCCTCTCAAGCCTAAGGAGTAAGGTCACATGATAGTTTCTTTATTCCACCAAACATATTGAAACCCAAAACTTTAGATCTGTAACGAAAAGAAAAAATTAAACACAAATTAATATCAAATCAACACTTCCATGAGCATTCACTCCGTGCAATGTAAAAAGTCAAACACAACAAAATAAAAAAGCACAACCATAATATTAAGACAATGATAGGGAACTCCTTCTTGGTCTATGACAATGTCAACTAACATAAGTTTTAAATTTCAACATGTCAAAATTCTAAAGTTTAGACAAACCAAAGTGTCAAAATTCTAAATTTCACAAACACATACCCCTTTTGAATTCGAAAAAATAAAAAAAATAAAAACACATACTTCTTTTTTTTTAAACCAAAGCAATTTTATTGAATGAATTTTAGAAATTACAAGAATAAAAAAAAGAAAAAAGAAAAATCTGTTTACAAGAAAAAAAAGAATTTTCTGTTACAAAACAAAAAAATCTGCTACAAAACAGAAAAATTCTGTTGTAAGAAAAACAGAACAAATCTGTTACAAAAAGGCAAAACAGAAAAATCTGTTTACAATACTTCTTCAATGGCAGACTTCATTCAGCAACTTTCTCCTAACACGCAAGACAGGCAAAAAAAACCTTCCAAATCCACCTCCACCATAACAATCCAGCTATACTGCGTCAACCAAAATCATCAAAAATCAGCACCTTCCTGGTACGCAGCACAGGCAGCCTCATCTGATCTTGATCCAATCTCAAAGAGTCAGAATCAATGTCAATACTATAAACAAATAAGCCATACCTCTCTACTAATCTTAGCCCAACCAATAACGCTCAAAATTCAGCTTCAATATTTGAACACACTCCATAAAAAGAAGGAAGCTTCCAGAATCAAACGACCCCAATCACCCCTCAACACAGCTCCACCCCTAGCTCTTCCAGGACTTCAAAATGCCATCTCTAGGGAAATCCCAACAAACCCAATTAGCCTTAGTCACCACTGTACATGGCATTACAATACAAACACAATACAATCACAATACTGTACATGGCATCACAGAAAACATCCAAGAGTTTGCTGCAAAGCAAAGCTAAGGTGTGTGAGAGAGAGAGAGAGAGAGCAGAGAAGAGGTGGGGGGTAGGGTGGGGGAGGTGTTGCGTAGAAGGGGCAGAGAAGAGGTGGGGTAGGAGGGGGGGTTAGTGTGTATGTTTTTGTGTGTGTGTGTGAGAGAGAGAGATGAGGGATACCTGGGAGGCATTAGCAGTGGCGGCGGTGGTGTTGCTGACGAAGTGGCGCTGGTAGTGGTGGTGTCGCTGGGGCATAACACACACACATAGAGAGAGAGGGGACTGGCGGAGGGAAAAAAAGGAAGAAGAAACAGCAATGAAGAAAAAAATAGAGAGAGGTCTGATTTTGAGGAAAAAAAACAGATGCAGGGGGGGGGGGGGCATCTCACATACGAAGTGACCGAGGTTCGTCTGATTTTGAAAAATAACGAGCAAAAATAGAAGAATTTTGGGGGGAAATGAAAGAAGTATCAGTGGCCCGTTGAATAAATGAATTTTAGGCCGTTGGATTTATTTGTTAAAATCACCCTGTTTTATATTATAGATAGATTATAGATACGTGTTTCTTATGTTTTAAAATTTTTTGGTATCATCGTATCCGTGTTTCTTAAGATTTTTTGTTCATCACCGATCCAATAAACAACCAATACAGAATAAGCAATCCAAATCAATACAAACTTGGACCACTGTCAAATTAAATCAACCTAAGCTCGGTCGGTTGATTGGCATTGATTTTTGGATTCTTCACTTTTATTATGAAATATACATTAATAAAAACTTATTTCGAAGGGCCCATTGCAATGAAAACGAATGGTTGTATATTATTATGGATGTTAATTTTATTTAATTAACATAAAAAGGATACACACCTTAAACTATAAAAAATGTAATTCAATATATGAAACTCTTGTTCCTCTATAGTCTGAAAGAGTCAAATTTACAACATATTCTATTATCACTTGAACTATCCGTTGAAGTTTGTAGTTCTACAACTAAAAAATGGGTGCATGACACTTTCCTCTATAAACGATCTTTAAAATTTTAATTTATACTTTAAAATATTTAGATTGCACCCTCCATCACAAAAAAAAAATAGAAATATGGTCCACAACGACACTTTTGTTGATTTTTTTGATAATTTTTATGTAATAGTCTTTATATTTTGTCATCCTACCATGAAATGTTCTTTAAACCACAAAAAACCATCGAAAAAAAGATGTGGAAAAGAGTAATAGAACACACCAAAAGGATGGACCAATGTGCAGTAAATAGAAAAGGGCGGGATGCATGATTGGAATTTTCTTTCTATGAATAAAATCCCTCAGAAGGGAGTAGTCCCTCTCTCTCTCTCTCTCTCTCTCTCTCTCTCCTATAGATATACAAGCTCGTCATCTAACTTTGCTATCACTTCAATAGCTCTTAGATTATTAAAATCCTCCAGACCCTCCATACTTTTCGAATTGTTTTTTCTCTCTTCTACAGAAGAAGTACATTATGGCTGTACAAAAGCATATGTACCCATTCATCATCATCCTCTCCTTCATTTCATGCTACACCAGCCTTCATGATGGTCCACCTCATAGCAAATACGTTCAAGAAGAATCTGGGTTAGACTTTGAGAACTCAGCCAAGCTACAAATTGGAATCTATGGTTTTAAGACGTTTCAGAGGCTGGCAGCTTCTGCTAACACAATCAATGTAGTTGATTTTGGAGCCAAAGGTGATGGAACTCATGATGACAAACAGGTAATCAATTACAGTAAAGTATGAACTCTTTTATTCGATCAACCTTTTCTTTTAACAAGTACTGATCATCAACGTCTAGTAAATTACACGGAGGCCCCTTTCAAGACAGAGTAATGACTTAAAATATTGGCATCATTTGTTGACTCTATCGATCATTGTCATTGATTTAACTAGAAATTTTAATTTTTAATAAGACTCATAACTTATTTAATGGTTGTGATCGATAGAGTTCAAATAACATTTCTCTTCAAGATAATTCCAATGTTTATTACTACATTTTTTGGTGATTATGTTCTTTTACGTATTTTATGACTTGTCCAGTGACATTATTAAAACATTAGCCACTATTGTGCTAAATTAATTTAAAAAAAAAAATTAAATGTGAAATAGTATAAAGAGATTGTGGGAAATCAAATTTGGAGTAGTTACCAAATATAATGGGAGTGGTTACATTAGGCACATGTAAGAATTTAATGAGAAATATCAACATATTTTTATTAAATAATTTAAAATTATGACGAATTAATATGTAACGAGAGAAAACTTCTGAAGTCATCTCAACAAAAAAAAAATGATTGGTTTATATATAAAAATTTTGTACTATTTCAGGCATTTCAGATGACTTGGCAAAATGCTTGTTCATCAACAGGAGCTATCTTGGTGGTACCTCAAAAAAATAACTATCTTCTTAAGCCAAGTAGATTTTCTGGTCCTCGCAAATCTAATCTGACAATGCAGGTCACATCAGTTACATATAGAAAGGGTTCCAACAAAAAGGATAGAATTTAAAGAATCATTTCTTATAATAAAGTTTTTTTTGTTAAAAAATCAGATTTATGGAATAATTACAACATCTAGTGATTGATCAAACTACAACACACAAGACAAACATTGGCTTATCTTTGACAATATCCAAAATCTAATAGTTGAAGGAGGTGGAGTTACAATACACTATTTTTTTGTGCATGGATAAGGTTATTGCGACTTAACCGTCAAGGATTCGAGCCACAAAAAGAATTTTTACATGTAGTTGCATAAAACTAATACTTTTTAAGCTTACAATGACAAGAGTCTTATGCATTGTATTGTCCTATTTGACTTTTTTACTAATCAATGACTAATTAGTTTATTTTGTTTCATGGGTATGCGACCATGCAAGGATGCACCAACGGTATGTTTGTTTCTTTATATAAATGCATGATATTATGTTCATATTCACATAATATATGACAAATAGAAGGGCTTTTTTTTTCCTTCTAAATATCAACCTTTTTTTTTTTGGCAGGCTTTAACCTTCTATAATGACAACAATTTGATTGTAAATAACCTAAAGATCCAAGATGCACAACAAAATCATGTTTCTTTTGAGAAATGTGTGAATGTCCAAGCCTCCAATCTCAAGGTGATTGCACCTGCAACGAACTCCAACACTGATGCAATCCATATCACATATACGCAAAACATTCACATTTCTAATTGTGTTATTGTAACACCCCAAAAACCTCCGTGGGTGACATTACATTCTAAAAACCATTTACCGTATGAGAGCATTAAGTAAAATTCATCACGACGAAAGTTTCATTCATCAACCATTCATATTTTAAAAAAATTTGGGCAGAGTCTCCTTTGTACGGGGAGCTCTACCCAAAACACAACCTGTACAATTATATTACAATTGACCACACCGGGTCCACATATGCATAACTATTGACCACACCGGGTCCATTTTTCCATCATAAAATAAACTTGCATTCATCATATGTCATATCCACACTATCATCCCAAATTAATAGGTCTAATCTTGACCTTTACATCTCCAAAATGTAATAATATAACGCAGCGGAAATAACAGAAATGAACTAGAGTTCAAAAGGATATTCTAAGCATAATTTAGTCTAGAACAAAATAAAAGTGTCGCTCTAAGCGTCCACCTCGGGATCCACATCCCCGTCAAGCGGAGTCTTCCAATGGGTGGGCTCCTCGGCTCCTAACTCCTCCTCAAGTGTGAAATCTGAAAAATTTTTATTTGTAGGGGGTGAGCACGAAACTCTGTAGCAAAATCCTCTCAACTCAAACAAGGTTTGAAAAACATGGTAAACGGTCGGTCTCATTTCACAACTAACATATATATAGGTTTGGAATGAAAACAGTGACATTTTAAAAGAGATCTCAAGTTTAAACAATAGCAATAATCAGTTAAAAGAATAAAGTGAGTTTAGTATCGATAAATAAAATTCTAATTTAAGCTATTTAAGAAGGGCTTCTCCCTAAGCATTGTCCCATACCAATGCATCGGCAAGAACGACCCAACTCCCGATTCCATGTATTTTTGGTTCATCCCCGTACCATGTATGTTGATTGTTTCTCGTGAATCTACCTAACGATCATGCCTAGTCCACCAATTCCAACCAACAATCACAAATCTCTTTAGGAAGGGCGTGTACCGTCTCCTACGGCATTGACGAAATCCTCCCAAGGTGTCTAGTATACTAACCCTTTTCCTCGGTGTATATGTGAACAATAGTGATCGCGAGCACAACAACGATCCACTACGAGCATTAGGCAACCATCTCACCCCTCATTGGGATAGACTAACCTCTAACACTCTACGACATCTCTCGAAAGTAATCCAAGTCCATCACAACAACCATACAATGAGGAAATCAAGAATATTCACAATTCACAACAATTTCCCAAATATAGTAAAATCCCCAATTTTGTTTTCACATTTGTCATATAATCGAATAATCCAAGAAAATATGCAAGAGATCGTAATCTATATCATTTTGTTATACAATATTCAACAATAAAATTTTAAAATCAAAGACAAAGAAGAAATTAGGAGAAAATTCCATTTTCTTGAAAACTAGGGCTTTGAAGATAAAAAAAAAAATCAATAGAGCTTTGGTGGTTACCCACCCTTCATATTGTTCAAAACATGGCATTTATTACAAATAGAACAAGAATCATGTATTTCATATTATATATATGAGAAGAAGAGTGAAGAAACATATATCTATATATATATATATATATATATCTAGCCTCAATGTGAGAGATTGAGAGAAAATCCCCTACCTTAAATCAAGATTCCAAGCTAAGACCCAAGCTTCAAGACCTTCTTGCTCTCCTTTCTTTTCCTCTTAATCTTCTCCTCCTAGGGTTTCAAAAGATTTGGGTGAGAGGGTAGCAAGAATGGAAGAAAATGGGAGGAGAATGTATTCTTGAAGAATTTGAAGTTTTGATTTCTACAAGGTATAAATCCCTCTTGATTGGTATTTCTATCTTCCTCTAAAATGGTTCCTAGGGTTTGGAGGGGTGAAATGAATGCTAAAGGAACGACATTAGATTTTTATAGGGCAAGAAAATCGAGCAAAACCCGATATTTTCTGTTCAGAAAAAAATCGGGTTTCCTTCGTACTGTTCACAGATTTTTGGTGCGACTTCCAGGTCAGTTTTGACCCATTTAGAGGTCGAATTGGAAATTTTTCATGAAATACACTTTTGTAGCCCTAGATGTCTAATATTTCCTGTAAAAATTTCAGATCAATTGGACATCAAAATATAAAGTTATGATCAAAATACTATGCAGTGTCTATCACCCCTTTTTACCCAATTTCACTCCAATTTGGTTTTACTTCTAAAATACTTCCTAACTTCTAATACATCCCATATTACCTCTCCCAATGTTTTCCGACCTCCCGAATTCAATGGTAATGTTATTTTGATAAAAAAAAAATTAATATATTTATTTAGTTACCCTTATCAATCTTGAACACATCCAAAAAAAAAAAAAATTAAGTTTGACCCAAAAGTCAATCCGTTCGAAACTCAAACTTCATGATTAATATTTCAACAATGATTCTAAGTTTTTATCCTCATTTTATTCATATTTGAAAAACTCTTAAGATATTAGTATTCTTATTTAATTTTAGTACAGGGTCTTGCAGTTATAGGAACAAATATAATATTTTAAAAAATAGTTCCTAAAGCACTTGTTTTTTTTGCCTCGTTAGTCACAATGGAAGAGATCATGTCACCATACTTTAGAAGTGTTTTATATGGTTTCATGAGAAACTTTTTGGCTTGACAACATAATTTGCTTATGCTTATGTAACGCCCTAAAAACCCCTGTGGGTGACATTACATTCTAAAAACTATTTACCGTATGAGAGCATTAAGTAAAATTCATCACGACGAAAGTTTCATTCATCAACCATTCATATTTTAACAAAATTTGGGCAGAGTCTCCTTTGTAAGGGGAGCTCTACCCAAACACAACCTGTACAATTATATTACAATTGACCACACCGGGTCCACATATGCATAACTATTGACCACACCGGGTCCATTTTTCCATCATAAAATAAACTTGCATTCATCATATGTCATATCCACACTATCATCCCAAATTAATAGGTCTAATCTTGGCCTTTACATCTCCAAAATGTAATAATATAACGCAGCGGAAATAACAGAAATGAACTAGAGTTCAAAAGGATATTCTAAGCATAATCTAGTCTAGAACAAAATAAAAGTGTCGCTCTAAGCGTCCACCTCGGGATCCACATCCCCGTCAAGCGGAGTCTTCCAATGGGTGGGCTCCTCGGCTCCTAACTCCTCCTCAAGTGTGAAATCTGAAAAATTTTTATTTGTAGGGGGTGAGCACGAAGCTCTGTAACAAAATCCTCTCAACTCAAACAAGGTTTGAAAAACATGGTAAACGGTCGGTCTCATTTCACAACTAACATATATATAGGTTTGGAATGAAAACAGTGACATTTTAAAAGAGATCTCAAATTTAAACAATAGCAATAATCAGTTAAAAGAATAAAATGAGTTTAGCATCGATAAATAAAATTCTAATTTAAGCTATTTAAGAAGGGCTTCTCCCTAAGCATTGTCCCATACCAATGCATCGGCAAGAACGACCCAACTCCCGATTCCATATATTTTTGGTTCATCCCCGTACCATGTATGTTGATTGTTTCTCGTGAATCTACCTAACGATCATGCCTAGTCCACCAATTCCAACCAACAATCACAAATCTCTTTAGGAAGGGCGTGTACCGTCTCCTACGGCATTGACGAAATCCTCCCAAGGTGTCTAGTATACTAACCCTTTTCCTCGGTGTATATGTGAACAATAGTGATCGCGAGCACAACAACGATCCACTACGAGCATTAGGCAACCATCTCACCCCTCATTGGGATAGACTAACCTCTAACACTCTACGGCATCTCTCGAAGGTAATCCAAGTCCATCACAACAACCATACAATGAGCAAATCAAGAATATTCACAATTCACAACAATTTCCCAAATATAGTAAAATCCCCAATTTTGTTTTCACATTTGTCATATAATCGAATAATCCAAGAAAATATGCAAGAGATCGTAATCTATATCATTTTGTTATACAATATTCAACAATAAAGTTTTAAAATCAAAGACAAAGAAGAAATTAGGAGAAAATTCCATTTTCTTGAAAACTAGGGCTTTGAAGATAAAAAAAAAAATCAATAGAGCTTTGGTGGTTACCCACCCTTCATATTGTTCAAAACATGACATTTATTACAAATAGAACAAGAATCATGTATTTCATATTATATATATGAGAAGAAGAGTGAAGAAACATATATCTATATATATATATATCTAGCCTCAATGTGAGAGATTGAGAGAAAATCCCCTACCTTAAATCAAGATTCCAAGCTAAGACCCAAGCTTCAAGACCTTCTTGCTCTCCTTTCTTTTCCTCTTAATCTTCTCCTCCTAGGGTTTCAAAAGATTTGGGTGAGAGGGTAGCAAGAATGGAAGAAAATGGGAGGAGAATGTATTCTTGAAGAATTTGAAGTTTTGATTTCTACAAGGTATAAATCCCTCTTGATTGGTATTTCTATCTTCCTCTAAAATGGTTCCTAGGGTTTGGAGGGGTGAAATGAATGCTAAAGGGACGACATTAGGTTTTTATAGGGCAAGAAAATCGAGCAAAACCCGATATTTTCTGTTCAGAAAAAAATCGGGTTTTCTTCGTACTGTTCACAGATTTTTGGTGCGACTTCCAGGTCAGTTTTGACCCATTTAGAGGTCGAATTGGAAATTTTTTATGAAATACACTTTTGTAGCCCTAGATGTCTAATATTTCCTGTAAAATTTCAGATCAATTGGACATCAAAATATAAAGTTATGATCAAAATACTATGCAGTGTCTATCACCCCTTTTTACCCAATTTCACTCCAATTTGGTTTTACTTCTAAAATACTTCCTAACTTCTAATACATCCCATATTACCTCTCCCAATGTTTTCCGACCTCCCGAATTCAATGGTAATGTTATTTTGATAAAAAAAAAATTAATATATTTATTTAGTTACCCTTATCAATCTTAAACACATCCAAAAAAAAAAAAAATTAAGTTTGACCCAAAAGTCAATCCGTTCGAAACTCAAACTTCATGATTAATATTTCAACAATGATTCTAAGTTTTTATCCTCATTTTATTCATATTTGAAAAACTCTTAAGATATTAGTATTCTTATTTAATTTTAGTACAGGGTCTTGCAGCTTATTTCCGAAAACTTCATAATTCCATCTCCAATGGTAGTTAAAATCATAAAACAATCCCTCAAATGTGATCACGTGAGATGGACATGAAAATTTTTAAGCTCGGGTGACCAAGAGTTGACAAAATTAAAAGAAATAAGATGAGAGTAACACTAAATGCACAATTAATGGACTATTATTGTATTTTTCCCTATTTCGAAACCCATTAAAGAGGGATGATTCAAAGCTAGATCATAACAAGGAAATTTCATTTTTCATGTTGAAGGGGATGATTGCATTTCAATTGTGAGTGGATCCCAGAAGTTGCAAGTTATTGCCTAACTTGTGGACCAGGTCATGGAATCAGGTTCCAAATTCAAACCTCTTACAAAAACAATCAAATTCTAGTAAAATATTTTGCTCACTGTCCATTGAATATATTTTTTTGTTTTGCATATTGATGGTGACCTCAGCATTGGAAGCTTAGGTTCTGAAAATTCAAAAGCTTATGTTTCTAATGTAACGGTGAATGGAGCAGCATTTTATGGAACAGAAAATGGAGTCAAAATCAAGACATGGCAGGTAAGAAAAAAAAATGTATTGCCATGCATGCACACCACACACAAAAAAAAATTTGGGGGGGGGGGTGGAGAGAGAGATATGTGCATGTATATTTTTGTTATACTAATCATATGTTCATCCCATCTTACATGTAAGGGGGGATTTGGAAGTGCAAGTGGCATAAAATTTCAAAACATTAACATGCACAACGTTACGAACCCATAAGCATAGACCAAAACTATTGTGATCAAGCTAAATCATGTCCATAGAAGGCAAAGTCTAACCTCATAATCTCCACAAGAATTATAAACCCGTCGATGCTATTGATATAAATATATTTTCTCATTCTGTTACAAAGCTCAACTATTCAAGTGAACAATGTGATCTACTAGAATATCAAAGGAACAAATGCTTCTGATGTGGCTATAAATCTTGACTGCAGCAATAGCTTTCCTTGTCAAGGAGTTGTGTTGCAAAATATCAACATAGTAAAACAGGGAGGTGGAGAAGCCAAAGCTCTATGCAAAAATGTTAGTTTGAAGAAACTAGGAGCTGTTTTGCCACAATACACTTAAGGAGGAAGAACATGCAACAACAAGGTTGGTTAGACCATCTAGTTCGTCGTATTATTGTTGATCTCCACTTTTTAATCTAGACCCATTTATTTATTTATTTTATAATGGAGAATCAACCTAATCATGCACTCTTCTAATTCATGGCTATAAGGTAAATAAGGTAAATCTTGGAAGGATGCAATCATCAAGTAGCTTTACGCATCAGTTAAATCCAAATTTTATATAGCCAATGGACTTCGAACTAATCAAAATATGCTAATCTCTATCTTGTCCCTTTTTTGCCCCTAAACTCATCAGTACGGGTCATATCAATCAATGTTGGTCAAATGATCGTATTTATGAACAAAAATAATTAATTTTGATATATTTTCTACTAAAAAGAAGTTTCACACATTTTCTTGTTGATTTAATTCAGTTTGTATTTACGCATTGCTAAGACTTACAAATATGAAGTATGATATTGTGTGAAATTCAACTAGATTACATCTCACTGATCATGTTCTTTATTTCCTTATTTATTTATTTATTATTTCAGATTTGTTGAGAAGATGGAACTGCAGACAAGACTCATTGGCTTTTTCATGGATTGTTTCAAATGGATAGAATGGTTGTTTTATAGAGTACTTAAAAGTGTGGAATTTTGATTTCTTATTTATTTCTCACCTATCACTCCTGATTGTTTGCAATTTTTTTCTTATGAATAAAATTACATTTTGTCTAATATAGAAGGTATTCGATTTTTTTTAATGTTTTGTTTGGCGGGGGAAAAAAAACAAAGAAGTCGCTTTTGGTTGAGCATTCAATAGTTAAAAACAAATTAAAAAAATTTAGGCACCGTTTGATAATGTTTTATTTAAGTCTAGTTTTTAATTTTTTTTTGTCTCAAGTTTCTTTTAATTTTCTTAAACGAAAAACATGTTTGGTTCATTAATTTAATCCTCGACTTTGTTTCATTTATGTAAAGTTTGGTAACTTTTTCAAAGTAAATATGTTGCCGAACTACAATTTTTCCAAAAAAATTTCTATTTCTCAAAATTTATATATATTGGCGGCGGGATATGCTTCTTTCTTTCAGAGAGAGAGAGAGAGAGAGAGAGAGAGAAGAAAGGGATGTGCAACAGCTATTTCATATCACCACTAAGGCCACATACTACAAAAAAAAGAAAAGAAAAGAACCTCATGGGTTCTTCTTCTCAATATGTATGTCTAATTTGAACATTGGATGGCCTGTGAGCTTGGTAGACAGGGACAAAGCTAGGATTTTGTTCATGGGTGGCCAAAGCTTATGTATAGAAACCTACAACTTGAATTTTATTGATATGTTTTATAATCAAAATTCTAATGCTTAAAAATCTATTGGAAAAAAATAATATTATCACTATAAACAAAGAAAATGAACTAAATGAATAGTTTTTTAATATATATCAACTTTATCATCTATCAAACTAGTGGTAATCACTATTTTTTTTCTATCACGAAATACATCTATGGTTAGACCCATACTGAACTTTTTATCAATTTCCTTTTCCATTTCTTTTTTTTTTTTTTGGGTAAGTTCCTTTTCCATTTCACAATCAAAGAGTATGAGAGATAATTATCCTCCATCTTGTTGTTTAACCTAGTTTTGACAATATTTGTGGCCTAAAAAGTATGATTCATAATTACGGTAGAAATGAAAACTGTAAGTACAAGTATGAGTAGAAGCAAGAAATGTAAGCACCAATTGAATTTATTTTGGTTTGTTTTAGCAATGTTCTTTCTCTTAGCCATGAGACACATCTAGCATGGTAGCGTTTGAGTTTGATTTTTGATTTTTTTTTTTTTTTTGGGAATGTTTAGGGTTTTTCATAGAAAAGACGTTTTTAGTAATCCCAAAAATCAAATCATCCCATTTGTCCAGAATTCCACGTAATACATTGTCAAAGCTTAAATGCTCATACAATTACAACATTGATGTCTCAATACCATACCTGGATAAAATCATCACAACATCCTCCATTTGTAATTAGAAAAAAATGAAATAAATAACAGTAAAAGCATGACAGTGAAAAATAATGCAACAAGTAAACAGTGAAACATGGTACATTTAAAATCAAAAGACTATAAGTACAAACACATTAAAGAAAACACACGACAGTAGAAAATTATGTCACAATGAAATAAAATTAAGAAAAAAAAAACTAATATGAGCAGTTAATTAAAAACAAAATATTGTAGTCCTGGATTGTCCATTGAATTTTTTTTTCTTTTCTTTCTTTTTCAATTTCCTCTTGAAACATTTCAAGAAACTCGAGTCTTATTTCCTCTTCTTCTTTCGGTGGAGCTTTCTCTCTAGAATGAAATACAAACAGTTAATGCTTAAATATGTAGTGTAAAGTACAATATTGAAAATTTATAGCACACAAATATTGCATCAAAACAACACGACATTAAAAAAAGAAGGTGAAATATTAAAAGTTAATTAACACTGTGAAATATATGAAAAACATTACAATGACCGATCTATCTTGTGAAATTTTCATGAAGACAAGGCGAACGATAAATATATAGTTAATTCCGATCTATCTTGTGAAATTTTCATGTCACGAACAAATGTAAAAAGAATAAAAAATAATTCGAACACAATATTATCAAATTGAACTGCTTTGTCAATGAAAAATGCAATACAGACACAAACTAAGGCTTAGACAATATATATAATGCCATGATTTGTCATTTCCGATGAAAATAATTAGGACAATAAAGTTTCATGCCCACATTGCTCGATTAAAATAGAAATCGAAAAACAAAATCTCAAAAAACAACGAAACATAAATGCCTTCAACTGATAACTCAATGCCACAGATTATTTGATAATTCCAAACAAAAGAACAGAAGATCCCACAACTTAGATTTGGAAAAGAAAGAATATATGAGAAAATCTCAATGTATGCGAATCTAGAAAGTTCAGCGATATGATCAAAGCTTCAGTTCCATCCACAATATTTGAGATACTAACACATTTGATATCCAACAATCTCCCTCACGTATGTAAACCACATCGGACTTCACTTTTTTATGAGTTTGATTCACCATTCTTTCAAGCACCTTATCCAAATTACACTTTGTAGGAGCCCACCCTTCCAATAACTAAGATATTTTAACTGCTTTTATGAGTCTTCATATTTCTGTCTATCAAGAAGTCTCGTCTCGATTTGTTGATTATCTTTCTACACAGAGGATCCAATGGTCAACATTTACATCATTCTATCAAGGAAAGATCGTAACATTTTTTAGGACACCTCATTAATACTGGGTAGGTACTAGCCCAATAACTCACCCGCAACGACTGTGACTTCAATTCCAAGAGCTCATCACTTTTTTCTTTAAGAGTCACCAAAACTGGAATGCTACACCGCTTCTTAAAGAGAGTACCCATGATCTTTTGTCATCGGCTCTGATATCTCTTTTTTGGAGATAATTATTGGGTATTACAATGTGTGAGAATTTCACTATCTATAGGTTTAAGTTTTTAGATGTTTATGTGTTCTAAACATATATGAGACCTTGTATCACTAGGCTCCCTATCTCTCAACTAGTGGTATTAGAATTAATGGCAAATGATCCTATGTTAAACTACCACAGAAGCAGTGTAGTATATTGTATTATTGATTACTCTTAAGAATAGTGATAGACTCTTGGTATGTAAGTCATGGAAATGAAAATCAGGAAAAAGAAAAAAAAAAAGAGATCGCGAGCCTCTAAGTGTAAGGGTTCTCAGTAGATTGGTAATGCGGTAACTCATAAAGTGTGATAAAAGCTTGTTCTGGAAAATATTGGGCATTTGAAAAGAGTGATTGGACATATATAGTGCTTGTAAAGAGTGATAGATCAAACTCGAGGGAAGCTAGGCCAATATGAAAGCATACAAATTTTCGGGTATTGTCTGGGTGTAAATCCCACATCAGAAAGAAAGCATGTGAAAATCTCCTAATATAATATGTATGGACTCATTATTTATACACTAAAGTTTTTAGGTATGTATGAATTCTAAACATGGAATTTGGCCTTGTACCATGGTGTTCATTTATTCCCAAAGGGTGGGGCTATATTTTCACCCCTTAAATATTTGAGTAAAAAAAAAAAAAAAATCTTATTTGAACCTAAAAATCTGACTTAATTTACTGACATAATGATGTGGCTTCAGTGGAGTCATTAGATCAACATCAAATTCTAATATTTGGTAAAACCCACAGTTAATTCAAAGGTCAGAGTGAATTAAGTCAGCAAATTGAATCCAATAGTATTGCTGTAAATATTTTTTAGCAATGCTATTGAGACCTAATTTACTGACGTAGTTCACTGTGACATTTGAATTCACTATTGACCCCATCAATTATTAGAACTTAGAGTTGATCCAATAATTTTTATGAAGTCACATCATTATGTCAGCAAATTAAATCAAATTTTTAGGTCCAAATAGTATTACTCAATATTTTTATGCATCCCATTTAATTATTTTGTTTTAAATTATTAAAATCATCCATTTGTACTCATCTTGTAAGTGACTAAGCTTACCTTTATATACCCCTTTAAATAAATTTTTTTTTCACCCCATACAAAATTATTTTTGACCCCATTATACATACATTAGATCATGCCACACTATTCAGGTCTACGCATTATCAGCAAGAAAAAGGACATAGAAGAAATCTGGCATTTTCTATTCCAAAGAAGTCTTTAATATGTTTTGATTTCTTCCGATTTTAACATAGCATTGCAACTTGTCTTCTAACACACAGGTGGTGAAGACAACTCAAAAACATACTTTCGATTTCAGTTGTTTCTCTATATTATACATGAAAATCAAACGGTTCGAAAATTTCAAGGCACCTAATGTGAAATATCAGGCACAGGCCAACCTTTTGTTTTCACCCTTTTCCTTAGCTTGAACTGTTTGACAACGGAAGGGCTCAAACATACTAGTTCTTAAGACAAAATAAAGTAAAACAATGGGCCAAATTACTATTGTCTTAACACAGTAGCACCGACCATGCTTTTTAGAAGTCACCAGTGAAGTGGGTGGGATAAGTTATTAATGGGTGGGTATAGATAGGATAAACTTAGTTACTAATATGGTAGATATAAATGAAATGAATTTAGTAATTTGAAATAAAAAAATTAAATGGGGTGGAGAATAATTTTTAAGGAAAATCTTGTTCATAATAAAAATTGGTGCGAGGTAATTAATTCGACACAAAATAAGGAGCCCAAATATGCTTCTTTTTTTTTTTGGAGAGGGGGGGAGGGAGGATGGGGAGAAGGGGGAGGTGATGTGGTATCATCAACCAATAAAACTAAAACAAATAAGCAGATGGATCCTACAAAACTTAATAACAAACCTGTCATGTAAGTAAATAACTCTCCACCATTTTGTCATGTAAATCCAAGTGAGGTTCACCTTTTCCATTTGGAGTTTTATTATTGGTTGGTGATACTATGTCATCAATGGTGACACGGTATCACCGTTGAACTTAATATTTACTCGGGAGAGGGGGAGGGGGGAGAAAATATTCATTATAATGGTGATACTACATGACACGATAATGTGGTATCACTAACCAATAATACTAAAACAAATAAGCAGATGAACCCCACAAAAATCAATAACTAATCAGTCATGAAAGCAAATAACTCCTAATCTTTTTGTCATGTAAATTCAAGTGGAATTCACCTTTCCCATTTTAAGTTTTATTATTGGTTGGTGACACCATGTCATCAATGATGACATGATATCACCGTTACATTTAATATTTACTCGGGAGGGGGAGGGGCCAATCAGTAATCCCCACGTAAAATATGTAAATGACTGAGCCCCAAAGTAGAGGAAGATCTTAAAAAGGATCTAATGGGCTTGGTTCAGATCAGGCCCAAAATTATAGATCAAGTCCAACTCAAAGGTCCAATTTATAAATATAGACCAGACCAAACCCACTACAAGAGGGAGGAAGCTAGGTTAAATCAGCTACGCAGTCTTGAGAGAGTCAAGTCAACTGTGAAAGATTTCATTCACAACTAACATGCGAGGAAAGTCTCACCTACACACGGAGACATCTCTCACATATCACTTATATTTGAGCACTTTGCATCTCTTGAGCAATAAAATACTCAAGTCATCTTAACTCTTCATTGTAGAATATGTCACTCAGACCAAATCACTTAAATTGTATTTTATTTGTGTGGATTCTTAATACTTCACAAGTGGTGTGTATAAACACTTTTTATGCATCATCATCAAAATCCAAACTCATTGAGGTGTTATCAACACGTGAGATCTAGTCAATATTCCTTACACAGATCATACATAAACACGTAAGAGTTAGTGCTTCTTTTCATCACATGCTCATACAATCTGATTTTACCGTCAAAATCCACAGTTTCCATCTACTTTATAGAACGCAGAAACATTCTCGGATAGACTACCAACATGTACACTTTTCAAATGACCACAAAAATGGTAAACCTTCATAGTTCTCGCTTGCCATTTTATGGTGCATCATATGATATTTTGACTTTAGTTTTCGGCACATGGTGCAGTGCATCTGCTCAAGTCTTTGGCCATCAAAGCTCCATTGCTTGCTTTTGAATGATTAAAGATCAACAAAATCAAACTTTTGGCCAGAATTTATAACGGATTCTTAACGTACACAATTACCAAACCAATGAAAAGAGATGGTTAACTAACTCGCACCTGATCTTCTCTCTATTAATTCCTTGCAAAAAAAAGAAAAAACTTTACACACAAAAAAAACAAAAAAAAAAAAGATATACTACCATTACATTTTTTAGATAAACAAGTTAGTTGTATCAAATCGTCAAATTATTCATGCTCGCATCTTGACCATAGTAATTTTACATTACCATACTAAACAACCATTGGTATAAATGTTGCGTGTTGGTGATTGATGAAAGATTTAACTCGATCAAAAGAAATCCTTGGATTTATAAAGTTAATTGACGAACTTGTGATTCGTAAGATGACCATTTCATCCATCTTCTCTCCCATACTACCTTGCATAACTACGGAACTATAACCGAATAATCGCATAAGCCTCTCATGCCACGTGTCATCTCATAAATTGACGCCAAGTAAAACATATAAGACTGTTGTCAATGGTTGTACAACTCAAAAATTCTTATTCGTCACTAGAGTGATCCAATTTGATTGCTTATTCTCAGTCTTTGGATCGATCAGGTCATCATGCAATAATCATGTAAGAGAGGGGGAGAGAGAGATAGAGGGAGAGGGAGAGAGAGAGGGAGAGGGAGAGGGGGGGTATGCAAACGATAGAAGCAATAAAAGTGCAATAAAGTCTTTGCTTTCATTGTGGCATAGAAACTTATCGTTACAATTGGTGGTAATGAAATATATATTTTTGTAATTAAATTATTTTATTTAATAAAACATTGATTCATATAATACTTTAATTTTATTATTTTTTATTCAAAAGTTATATATCATTCAACACCAAATTAATGGCTATAAATAGATCGAATATGCGATTCTTATTGAGCTATAAATATAAAATTCGTCGAATAAACGAATGAAATTCGGATTGAGACATTTTAATCAAGTTGAAGTTCAAATTGAAAAAATCCAATCCAAATCCGCATTTGTTGAAAAGAAATCCAATCCAAAGTGGATTACTTTTTTTTTTTTTTTGGGTAAATGAACGAGTTTTAGAGCAAAGCAAAAGCTGCAGTGTTAACAGCCTACGTATCTCAACATGAGATGATCAAAAGAGAAATTTAAATCTGGACAAGGTGTTGTTTAAGTGACAGTAACCCTCACAGATTAAATTACATAGTTGAAAAGAAAAACTTCATCCTCATGTACCAAAACAAGAGCTAGGTTGTAATTACCCATAAAAAAAAATTATTATATTATTTTGGTGCATTGGCTACCTAGGAGTAATTATATATATATATATAAGGATAAAAATAATTTTTTTTTAAAAAAAGACTAATATATCTCTAATAAAAGTCTTACCTAGAGACCTATTAGAACTCTTATACATTTAGTTTAAATAAGGTAGTATTGTTGGATATCTCAAACCCTTATATATATAAAAATATATTTAGGTTGTAGAGTCTTTTGGTGAGAAGACTTATGGAGGAGGCTGTCCTATGAACAAAGAAGAAAAAAAATAACGTGAAAGAGGGAAAGAGAGAGAAAAGAAAGAAGGCGGAAGAAGACAAGTGGATTAAGTCCTTTAAATGTGAGTTTATTATTTATTTTATGAGTTTTATAGTTTATTCAATCACATGATATTAGGTTGATGATAATGATATTGCGTAATATGTATATATACACATATACAGAATGAGTTTCATGATAATCGTTTATTATTATTGAAATTTATTAGATTGAATTTAGACTTATAGTTGACTAATCAATAGGTTGAAAAAGAAAAGAAAAGAAAAGAAAAGGGTTTGGAATTGTTGTGGCAGAACAAACAACCTGGATGACCGTAGGTAGAAGAAGACCAATCCAGAAATTATAGAAAGCTCTCCTTTAATTTCAAAGAGTTTTATTTTGACCATTTTATTCTTCTAAACTTAATTTTAAGTATTTTTTTTTACTTGGTAAGTTGTAAGAACAAAATTCTGGAAAATTTATGGCAGCCCCGAAGACAGAAAATTAGTTTTTAAGGAAATTATACTTTGACCCCAAAAGTTTCAAAAATTATAATTTGACTCCAAAATTTTAGAAACTTTTTCTAAACAGCCCAGAATACTTCCATATCTTATTCCCTCATATTAGAAAGGATGTTTATATGTAAATGATATATTAAGTATATATCAAAGAGTAGAAAGTACGTAAATTAAATATAGAATCACGAAATGATGAAGTTAGAAATATGGATTGATCGTTACATGTTATTTTGAATTAGGTGGTGATTGCATTGAGGTTGAGAAATAGTGTTTTGAATTGAATTTTGGAAATCAAGGTGAGTAGTTTATTACTTCTTTTGGGAGGATTTTCTATATTAAACTTGTGGGTGTGTGTGTGTGAATTTTTTATATATATGATATATGTTGATGTTTGGGGTTGCAATTAAATATTTTTGCAATTGTGAATTGTTACACATGAATTTGCAAAACTTATGATATGATTTTATATTATTGCTTAAATGATTTTGGTGATGAAAGAGAAACATTGTGTGCGATGGGATTAAAACAACAGTTTTAGTGTGTGTATTGAAATCATGTTTTATGAGAAGGGGACTGAGTTACCAGGTTTAAATGGTAACGAGATTGTATACCGGCGTGGTCGATATAGAGATGTGCACATAGGGACTAGTTATCAGGCTAGTAATAACAAAAGACGGGGCCAGTCATCAGGCCAGTGATGACAAGAGATGGGGCCAGTTACCAGGCTAGTGGTAACAAACATGATTTGACAAGTGTATTTGAGACTGAATGTGTGTGTGAGTGTTTTGAGCGATAAATGTCTTTCATTTTATAAAGTTATTATGATCATGAGATCATTTTGTTTACATGGTTATGTGAAAAAGATTTGGGTACAATTTATTGTATTTATGTATATAACAAAGTTTATTTCTATGTATATAAAATATGAGATTTATTTTCAAACCTCATTAGAGGTGGTTGCTACTCACGGGCCTTTGTGCTCACCCAAATATTTAACATTTTTTAGGTGAGGATCAGGAGGAGGAGTTAGTCCTCGGATAGACAAGGGATTAGAAGAATCGAAGATTTCTTTTATTGTAGGTCTTCAGGAATAAATATTTTTTTATAATTTTGAGACAAGTATTCGATTGTTTTGAGAACAATGTTGTTTTTGCTTAGAGTAGTAAACCTTATGGATTAATTATTGTTTTACATGAGTTTAGTAATAATGTCGGTGATGTTAGTTTATTTCTCTGGTATTCATTAGGTCGGTGAAAATGATCACTTTATTATTTGTCTTTTGTTGTATTTTGCATTAATTATGCACATGAATGGTTGGTTAAGGCCTTGGTGGCCGGTTCGCTACTCACCCTATGTGATCCGGGGTGGGGGTGTGACATAGGTAGCCTCCAATCAAGGGTTAGTTCCCCGTTGTTGGGCTGGGGTGTTCTCGAATGTCAGTGAGACAAGTCCGTATCTTAAAGTGGATTACTTTGTCATTGGGAAGTAAAATAGTAACTGTGACGCCCCTAAAATCGGGAGTCATTATTTAACCCGTTAATCACCCGTCAACCCATGGAATTGCCCGTGAGTGTCGGTTGATCCGACCTCACGCTGTTATTATCTCATTACCTGAAATTTTAACTTACACGTATTACCCTTGTTCCTTTAATCATTTAATCCGACCAAGGTCCAATATACCTTATTTAATGTCTATTTGTATCATTGGAACCAAGGAAAACAAAGCCCAAAAGTATGGCAAAATAATTTAAAATTTTCAGATTTTAGGGGACAGTATCGGTACGGTTTGCCTTCTGGACAGATAGTACCGGTACATATTACCAGTACGCTTTTCTTTCTGGGTAGACTGTACTGGTACGCAGTACCGGTACACTTTGTCCAGTTTTGCCCAATTCACCTGTTGTCGATTTTAACCCATTCCAAAACCTATATTTTTTCATCCAAAACATACTAAATCATGTTTTTCACATATAATCTAATATATACAACGTCTAATACAACTAATTCCATACATTTACATGCCGAATGAGTTTTAAACAAAAGTTTTTACAAAAACTTGTTTCTAAAAGCTACAATCCGGATTTTCTTTATTGTTGATGCTCCGAATGAGTGCCATCTATCAGAGTGTAGTCCGCACCTGAAATATTTTCCCGTATAGGGTGAGCCAACGCC
Organism: Ilex paraguariensis; assembly: GCA_963454935.2. Classification (NCBI taxonomy): domain Eukaryota; kingdom Viridiplantae; phylum Streptophyta; class Magnoliopsida; order Aquifoliales; family Aquifoliaceae; genus Ilex; species Ilex paraguariensis. The sequence goes on along the minus strand of CAUOFW020007314.1, from coordinate 78,310 downwards.
CAGTAGAAAATTTTCTACGAGGGCTACTCCCCACCTAAGTGCATATGCAATGTATTATGCAACAAAACACAACCAAAAATCCATTCCAATACAAGAATTATGTAATCCATTTTGGAATTCACCATGGAACTTACCATATCATATCATGTCATGAATGAAATGAGATTCACTCCCGCATTTTAACCTCGAGTCTTTTCTTAGCTCCTCAACACATGCAAATGTCAATGCATTTAAAACTGAGCCACTCTAGCTCCCGTCATTTATATTATCCTCTAAATGGCTATTTAAAATCTCCGGGTCTTTATATGGGGTGGATATTTATGGACTTACACCAACGACACCCAACCGACACGAAATTTATGAATTTCTACTAACGGTTCCGCATACACCGACACACTTCTTGGGCTCTTATACCAACGGAGTGCGTATCCAATCACCGGACCTCTCACCCGTGGGATAGTCTAGCCCTTCTTGCTACCTCTACCCAATTTTCCATGCATGCAACCGTGCAATTTAGTGAAATTTTCAATTCCACTTCTCCGAGCCCACCATCAGCCACCACATGTGGTGTTTGATTAAACTATGCGCCACACATACCCACGCTCATGCCTAAGCCATGAATGCGATGTTATAATATGCCCAAGATGCAATGGATGCCAAATGAGCAAGTTAACCATATATCCAAATATCCCATGACAATTCATATCATAAGCATATAAATCTCATGAATCATTACAATGTCAATATATCAATGAGCACATATTAACATTTCTTTCCAACACATCTACTAAGCATGTTATACATCATCATGTCATAACAACTTAATCCATACATAGGAATTTTGGCAAACACCTTCATGGCAACAATTCATGTTATCACACAAGGATTTCCACCTCATTCACAAAGTATAATATAACACATATAGCATGCTCATATAATCACCTTTCCCATGGAATTATCAACCAAGTAATTTTCACATAACAATTTCAAGTTAGGAAAATCTATTCCAACCCCTTTACATACCCCTTTTTCATACCCATTTCACCCATGTCATATGCATAAATGAGTGAAATACATATTCCCTACCCACATATTTTATATAACACTATAAGTGAAAAATGAACTAAAGTAGGAGAACCCCTACCTTTTGAAGTGTAAAATGACGTTGGGAAGCTCCAAGAACTCAAAATAATCTTGAATCCTCACTTCCCTAATATCTCTTTTTTCAACCTTTGGTGAAACCCGTCATTTTTGGTGTGGTCGCGTAGCCCTTGGCGAGGAGAGCAACTTTTCCTTTTGACCCAAGTGAATCCGAAACCCGTGGAGTCGTAGATCGTAGAGAGAAGTGGAGAGTTCCTCCTTTTTCCCTTTCTTCCCCTCTCAAGTTAACCGGTGGAAGAAAATGGCCAAGAATTCAGATATTTCCCCCTTTTTATACCCTCATTTACTTGGCTTACATTGTGCCACACAGTCTCTTTTTTTCGGGTCTGTTTTTGTCTCGAAACGATTTAATTTCGACCCGGTTCAAGTTTAAAATATTTTTATTTTAACTTGTCTTAAATGATTTTCCAACATTTGAAATTTTATCAAAAATTTCGTTTTTGGGTCACCCGAGACTCGACCGCCTCGTAAAACGTGAAAAAATTGACCATCTCAGAATTCGATGAAATTTGACGTGATAACTAAATTTTGCGAGACGAATCCAACAATGAGATTCGTTTCATCATCCGAGATCTAAAAAAATTCAGATTTTCAACTCGTACTGTAGCAGCAAAATTACCGTTTTGCTCATATTTACAAAAGTTTAAATTTACCGAGTTTTACAGTAGCACCAATGTACCAATAATGGCCCATTACGACATGAGTAATGTTATTTAGATACAAAAATTGACCACATTTGTTGATCTAATTTACTATGACATTTGGATTGACTGTGAGCCTCATCAAATATTAGAATTTGTTCTTCATCAAATGATTTCAATGAAACCACATCATCAAGTCAGCAAATGAGATCAAATTTTTATGTTTGAATAACGTTACTCATAACTTGGTCTGATTGACTCGTCACAAAATTCAAAATCATAACGTTTTTAGTTACTCGGTACAAGAAGACTTTCTCATCTTAAATTAACTGCTGACCAGTGTAATGTTGACAATAATTCACCGTGACATCATAAATAGAGATTAGGCAGAAATCTCATGTACCATAAGGTTATGTCGACAAATAGGGTGTAAACACCGATTTGCGTGAGTGATTAGTCATTTATCATCTTTACGTTGATCATTTATCATTGCCGTGGAAGGAGAAATAAAGCACATGAGACGATGCAGGTACCATGGTTAAAAAGTATGGGCACATACTTAACACGATTTGATTAAGTTAAATATGATGTGATACTTTTGGTTCTGATTTTATACAACGTTCCTTGCAAGTTTCAAGCTACTCAACGACACTATAAGTAATGTGTCTCAATACCCTATGAGTCAATAATCTTAAATCTTAGAAAATGTTTGGAATAAACCTTAACATTTACGTGCTTTGCATGAAGTTTTTTGACGTGGAAACTCAAATAAGCAATTAATTTACCAATTTCCACACGCATGGGCTTTGCATGAATTATCTTACAATTAAGTTATTTTTATTAACAAGATTGCTGATATAAACACGATACAAACTAAAATATAAGACGAATATGACAAAATTTCAAGATGACAAAATATAATTTGATTCAATTGATATTGCTAATTTATAGCTATCACTATTGTAAAGGAAAAGGGTGGAAATTGGTATCCACTCATTAAATGTGTGTCCTACCGTTCCTTTTCTTTCTATTAGTTAATGCACACATGTGTTGCACATGAATTATTTCAAGTTATTATAATTTTTATTGACTACTTTTATAATAAAATATTGCTTGGTTAAATTACAGTTAAATGACCATACTGAAATTTTTAAGAACGCAATGCCCATGTGTGTTGCATATTAACTTTTTTAAATTAGAATAATAATTTATAGTTTTTTTTAGGCATCTTACAAATATCAAACATATATTTTATTATAGATCCAAAAACTGATGACTCAGTTGCATAGTGAAGGTCATACCAAATACAAGCAATTAATTATCACAATACAAATTAAAACAATCAAGGATAACAATTCATATGTATGACAAATAAATAATGATGCATAGATCTAAAATTCTTTGAAATTTTGGCTGGGCTCAGACCAATAGTTCAACCTGCAAATTAGGTGATGAAGAGTGAAATCCCTTCTTCAAATTAAAAAGCAGCACACATACGTAACTTTAAAGAAACTGTGTAAGTCTCATTCTTCAAATTATATACCACAACCATACTGGTGAAAGTTAACCAAAGCTAATTAAAAAGTCCAACAAATATCTCCATTAAAATGTTTGGTTGTAATTCATATTCGTGATAATTATAACACCATTTTTTTATTGTTGTTACTTTAAACAAGCAATTTATTATACTTTTTAACAATAACCAAATTCTAATTATTCTTTTGAATGCTAATACATATAGTGCGTTTGTGTTTGATTTCTCCGTAAAAGCTCAATTTTGCTAGTATCATAAAAACTAGGAAGGATCAAAATATATATATATATCAATGGAAGAACAATACCACAAAAAGTAGAGATGCACTAAACGTTGAGATGCAGAGAGAATTGAATACGTAAAATAACGCATGCTAAGAGCAGTAGAGAAAGACAGGGAGAAAGAGTGAAACAACGAGAGTTTCTGGAAGAGGTAAAGAAGAGACAGAAAAAAGGTTTATTTGGAGTGAGGGAAGATGAAGATGAAACGACAGGCGAGAGAGAAGATTGGGAAGCATAGGTTTTTTTTTAGAACATGAGGAGGTTTAGGTTTATTTTGGCTTTAATGTTGAGGGATAATAATGAGATAATTGTGATTTTAGGGGATAAAAGTGGAAAAAAATATATTTCAAAAATGCTCACTTTTTTAAGTAGTGTAGATATAGATAACTATTCATAACCTTTTTTTTTTACTCCCACTTAATGTTTTCGACTCATCAATCCTACTATTACCCTTCATTGCTTTTTAAATAGTTGCCAATAACACTTTTGTAACCTTCACGTGCTGGACCCTTTAGTTGTATATATGTGTAAACCCCCACATTCGTATCTTTATATAACAACGTAATTATGTTTTTAAAATGCTAATATATGTAATGATGTATGCATGAACTATGTAGATTATAATAGTAGAAATAAAAAGGTTAGTTGAGGTAATAGGGTATGTTGTAGAAGTTTAGAAGTACTCCAGAATGAAAGCACACTTTAGAGAGAATTTGGGTAAAAAGAATTTTGGATACTTCCTAGTATTTGGATCGTAACTATTTATCCTGATGTCCATTTGATCTGAAATTTTGACAGTAAATATAAGACTTCTAGAGCTACAAAAGTGTATTTCATGAAAATTTTCCAAATCGACCTCTAAATAAACTAAAACTTCATTGGAAGTTTCATCAAAAACAAGAATGACGTTCGAATGTGAATGACGTTCGAACGACAGTGTGTTCCAGTACTTTTTGTCTGATGGAAAAACCAAAGTACTGGGAGCTAAGGACGTTCAAATGTCAGTTATGAATTTTGACTCTAAAAATCGTGCACAAGACACCATTTCTTCCATTATAAATACCTAAGGACACCTCCCTAAGCCCCATTTCAACATTTTTAACCCTAGAAAAACTTAGAGAGGAAGAAAGAAAGGGAAAACAAAAGATTAAAGGGTTGATTCAAGTTTGGGAAAGATCAAATCTCAAGTTCTTCAAGAACACTAAGGAAGAAGAAGGTAGGGGTTTTCTTTCATTCTTGTTCATTGAACCACCCCAATTGCCTCAACCAAGGTCATTCCACGCCTAATTGGCTTCACCCTCTCTAGTCCGTTACCATTCCCAACACACCCACATGCAGAAGCTGAAACCTTTCGTCGAAAACAACCGCCATCGATCACTACAATTAAAAATTTTGTTGGTTTTTTTTATAACTTTTGTAGTAATGTGAGATCAATTTTAAAAATACTAGGGTTACAATGGAAATGATTTTGAAAGAGATGTTGGTGGCTATTGGACGAATCAATTTGAGACAGTTACATAGACTTATTGAAACTTGACCTATTTTATATTATAAAGTAGGATTGATAGCAAGTTATGATAAAAGTTATAACTTGGCCCATAAAAATTGTAAAATTTATAGGTTCTGGTATCATAGTCTTGTTCTTAAGACTATGGAACCATTTCATCAAGTACTCTTTTCGAAAGAGAAAAAATTATTTGCTTTAGCCTTTATCCAAAGTCAATCCCAAGCTATAAAATTTTTTCAGGCTTCTTGTGCTCTATCATTTATATATATAAGTTCTCACTGGTTACATTCAAATTTCTAGTTGTTTGTCAGTTAATTTCTCTACAAGATGTCAAGCAAAAGATATCTTTTGATGATATGCAAATCTTGTTAATCCTAGTAAATGATTTTTCTAATCACCCCATCATTATATGACATTGAAGCATGAAATTTAACATTATATGGAGGGACCAATTTTATTAATCATATCTCCTCACTGAAGCATAAAAACTTCTTTGATACAGTAAACAGTCTGTCACTTGTTTATAATGATTATATACTTTTTGCAGTTCTGGAGGAACCAAGAGATGTTGCACCAACTGTTTTGAAGTCGTCAACTGGTCTGGAAGGTGCACTACCCATCTATAGTTTCTTAAAAAATCTGATAAATTACAGTTGAAATGATTCACATGCCTACCATATTGTGTTTTTTATTAATAACTTTGTAGTTTTTTGTCACAACTCCACCGAGATTAAAACGTCTAAGTTCTGCTTCTTCTTCTTTATTGTTTTTCTGTGGCCCAGTTTCTAAACTTTCACCATAGAAGTGGGGTCTTTCTGGAAGCTCTAGGGTCGTTTTGGTTGGTTTACTTGCTAGGGTGTCATTTTTGCTTAATCAAGGAATAGATATCAGGCCAAACCTAGTAGCTACATTGGGATTAGCCATGATAGACTCAATATTCCTTGGTGGATCATGTTTGGCTCAAATCTCAAGTTACTGGCCTCCATATAAACATCGAATTCTTGTGCATGATGCAGGCCATCTTCTTACTGGTGAGCACTGTTTCTTTGAATATCTGCAACTTTCTTTACCATTAGAATTATAAATTGGCAAAATTAGATCTTTAATTTCTATGCCCATGAATAATATTGTAATAATAGGTCTACAAATTGATATTCTGTGATCACAAGTTAGGGACCACTCTCGGGTTTTCAAACACGAGATCTGGACAGTTTGCACACTCTCACTGTTCCTTTCGTTTATAGAAGAAATTCAAAAACATCCATTTTGTCAAGCATCGATTATACACTTGCAACTCAGCTCAGGGGCATATAACCCTTATTCTGACCTGTGCCCTATTGATATTCTCTTATATATCTTTGCCGCATACCTTATGGGGTGCCCAATTCGTGGGGTAATTTTAGACCCCATTGTTGCAATGCAAATGGGCATTCAAGGGCAGGTACACCAGAACTTGCTTGCGTTGTATGGCATTTATGATCTTTACCTCTAAATGGCTGAGCTAGTCAATATCTTATTGCACAAGCCACTCTTAAAACATGTCGCTACAAAATTCTTTAAGATTGGACATATTCAGGAAGTCAAAGGAAGAGACCAATTTAGATGGATTGGTATTTATTTGGTATTTTGGATGACTTGTCAAGTGGCAAGCCTAAATTATGGAGTTAATGTTGTTATTAATTTAGATTGTTTAGTACATATTATATCATCTATTGCACTATAAATAGGTTAAATTGAATGAAGATCAGTTCATATCTGCTCATGCCTGTATCGTGTATTTGTGCTTCATATGCCATCACTGATGCATGCTCGCCTTGAACTTCCTTTTTAGGTATGAAATCATTATTTTGAAACTTAGATGGAGTACTTGGCATGGATCTAAGTCAAAACTCATAGCTGCCTAATAAACCAAATTATGATGTGTTTGTGTTACTGTTACCTGATTTTTTCTTCACTGATCCTTCAATGGTGGCGCTTGTCGTACATTGGAAACCATAACTAATTTAAAATTCCTGTAATAAATCTATTCTCTTATGTCAATCCATGTATCAAAGGATAAAAATTTGGTATTGGTTTAATATATTAACCACTTACTTCTCCAAACCCCGCTATGCATTATGGGATGCCAAGAAGAAGGGAGAAAGAAAAACAGATACTTAACATATTTGATCTTTTCTTTTATATTGCAAAAAACTCTCTTCTGTTATGCATATCCCCAAGCCAATTGCCTTCCACTGATAAACTTCTTTCATAAAGACTAACTGTTCCACCATTTTTCATCCTAAAGGATTTGTTTATAGCCTGACTTATTTATTCAATCTAAGAATTTAAAAATGCTAATGCTCCCTAGACCCATTTGCATTCCAGGGACGGAGTCAAGATTTCTTCACAATTAAGACAACCATCAAATTGAAAAGAATAATCGAACCATAATCATTGAAACTCGTCCAGTTTTGATAACAAAATTAATTAGGTCTTCAACGGTTAAATTTTATTACAATTTAAAAACTTCAATCTGAATTTGATTTTTACATTTCTCTTTGAATTCAATTCAGTTATTTGAAAGATTTCTTTTTTTTTTATAGTCCATTAAGTCAACAAATTAAATTAATATTTTAAGCCTATGTAGCATTGCACTAATGTTAATATGTATCATGCATGTTTTAGTATTTGTCTTGACTACGATGAAAGGAAACACAGAGTGCCATGAACATGTAACCTCACTAAAAAAGAAGCAACAGTTGCAAACAATACTATCATCACTTGGTTTCAACTTCAACCTATCATCCTTAGATTTCCATATATATATATATATATGAACTTCAAATGATAAAAATGGTCAATCATGCAAAACCATGGGATGGGACCCCAGGTTACAGTTGTGGCAATGGTTGCTTCTCACTGGCTTTGTGGATCACAATTGGTTGCATGATCAATCTGTTATTGCTGACAAATCTTTTGGGATGATTGAAGTTTGGACTTTGTTTGGTATCCCATTGAAGCAACAGTTGAAATAATTGAAGTCTTAAAATTGTATGCTTTGATATATCCCACTAAAAACATAACCCTCCGTCACTTCAAAAGAACACTAGCTAGCACTTGTGTATATTCTCACATTTGGTGCCTAGCTCCTGGTTCTAACTGTAATAGCTATCACAATGCATTGACAAGGACCTCACTAGCTCATGTTACAATTTCGTTGCAGAAAATTGTTAATCTTCTCTATATCGTTTTAATTTTATCGGATGTCCCCGAAGGGACTACAATAGTTGTTTGAGTTCCGTTCTACTCACACTATATACACCAAAAACACACAGTATCCAAAGTTACAAAATAATTTAGTTTCCTTTTTATAGAATGGATCATCAACCGTAATGTGATGATGGGGACACCTTCATGGATGTGAGGTGTTGCCTTGGCTTCAACTTAATGTTTTCTTACGATTGGAAGAATGTTTGATCGTGAGACGCATTTGCCTCTTTTTTTCTCTATCTCCTTATCTATATATACCCATCATGGAGAAAATGTCAAAAGAAAATAGGGGACTAAGGGAGGCTCTTTCATATCCCATTGGCATGTTCATGTTGACTTCGATCAACAGCTTGCCAAATGCATAAGCACCAAAATATTTACTATCTATGCATAAGATCACCATCATTGGCCAGTTGCTTTTCTTTCCACTTTTGTCCCCACTCACCCATCATGGCTAGAGATTATGTATGGGTATGGCCAGTGGCCCCAATTGGAAAATAAACTTGAATTCTTGGGAGTTGTGTCCTTTCATTTGGTTTGTGGTAATGTTGGTCGAATTTAGTGCAAATGTGTTAGTTGTTTAGTAGAAGCATTGTGTGAATATTGTACCGTTTACAAGAGATGGAGGTAATGTTCCGTTAATGTGACATTATGGTTATTGTTGGAGTCCACAAAAATGACAAATATAATTTCGTGATTTGGTGAATAGAGTTGAGTTGAATAAAATGGCAAAATTGAGTATGATTGTAAACAAATAGAACAATTTTTTTTGTACTCTTCTATGTATTTCTATTGCATTTAGGGTTTGAGAATGCTTGTAAACGTAACGCTCTTACCGATCACAAAGTAAAATCGGAGTCATTTTAACGACATCAATATTGATCTGGTTACACTTGGTACCCTTGGAGCATGGCTTCGTTTTCAGTAAAAGCATAATCTCACTAGACTTTGTGAAGTCAGAGTTAAATATAACTGATCAACTAACTAAAGGACTTTCGAGGAAAGCTGTCTCAGAACTGTCGAGGGGGATGGGCTTAAGCCCACAAGGGAGTCACCTAGGGAGGTAACCCAACTTTTGTGATTGAGAACCCCACGAAGGAAGTTCAATGGGTAGAAACAATCCATACTGCGTGACTCATTAGCACTATTATTAAGGAAATATCCAAGAAGAGATATTTTTCCTGCTCATCCCTATGGCAGAAGTGCATACGTAGTGTGACGATAAGGAAGAATTTTACCCTAAATAAGACCGAAGCAGGAACACTCCTACAAGGTATTGTGCACATGTACTCTTGGAGGGCTCACCTAAGTGAGAGTAGTCGTGAGGCCGCAACTATGAGAATTGGGCTATTCTCTAGTAACTCTTATGAGAATCAAGCTCAAGTGAATGACCATTAATAGCACTGACCTGCGAATCTTAACCAATATCGGTACTGTGTGTGTGACATGCTGAACTCTGGTTCAAAGGATCTAGTTCAAGCCTTTGGTCACTATAATCTTTCAGAGGAAAACTGTTAAAACTAAGTGAGGTTCAAGTCTGAAAGACACCTATACCTATTGCACAGTATAATAGTTGCCTATGTTTTCTATATTAAAGTATATACAAAATATTTGAGATACTTTGAAGTTTTAAAAACTTGTGGGAGATTGTAAGAATAAAATTAAGTTTTTAAAACTTTTATTAAATTTCCATTTTAATTATGTTTAAATTGTAAATTTCAGTTGCAAATTTTTTGGTCCTGTTTAGTGTGTATATTCAAGAATAATAATAATTATTAGTTTTATGGCTATTCAAGGAAAATAGTAAAAAAGAATGAAAAGCCAGATTACAAGCCAAAGCCAAACGGTCAAAAAGGGCAAAAAACATTGAAAGACATTAAAAGCCATCCTATGTAGGTTAACACACCGTGGCTAAATAAATGACTTGGAGATATCTTTGGGCAGACAACAACGAAATAAACCCTCTAGTTTTTTTCCAATTAATTGTTTCAATTCATATATACTTTACCTACTTTTCTATTATCTTATATTATTTTGTTTTGGGCAACTCGATTCGAGTTAGGTTCACTTCAACCTTCTAGTAAACGTGACCATTGAAAAGGTGTTGCTGCGAGTGTCTAGGTTGGATCTTGGAGTCGTTGGTGTCCATCAGTACCCTTACGTGGAGAGACTCAGTTGCTTTAAGGCAGTGATCACATGCCTCTCAGACTCGCGGGTCAGTTCATTCCAAATTAATTAATTTATTTTATATAGATTGCATGTTTATACATTTTCTGTATTTATTTAAATTGCATGTTATATGATCTAACTATTTTTGCATGCTTTATTTCGAATTTTAGATTACAACACTCATGGTTATTTTGCTCACATCATAATTATAATATTTGTTGATTCAGCCAAAATTTCAGTAGCAATATTTCTTAATTCCAATTATAAATCTATGCTTAAAATCTATAATTATTTTTACAATTCCTACGTTAGTTGTTCATTTTGCAACAGCTCCATGGTGTCACCCACCAATATATGGTGAATACATAAGACTAGCCATAGCTTCCTGTAACCAGTCCTCATCATCATGTTTGATCTGCAAAAAACATTAATTAACAATATCATGCTATGAGCATATGAGCGAGTCCAAAACCTGTTAATGTCTACCAGATTGTAGTAATGAAAACTTTGGGCGTTCTTGAAAAATAGGTACCTGGAGGTCCAAAACACAATCAGCATGGTAGCTGAAGTCTTTTGCTTTGTTAGGATAATCAGTCATCTTCATTCTAACTTGATCTTCACATGGTTCATTGTTCTTTGCAAATCTTCCACGAATCTGGACACTCTTGTCAGCCAAGGTCTTGCGACAGGCATACTGCAGAGAAAGTAGACTATTGAATAAACACATGCAAAACCAACACATTGGAATAATTGTGTGTGTGTGTGTGAGAGAGAGAGATAGACCTTGATGGTTTTGTTGAAATTCCTTTGGTTTCGTTTCTTTAGATACCTAAGAATTTTGTCCGTCCTTTCTTCTACTGAATACTTCCCAATCTTCAGTGTGGGTTCTTCAACTTCTGGGGCAGGCTTACCTTGAATTCCCTACATGTACATATACATATACATATACATAGTGCTTTTATGCATTAAGACTTCAAGTAATAGAATCACTTTTGCATGAAGCTTAATTTGAATGCTTCACAAAACTATGCATGATGAAAATTAATTTATATGAATCATCTGCAACATTATGAGATTTAACAGGAGTCAAAACGATCATATTAGATACCCAATTGTCGACAGTCACAGACTAAATTGGCCAGAAATTTGGCACAACCCCACTACTGGAATCCTCTCCAAATTGATCACATACCTCGTGTTGGTATCTACACTCAAAACCATGAGGTCCCGTGATGCCATATGAACCCATATTGATATTACGCTCCGTCAATGACGGTACAACCATATCAAAAATGCCAAGACGCTCAGGGAATGATGACATTGAAATGGATGGAACGATGTCATGAGGTTTTGGTGGCACCACATTAAGTATCCCATTATTGGAAAAGGGCGGTAAGCATTCTTCACTCCACATTGCAATACCTCCCCTGTTGTTTCCGCCAGGCATTGGATTAGGGAAAGCATAGAACTCATTGGAGAAGTATTGAGGAATGGAAGCCATTGCTGAAAAAGAAAAGCTTGACTTGTAGACTTTGTTGGTTACTGCCCATTTTAAGCCATTTGACTATTTATAGCTTGCACTGCACTGCTTTGCAAGGAAAAAAAAACAAAGTGAGACAAGAAGGCTAAAATAGGATTCTACTCAAATTAGCAAAATTAAGCTCGTTTATATATAAAACTAGTAATAAGCCATGCCTAAAGACACTTTGCAACTTAAAAAAATTCATCCATTAAAAATAATTTTTCATTTATTTACTTTAATTGAAGAAATTAAAATCAATTTATCTCGTTATTTTTTAAAAATATTTCAGCAGAATTTCTTCTAAAGATAGGAGCCTAAAAATCTCAAACTGTGTACAGAACTTATATATCTCATTGTACGTATTATTGTCCAGCACAAACTATTACATAACCAATTTCAAAGAATAAATTAATCTAACTAACTCAAAGACATCATTATATTTTAGTCACTGCACAATCCAAACCAAAATAACGATTCATAATAACAAAGGCCACAAACACATGTTGTACAGGCAGGTCCAACCAAAGATCCAAAAAATTCACAGTTCACAATCATACATAACGATCATTATAGTTCACAATCACGATTCAATTCTATCTTCAAAATTCATTCTCATTTCAATATCAACCCGTCCAAACAATCATGCAGAGACACTGAAAAACAAACCAAAACCAAAACCAAACGGGTAACATAAAGTCAACTGCTCTCATGTAAGCAAGGAGAACAAAACTGGTGGCTCATGGTTTCCTCAGCAAAACCAAGGCCTAAACTTGAAGTAATGAATGGTATGCACAACATGTCCCTTAACCTCTTTTCATAATCCCCCTTCCATCCCCCATGCCCCAAAAAAAATTGCATAATTTCAAATCCAAATACAAACTAATACACCCAAATCAAACTCCAAAAAATCTTAGCATAAATTTAAATTTAAATCGCATCATATTTCCTATCGAATCCAATCCATTAAAAATAGATCATAAACGAAAATCTCCTAAAAAAATTAGTAGATGTGTGCATTCCTACATCTAAAAAAATTATTAAACCTTTGTGGGTTAAAAAGGTAAATAAAGTTGGGTTTCAATATATTAATGCTCAATTACCGTCAAAAGAAGAAATAAAGAATTAAATATATACCACAACTTCTGGATTTCATTATAGGGGTTTGAGAAACTTTTTTTTTCACACAGAAAGAGAAACTAATTAAATTAAAAAACATTAGAAAAATTGCAAAAGAATAAATAAAAATTGTGTACAAACAATAAAAAATAAAAGAAAACATATTGGCTACTCAATTTTCTATCAAACCTGCCATCTTGAAATGGATACAAAACCTTCCATAACTTCGATACATAACTAAATTTGTTGAAAGCTTTAAACAACAAAGCAGTAAGGAAAACCAACCTTAGAAAGCCCTTCATGGTAATGTTACAGAGCATTCAATCCACCAAAAAACACACCAATATATAATTTTATTCACTTAAAAATTCCAACTAGCAAGAAAATTGAACTAACTACAGTAGCAATGCATCATCCTCAGTCCTCATTGGACTATAGGTTGTATCTACCAATAACAGAGCAGACAATGGTTGTAAACAACTCAATCCATCGGCCCTAAAAACGCATCATTAGAAACACATTCTTCTAAACGAATAGGAACTATCATATCAACAACCTCAAGTCTTATAGAAAAACATCCCACAAACAAACTAAAAATTCAACATTCAGAAGCAAATGCATATATAAAAAGGAATATAAAGGCATTGTAAATGGAAGAATTAATCAACAGATTAACTAAATGAGATGCAGTATGTGTATTATACATAAATCAGAGAGCGATGGGTAGCCTAAGATGTAGCAGGGCAACCTTCAGTAAACATCATTAATCAATTCTTCGATCACCTACATAGATTAACATTCTCATTTATTATCAAAGTCAAGAAACTGAAAGGAAACACTAATTCAACACAAAAACCTCAAGGGCTTTAAAACTAAAAAAAAACTCAACTTTTGAAGCTTACAATAAATTGGAATTGCTATCATTGGTCACATGTGGCGTCATTGGTGGTGTGGGGGCGTGGCTGTTCATTTCGGTGTGGGTTGCTGGTTGAAGGAGGGGGTTTTAGGGTGAGAGAGAGAGGTCGATGGAGGTATCATGTGGATGCAAGAAAAGAATGGGGTGCAATGGAGAGAGAATAAGGGAATGGTGTGGGTATGCTGTGTTGTGTGCTTTATGTGAGTCGGGTTGTGTGTTGTGTGTGTGTGTGTGCACGTACTATCTGTGTGGGTGTGGAGGAAGAGGTGTGTTGTGTTGTAGAGAAAAGAAATAACAAAGAAAAGTAGAAAATCATGGGGATGAGAGAGAAAAGGGAGATGAGATCAGAGAGATGAGTACGAATGTTGGATAATGAACTCACCATCCTTTACCAGAAAAAAAAAATTGCTTAGGTTAAAAATATGCAATCCTAATGTCTCCATTCTTGTGAGTCTTAGAGTGATTCCCCTGTAGAAATGTCCCAAGGCTTCAGTTCCGGCACAATAACAACCAACACCAACCTGAACATGTACATATAAGAAGACATTATACAATTAAACAAAGCTAGCAATATCTACCATTAAAGTTGCATCAAATTCACACAGCAGAAAAAACAAATAACAAAAGAGGGATAACTTGAAGAATAACGGTGGAGAACTTTTTATAAAGCCATAATGTCTACAACTTGGTTAATGCTAGTTGATTTGATCCAATAAACTTCACTACAATATGCGATAAGAGTAATTAGAACAAACAGACAGTTATAGAAATTAAGTTTTTAAACATCCAATAAAAATTGAATGATCCATTGAAATGAAATTTGAAAATTCATGGAACACAACAAAGCACAATCGGAGCAAAAAACATAGAGAGGACAAACACCATGTTATATTAATCAAATAAAGAAGACAAATCACTGTACTGGATTCACAGTTAGAGTATCAAACACCCAAATTTCCAAATCACCCTTTTTTTGCTCAAATTATCGAAAACACTCAAATTATGCAAAAAAAAAACCCCAAATTTTGAAAACACCAAAAATAATCAAAATAACCAAATGTGAGTGTGTGTTGTGTGTTCGATTGTGTGCGTTGTGAGTATGGTGTTGTGTATGTGAATGTGTGTATGTCTACAAACATGACCGTAATAAAAAGTTGCAACGCTTACAAAAGTAAATACTATTGGACCATATCAATTAACAAAGTTAACATTACTCTCAGTAAGATTAATAGTTCAGTATAACTCCTTTAATTGTAGTTCTGGTACATCATTTGTTATACAGTAGCTGTTCTTTTTGGGGAGCTTATCATGGACCATGCATACAATTCACATAACACATAGCACATAATCATGTAGCAAAATTTAGCACATAACATGAAATGCACAATGAATGCAATGATCTAAACTCATGCCCATCAAGCCCTAGGTAAATCGTATACCTATGCTCTGATACCAAGCTGTGACACCCCAAAATTCAAGAATCCGTTGATTACCCATCAACCCGCGGAATACCTTTGAATACCGAGTAACTCGATATCACGCCATATAACAGTCCATATTTCAGCCACAAAACATGCCATAAAACAGTCTCAAATTCAGTCCAAAATACAACCACATAGCAATCCATATTTTAACCCAAAATGGTCCATCATTTCAACCCCAAAACAGTCCATAGTTTCGGCCCTAAAACAGTCCCAAATGAGAGGAATAAAACTAAGGTAAGAAGAACCCTATCTCAATAGAAGTGTAGAGAACTTCTATAACACCAAAATAACCTCAAAGCTTTGATTTTCTGCAAAGTCTCCTCTTGGATTTTCGGTGAAACCCACTCTTTTTGGTACGTATGCGTAGCTCTCGTCGAAGAGATGAACTTCAGCTCTTGGTTCGAGTTGATCCGAGCGACGGAACTTCAAAGATCCAAGGTAGAAAGCTTGAAGAACTTGAAGTTTTTCTTCTCTTTTCTTTCCTTCTTATAGTCGGCCAAACAAGACTCAAAATGGGTGAGAAAATATCTATTTTTTCAGATATTTGCCCCTATTTATACTCCCTTAATGTGTGGTCCAAATTGCACCGCATAATTCTGACTTTCGGATCCGTTTTTCGTCCCGAAACAATTCATTATATCTCAGATTAAGTTCAAATTAATTTTATTTAAAATTTTATTCAATAATAAGGAAATTTTATAAATTTTGTTTATTAATTTTATTTAAAATTTTATTCAATAATAAGAAAATTTTATAAATTTCATTTTTGGGGACCTTTGAAAGGTCATTCGTCACCCAATTGTCTCGTAAAACGTATAAAATTCGACGAAAATTGACAAGACAGCTCAATTTTGCGATACGAATCCAACGATGAGCTCTGTTGCATCATCTGAGCTCTAGAAAAATATAGATTTTAAACCCGCATTATAGTGACAAATTACCATTTTGCCCTTTTTCCAGAAAAAAAAAATTAAATTTTTCCTGGGTTTTACATTTTTGCTTAATCAAGGAATAGATATCAGGCCAAACCTAACAACCACATTGGGATTAGCCATGATAGACTCAATATTCCTTGGTGGATCATGTTTGGCTCAATCTCAAGTTACTGGCCTCCATATAAACATCGAATTCTTGTGCATGAAGCAGGCCATCTTCTTATTGGTGAACACTGTTTCTTTGAATATTTGCAACTTACTTTACCATTAGAATTATAAATTGGAAAAATTAGATCTATAATTTCTATACCCATGAATAATATTGTAATAATAGGTCTACAAATTGATATTTTGTGATCACAAGTTAGGGACCACTCTCGGGTTTTCAAACATGAGATCTGGACAGTTTGCACTTTCTCACTGTTCCTTTCGTTTACAGAAGAAATTTAGAAACATCCATTTTGTCAAGCATCGATTATACACTTGCAACTCAGCTCAGGGGCATATAACCCTTATTCTAACCTGTGTCCTATTGATATTCTCTTATATATCTTTGCATCATACTTTATGGGGTGCCCAATTCATGGGGTAATTTTAGACCCCATTGTTGCAATGCAAATGGGCATTCAAGGGCAAGTACACCAGAACTTGCTTGCGTTGTATGGCATCTATGATCTTTACCTCTAAGTGGCTGAACTAGTCAATATTTATTGCACAAGCCACTCTTAAAACATGTCGCTACAAACTTCTTTAAGATCGGACATATTCAGGAAGTCAAAGCAAGAGAACAATTTAGATGGATTGGTATTTATTTGGTATTTTGGATGACCTGTCAAGTGGCAAGCCTAAATTATGGAGTTAATGTTGTTATCAATTTAGATTGTTTAGTACATATTATATCATCTATTGCACTATAAATAGGTTAAATTGAATGAAGAGCAGTTCATATCTGTTCATGCCTATATCTTGTATCTGTGCTTCATATGCCATCACTCATGCATGCTCGTCTTGAACTTCCTTTTTAGGTATGAGATCGTTATTTTGAAATTTAGATGGAGTACTTGGCATGGATCTAAGTCAAAACTCATAGCTGCCTAATAAACCAAATTATGATGTGTTTGTACTACTGTTACCTGATTTTTTCTTCACTGATCCTTCAATGGTGGCGCTTGTCGTACATTGGAAACCATAACTAATTTAAAATTCCTATAATAAATCTATTCTCTTATGTCGATCCATGTATCAAAGGATAAAAATTTGGTATTGGTTTAATATATTAACCACTTACTTCTCCAGACCCCTGCTATGCATTATGGGATGCCAAGAAGAAGGGAGAAAGAAAAACAGATACTTAACATATTTGATCTTTTTTTTTATATTGCAAAAAACTCTCTTCTGTTATGCATATCCCCAAGCCAATTGTCTTCCACTGATAAACTTCTTTCATAAAGACTAACTGTTCCATCATTTTTCATCCTAAAGGATTTGGTTATGTAACACCCCAAAAATCGGGGGTCCTTAATTTAACAAAATTCGGGCAGAATCTCCTTTGTATGGGAAACTCTATCCAAAAGACAACCTGTGCAATTATACTACATTGACTACACCGAGTCCATATATGAATAAATATTGACCACACCGGGTCCATTTACCCATCAAATAATAAAATTTCATTCACCACATGTAATATCCACCATATCATCCCAAAAGAATATACCAAGCTATGACATTTACATTCCAAAAGCATTACACTCAAACTTAGCAGCGGAATAAACAAAATACTAGACTATACATGATCGTAAATAAATTCCCTAGTCTAGCACAAAAATAAACTATAGCTCTAGATGTACACTTCAGGATCTAGGTTCCCCTTCGGTGGAACCTCCCAATTTTCTGGCTCGTCAACGCCGGGATCTTCCTCTAGCACGAAATCTAAAAAAAAAATATTATTAGTGGGGGTGAGCACTAAGCACTGTAGAAAAATCCTCTCAAACTCTAACAAGGTTTGAAAAACGTAGAAAATGGTCAGTCTCATTTCACAAATAGCATACGTAAATTTTGAAAGAAAACATGACATTTTCAAAGATCTTAAGTTTATACATTAACAATAACTAAGTGCAAGAGTAAAGTCAATCCCACCATAAATAACTATTCCAAAGAGTAATTATTCCCACAATAATTTTCAAGATAATCATATCCAAAAGATAACGCAATAAACAATAACCACAATGTATCTCAAGTCTGATGTAAGATAATCGCATGAATAAACATATAGAGAATATCCTGGTCCACACACACACAATTTCTCGCAAGGATATCAACTTTGGGAAGGGCGCCTACCGATGCATTGTCCCGTACCAATGCACCGGCACTAACGAATCCGACCCAGACATAGTATACTAATCCTCTGACACGGCACCCGCGAGCTAATAGTGGTTTGGTTTTTGCAAGGCACCAACCCCACTACGAGTGGTAAGAAAAGTTCAAACTCACACGGAGTAAGAACCACAAACATCTACCCACTCTACGATGCTCGGTCAATGGCCACCCATGGTCATCCAAACATCTCCATGAGATACAATCACCAACAATTTCTCAAATACACTAAATTCCATAAATCCCCAATTTTTCACATTCAAATTCACATTTATTTCACAATGGAACAATTTAAGAAAAATTAACAAGAGATCATCATAAATACCATTGTGTTGTTCAATACGAAACACTAAAGTTTTGAAATCAAGAATAAAGGAGAAGTCAAAAGAAAAACTCACTTCTTTTGAAATCTAGGGTTTTGAATATGAGAAAAGAACTTTGATGGTTACCCAACCATCCCATTATTTAAAACATGCTAACATTTGCAAACATTTATTTTTAAACACAGTAGCCCCGATTTTTACTGTTCACAGACTGATTTGGTTTTCTCCAAAATTACGATTTTGCCCCTAAGAATCTCCAATTTGATCCATATGACTACCCTAAAATTTTTCAAAGTTCCGGATTCATTTTTAATGTTATTTTAATCTAAAACATTTATTTATATGAGTTATCTCAAAACTAAAATAAATTTACACTCGAAACAGGAAAATTACTATTTTATTCCTCTGAACCGCTATATGTGCTAAAAGGCTATTCCAAGTTTTTCGGATCTCCCAGATTCAATGATAATATTATTTTAACCTAAAAAAATTTATATGTTTACTTAGTTACCCTTATCAACCTTAAACACCTTCAAAAATTAAATTTTACCATTAATTTGCCTCCCTAGTATTTATTCATACTATTGAAATCTATAGGGTTCATGCATACCTCATCACCTATTTTAGCATTTCAAAATAATTACTTGCTATATAAAGATAAAGAGGGTGGGGGTTTACAGTTTATAGCCTGACATATTTATTCAATCTAAGAATTTAAAAATGCAAATGCTCCCTAGACCCATTTGCATTCCAGGGATGGAGTCAAGATTTCTTCACAATTAAGACAACCATCAAATTGAAAAGAATAATCGAACCATAATCGTTGAAACTCGTCCAATTTTGATAACAAAATTAATTAGGTCTTCAATAGTTAAATTTCATTACAATTTAAAAACTTCAATCTAAATTTGACTTTTACATTTCTCTTTGAATTCAATTTAGTTATTTGAAAGATTTCTTCTTCTTTTTTTAACAGTCCATTAAGTCAACAAATTAAATTAATATTTTAAGCCTATGTAGCATTGCACTAATGTAAATCTGTATCATGCATGTCTTAGTATTTGTCTTGACTACGATGAAAGGAAACACACAGTGCCATGAACATGTAACCTCACTGAAAAAGAAGCAACAGTTGCAAACAATACTATCATCACTTGGTTTCAACTTTAACCTATTATCCTTAGATTCCTATATATATATATATATATATATATATATATGAACTTCAAATAAAAAAAAATGGTCAATCATGCAAAACCATAGGATAGGACCCCAAGTTACAGTTGTGGCAATGGTTGCTTCTCACTGGCTTTGTGGATCACTGTAACGCCCCAAAACACATCCTGGATGTCATTACATTCTAAAACCATTCATATCATGAGAGCACTAATATAATCCCTTAAGAAACAAGACTTCATTTGTCATCCACGAATATTTACAACATTATCCAAAAGAATAAGCCCACGTCATGGCTATTACATCTCAAAAATTAATTAAAGAAGCGCAACGGAATAAACAAAAGAAGCTAGACTACACAATGTTCCAAAAGAATGTCCTAGTCTAGTACAAAAGGAAAGGAGGTCGCTCTATGCGTCCACCTCGGGATCCACACTCCCGTCCAATGGAGTCTCCCAAGTAGCGGGCTCCTCGACCCTTACGTCCTCTTCCTCAAGCGGGTAATCTGAAAAATGTTAGCGATAGGGGGTGAGCACGAAGCTCTGTAGAAAAATTCTCTCAAACCCATACAAGATTTAGAAAAGTATTTAAAACGATCGGTCTCAATTTTAACATAACATAGATATATAATATGAAATAAAGCAGTGACATTTAAAAAGGATCTCAAGTTTATTTAAAAACATTACTTAAATGAATAAACGAGCACTACATACAAATAATAACCATTAATTGTCATAACCAATTCCTAACAATTTTTTTCGGTAGGTTGCATACTTTGTGATAACCTCCAACCCCCCTTTAGGTCACCTTTGATTCTCCAGCATCCTTACTGGGAACCTCTTGAAAATGGATGAGCATCCTTACATGGAATCTCTCACCAATCACTACATTATTTTTCAAGCATCCTTACCGGGAACCTCTTGGGAAGGGGTGAGCATCCTTACAAGGAACCTCTCACTCATGTGCATCATAAACAACCCAGCCAAGCATACAATTCCAACATTTATCTCAATTTTCAAGCATCTATCCAAAATCCCCAAAATATATCATATAACAATTCCACAACCAACTAAGAAAATACATGAGATCACAATAACATCATTTTTCTACCCAACACAAAGCACTGAGGTTTCGAAATCCATAATAAAGAAAGCATTTAGGAAGGAAATACATCACTTTCCAAAAATTAGGGTTTTAAAACTAGAAAGGAGATTTCATGGGTATTAAACCCTACTTTGTTCAAAACATGTAATTCTTGCAAAAAGCCTAAGAGAGGATGATTTCATAGCATATATATATCATTGATAGCCAAAACATACATATAAAAATACCCTAGCCTCAATGTAAGTGAATGAGAGAAAACTCCTACCTTGAATCCTTAACTTTGGAGTTAAGAACAAGAATATTTGATCTTGAATCACCCTTGAATCTCTTATTTTTCCCTTCCTTTCTTCTTCTCTAATGCTCTCTAGGGTTTCAAGAGGTGTGGGGTGTGAGGGGAGTGAAGGAAATGAGAGCAAATGAGATGAAAATGAGTTTAAAACATAGCAGCCCCGAAAAACACTGTTCAGAGGCTGTTTTGAGTTTCTCCAAATTTATAGTTTTGCCACTAAGAATCTCCAATTTGATCCATATGACTACCCTAAGGTTTGTCGACATTTGGGATTCATTTTTAATTTTATTTTAACCTAAAAACATTTATTTTTATGATTTATCTCAAAACCCAAGTCAACGTACACCCGAAACACTAAAGTTTCTATTTTACCCATCTGAATCGGCTATTAATGAAGTTTTACGATGTTTGAAAATAAAAAGTGATAAAGGGTGTTTCTTAAAACCTTTTATACTTATTTGAAGTCTAAAAGTACTCATTATTCTTATATTTTGATTTAGGATGCAAATGGTGACATTAAATGTAAAACGAAGCTAATTGGACTATTTCGATATCATTTGATTATCTGAGCATAACTCTCTCATCCAAACTCCGATTGAGATGATTCAAGATGCTATGGAATGATACGAAAGAGCTCTAAAACTTTCATGTTTTGAGTTTTAAGAGATATTGACTGCATCAAGGTCTAAATCGAGCTTGAAGTTGCAGTAGTGCACTGTTCACAGCCAGTCTTCGTTCCTTTTCCATTTTCAATCCATTCTTAAGCCGACCAAATCCATCCCAAACCTCTCCAACACATATTTCTACACCAAAACCAATTTAATACAAATTCTAGGATCTAAAATTTCATATTTTCACTTATTAAAACCAAATTTCAACTATTATTTTCACTAACATTTTAAATCTCTACTTTTCCAATCTACTAAATTCAAACACACATCACTACATATATCCACATTTTTATTTTTTTTTATCACAATTATTTACTATATATCTATTTACATATATAAAAGAAAATGCGGGGTGTTACAATCACAATTGGTTGCATGATCAATCTGTTATTGCTGACAAATCTTTTGGGATGATTGAAGTTTGGACTTTGTTTGGTATCCCATTGAAGCAACAGTTAAAATAATTGAAGTCTTAAAATTGTATGCTTTGATATATCCCACTAAAAACATAACCCTCCATCATTTCGAAAGAACACTAGCTAGCACTTGTGTATATTCTCACATTTGGTGCCTAGCTCCTAGTTCTAACTGTAATAGCTATCATAGTGCATTGACAAGGACCTCACTAGCTCATGTTACAATTTCGTTGCAGAAAATTGTTAATCTTCTCTATATCATTTTAATTTTATCGGATGTCCCCGAAGGGACTACAATAGTTGTTTGAGTTCAGCTCTACTCACACTATATACACCAAAAACACACAGTATCCAAAGTTACAAAATAATTTAGTTTCCTTTTTATAGAATGGATCATCAACCGTAATGTGATGATGGGGACACCTTCATGAATGTGAGGTGTTGCCTTGGCTTAAACTTAATGCTTTCTTATGATTGGAAGAATGTTTGATCGTGAGACGCATTTGCCTCTTTTTTTCTCTATCTCCTTATCTATATATACCCATCATGGAGAAAATGTCAAAAGAAAATAGGGGACTAAGGGAGGCTCTTTCATATCCCATTGGCATGTTCATGTTGACTTCGATCAACAGCTTGCCAAATGCATAAGCACCAAAATATTTACTATCTATGCATAAGATCACCATCATTGGCCAGTTGCTTTTCTTTCCACTTTTGTCCCCATTCACCCATCATGGCTAGAGATTATGTATGTGTATGGCCAGTGGCCCCAATTGGAAAATAAACTTGAATTCTTGGGAGTTGTGTACTTTCATTTGGTTTGTGGTAATGTTGGTTGAATTTAGTGCAAATGTGTTAGTTGTTTAGTAGAAGCATTGTGTGAATATTGTACCGTTTACAAGAGATGGAGGTAATGTTCCGTTAATGTGACATTATGGTTATTGTTGGAGTCCAAAAAAATGACAAATATAATTTCGTGATTTGGTGAATAGAGTTTAGCTGAATAAAATGGAAAAACTGGTCACTATGATCCTTCAGAGGAAAACTATTAAAACTAAGTGAGGTTCAAGTCTGGAAGACACCTACACCTACACCTATTGCACAGCATAATCTTCCACGAATTCGGACATTTTTGTCAGCCAAGGTCTTGCGACAGGCATACTGCAGAGAAAGTAGACTATTGAATAAACACATGCAAAACCAACACACTTGAATAATTGTGTTTGTGTGTGTGTGAGAGAGAGAGAGACCTTGATGGTTTTGATGAAATTCCTCTGGTTTCGTTTCTTTAGATACCTAAGAATTATGTCTGTTCTCTCTTCTACTGAATACTTCCCAATCTTCAGTGTGGGTTCTTCAACTTCTGGGGCAGGCTCACCTTGAATTCCCTACATGTACATATACATATACATAGTGCTTTTATGCATTAAGACTTCAAGTAATAGAATCACTTTTGCATGAAGCTTAATTTGAATGCTTCACAAAACTATGCATGATGAAAATTAATTTATATGAATCATTTGCAACATTATGAGATATAACAGGAGTCAAAATGATCATATTAGATACCCAATTGTCGACAGTCACAGACTAAACTGGCCAAAAATTTGGTACAACCCCACTGCTGGAATCCTCGCCAAAATGATCACATACCTCGTGTTGGTATCTACACTCAAAACCATGAGGTCCCGTGTTGCCATATGAACCCATATTGATATTACTCTCTGTCAATGACGGTACAGCCATATTAGAAATGCCGAGACGCTCAGGGAACAATGACATTGAAATGGATGGAACGATGTCATGAGGTTTTGGTGACACCACATTAAGTATCCCATTATCGGAAAAGGGCGGTAAGCATTCTTCACTCCACATTGCAATACCTCCCCTGTTGTTTCCGCCAGGCATTGGATTAGGGAAAGCATAGAACTCATTGGAGAAGTATTGAGGAATGGAAGCCATTACTGAAAAAGAAAAGCTTGACTTGTAGACTTTGTTGGTTACTGCCCATTTTAAGACATTTGACTATTTATAGCTTGCACTGCGTTGCTTTGCAAGGAAAAAAAAAAAAAACAAAGTGAGACAAGATGGCTCGAATAGGATTCTACTCAAATTAGCAAAATTAAGCTCGTTTATATATAAAACTAGTAATAAGCCGTGCCTAAAGGCACTTTGCAACTTAAAAAAATTCATCCATTAAAAATAAATTTTCATTTATTTACTTTAATAGAAGAAATTAAAATCAATCTATCTCGTTATTTTTTCAAAATATTTCAACAAAATTTCTTCTACAGATAAGAGCCTAAAAATCTCAAACTTATATATCTCATTGTATGTATTATTGTCCAGCACAAACCATTACATTACCAATTTCAAAGAATAAATTAATCTAACTAACTCAAAGACAACATTATATTTTAGTCACTGCGCAATCCAAACCAAAATAACAGTCCATAATAACTGTGATGCCCCAAAATCCGGAGGTCCGTTGATTACCCATCAACCCGCGGAATACCCGTGGATACCGAGTAGCTTGATATCACACCGTTATGTCCCATTTAACGAGATCCTTAATTTAACAAAATTTGGGCAAATTCTCCTTTGTACGGGGAGCTCTATCCAAAACACAACCTGTGCAATATACATTAACATGACCCATCCGAGGCCTCATATAACACAATGACCACACATGGTCCATTTATAAGTAAAACTTGACCACATTGGGTCCAATTATAATTAAACATTGGTCACACCAAGTCCAATCATCCATATAAGTTCTATTACAATTTAAAAAATGACATACTTAAAACATTCTTTCCACAAATATTATACATCAACACAAAATAAAGCCACATTTGGCTTTCTTCAAACATATGGGTCTAAATTTGAGCCATCCACCGGTGTACCTCTCCCACCTGAAATGTTTCTCATATAGGGTGAGCCAACGCTCAGTAAAAAAACTCCTACAGAGGCTACTCATCACCTAAAATGCATATGCAATGTATACATGCAACATTTCACAACAAGTATTCCCTCCAACAATAACATACAATACAATGTTGGAAAATCATGATGTCATGCCAAGTAATGAGATGAAACTCACTCATGCATGCTATCCCGAGCCCACACCAACTCCCACAACACAATGCGACACTTACGTGTAAAACAAACGTCTTTGATGAAACACATCCAAAGATCATTTTAAAATCAACCATATGTCATAAAACCAATTCATTCTTGGATGTTTCTCATCAAATGAATAATTTATATATCAAAATCATGTGCCTTTATTAGGTATCGGATTTAAGAATCGCACCTCCAGCTCCGTACACCGTTACACTTTTCTGGAGTTTCACCGTCGGTAAGTGTATGAACCAAATGACCGGGTTTTTTACCCGAGGGAGTGTCTAGCTCTACTTACTATACCCGACACAAGTTTTCTTATGCATGTCACCGTGCAACTCCGTAGGATGTTCCATCCCACTTTCCCGAGCCCACCATCAACCACCAATATTGGTGTTGATCACCCTATGCAACCATACACCCACACTCATGCATGTAGCCCTTGAATGTGATGCTATGTCATACCCAATGTGCAATGTTATCCAATGAGCTAGATCAACTACATATATATACAATCACATGGTAATTCATATCATAAGCATATAAATTTCATGAATCATTACAATATCAATATTTATAAACAACACATTCTATAAGCATGTTATACATTGTCATGTCATAACAACCTTAATTCACACTTAGGCATTTTAGGACACACCTTCTAGGCAATAATCATGTAAGCATACAATATTGCCCCCAGACACATCAAATATCATCAAGTATCAAGGAATTATTTACAGAACTCATACATAACAAATTTAACTAGAACTTTGTGCATACTTAATTCACCATTTCCATGACTATAGGCAAGTTATAAAAATTTTATACCACTAACCATTTCATATGGGCATTCTAGATTAAAAATTGACCCAAATAGAAGAAATCCTACACAATACATATAACATTTTAAATAGGAATGAACAAAAGTAGGAGAATCCCTACTTTAATAGAAGTGCAAAATGAGTGTAGACAGCCTCAAGAACACTTCCTCTCTTGTTTAGTTTTAATGTCACATGTAGGGTTCTTTTCCAACTAAGCGTAGACGTTTAGCATTTTTGAACATTCTGCAGGTAACCTACATGAGTTAAAACAACTCTAACTCTAGTTATTAAAATCCAATTCTAACAAAATATGTGGGAGATGAACATAGACTCATAGGAATTATCTTTCACCAAAAATCACTATTTTTGAACATTAAATACCTGTTCCAGGTAACTCCTAAACTAAGTGTAAGTTACAAAATTTTCAGGTTCCAACAGGTCATAATCATTTTTAGAAATTCACCAAAAATAGAGTTTTCATCCTTTTGGCATGATGAGACCAAAGCCAAAATAACCCTTTATGAATCTATTTCAAACTCTCAAAGTTTAAGATTCATAAACGAACTCTAACTCATAAAACCAATTACGAAACTACATGCTGTCCAGATTTTCCAGATCAGTTTCTATAAGTTGGGGCTAACTTTCAAAAATCACCAAAACTCGTATTTATCTCCATTTTACTTGAAACCAAAACCAAACGAATCCTTTTTCAGTCTACATTATAACCTCAAAATTCCAGAATTATTAAATAATTGTAGCTTATGAAATGAATAAGAAACTCACCTACTGTCTAGGATTGAGAGCACCACTCCTTCCTTTCGGTTTGAGCTCTAGAAAATACCTACCAAGACTTAATTTCCCCAAAATCTCCCCTTTAGACCTTCAGTGAAATCCTTCATTTTTGGTACCCACACGTAACCCTCGTCGCGTAGACCAATTTTAATTCTTGGTTCAAGCAATTCTGACCGACGTAGCCTAGCGGATCGACGAAAGAAAAACATGAAAACTCTCTCTCTCTTCTCTTGAGTCTGAAACCAGCCAGCAAATGGGTAAGAAATAGCTGACTTTTCAGATATTTGTCCTTTTTATACTTTTAAAAACTTAGCCCTCGTCGCGCCAAGTGTCCTCTTTAGTTCGGATCTGTTTTTCGCTCTGAAACGATTAAATTTCGTACCAATTTAAACTCAAAATATTTTCTATAAACTTTATTTAAAATATTTTTCAATTTTTAAAATTTTTATAAAAATTTCGTTTTTAGAGGTCACCGGACACCCGTCACCTCAAAAAACGTGAAAAATCTGACTATCTTAGAATTCGACGAAATTTGTCTAGGTAGCTAGATTTTGCGAGACGAATCCAACGGTGAGGTCCGTTTCATCATCCGAGGTCTAGAAAAATATCAGTTTTCAACCCGCACTATAATGACAAATTACCATTTTACCCTTTTTAAAAAAAAGTTAAAATTTTTCCCAGGTTTCACAATAACAAAGGCCACAGACACGTGTTGTACAGGCAGATCCAACCAAAGATCCAAAAAATTCACAGTTCACAATCATACATAACGATCATTATAGTTCACAATCACGATTCAATTCTATCTTCAAAATTCATTCTCATTTCAATATCAACCCGTCCAAACAATCATGCAGAGACACTGAAAAACAAACCAAAACCAAAACCAAAACCAAACGAGTAACATAAAGTCAACTGCTCTCATGTAAGCAAGGAGAACAAAACTGGTGGCTCATGATTTCCTCAACAAAACCAAGGCCTAAACTTGAAGTAATGAATGGTATGCACAACATGTCCCTTAACCTCTTTTCATAATCCCCCTTCCATCCCCCAGGCCCCAAAAAAAATTTCATAATTTCAAATCCAAATATAGACTAATACACCCAAATCAAACTCCAAAGAATATTAGCATAAATTTAAATTTAAATCGCATCATATTTCCTATCAAATCCAACCCATTAAAAATAAATCATAAATGAAAATCTCCTAAAAAAATTAGTAGATGTGTGCATTCCTACACTTAAAAAAATTATTAAACCTTTGTGGGTTAAAAAGGTAAATAAAGTTGGGTTTCAATAAATTAATGCTCAATTACCGTCAAAAGAAGAAATAAAGAATTAAAGATATACCATAACTTCTGGATTTCATTATAGGGGTTTCAGAAACTTTTTTTTTTTTCACACAGAAAGAGAAACTAATTAAATTAAAAAACATTAGAAAAATTGCAAAAGAAAAAATAAAAATTGTGTACAAACAATAAAAAATAAAAGAAAACATATTGGCTACTCAATTTTCTATCAAACCTGCCATCTTGAAATGGATACAAAAACCTTCCATAATTTCGATACATAACTAAATTTGTTGAAAGCTTTAAACACCAAAGCAGCAAGGAAAACCAACCTTAGAAAGCCCTTCATGGTAATGTTACAGAGCATTCAATTCACCAAAAAATACACCAATAGATAATTTTATTCACTTAAAAATCCCAACCGGCAAGAAAATTGAACTAACTACAATGGCAATGCATCATCCTCAATCCTCATTGGACTATAGGTTGTATCTACCAATAACAGAGCAGACAATGGTTGTAAACAACTCACTCCATCGGCCCTAAAAATGCATCATTAGAAACACATTCATCTAAACGAATAAGAACTATCATATCAACAACCTCAAGTCTTATAGAAAAACATCTCACAAACAAACTGAAAATCCAACATTCAGAAGCAAATGCATATATAAAAAGGAATATAAAGGCATTGTAAATGGAAGAACTAATCAACAGATTAACTAAATGAGATGCAGTATGTGTATTATACATAAATCAGAGAGCGATGGGTAGCCTAAGATGTAGCAGGGCAACCTTCAGTAAACGTCATTGATCAATTCTTCGATCACCTACATAGATTAACATTCTCATTTATTATCAAAGTCAAGAAACTGAAAGGAAACACTAATTCAACACAAAAACCTCAACAGCTTTAAAACTAAAAAAAAAACTCAACTTTTGAAGCTTACAATAAATTGGAATTGCTATCATTGGTCACATGTGGCGTCATTGGTGGTGTGGGGGCGTGGCCGTTCATTTCGGTGTGGGTCGCTAGTTGAGGGAGGGGGTTTTAGGGTGAGAGAGAGAGGTCGATGGCGGCGTCATGTGGATGCAAGAAGAGAATGGGGTGCAATGGAGAGAAAATAAGGGAATGCATGGATATGCTGTGTTGTGTGCTTTATGTGAGTCGGGTTGTGTTGTGTGTGTGTGTGTGTGTGTGTGTGTGCATACTATCTGTGTGGGTGTGGAGCAAGAGGTGTGTTGTGTTGTAGAGAAAAGAAATAACAAAGAAAAGCAAAAAATCATGGGGATAAGAGAGAAAAGGGAGATGAGATCAGAGAGATGAGTACGAATGTTGGATAATGAACTCACCACCCTTTACCAGCAAAACAAATTGCTTAGGTTAAAAATAAACAATCCTAATGTCTCTATTCTTGCGAGTCTTAGAGTGATTCCCCCATAGAAATGTCTCAAAGCTTTAGTTCCGGCACAATAACAACCAACACCAACCTCAACATGTACATATAAGAAGACATTATACAATTAAACAAAGCAAGCAATATCTACCATTAAAGTTGCATCAAATTCACACAGCAGAAAAAAAAAATAACAAAAAAGGGATAACTTGAAGAATAACGGTGGAGAACTTTTTATAAAGCCATAATGTCTACATATTGGTCAATGTTAGTTGATTTGATCCAATAAACTCCACTACAATATGCGATAAGAATAATGAGAACAAACAGACAGTTATAGAAATTAAGTTTTTAAACATCCAATAAAAATTGAATGATCCATTGAAATGAAATTTGAAAATTCACGGAACACAAAAGAGCACAATCGGAGCAAAAAACATAGAGAGGGCAAACACCATGTTATATTAATCAAATAAAGAAGACAAATCACTGTATCGGATTCACAGTTAGAGTATCAAACACCCAAACTTCCAAATCACCCTTTTTTTGCTCTAATTATCGAAAACATTCACATTATGCAAAAAAAAAACCCCAAATTATGAAAACACCAAAAATAATCAAAATACCCAAATGTGAGTGTGTGTTGTGTGTTCGATTGTGTGCGCTGTGAGTATGGTGTTGTGTATGTGAATGTGTGTGTCTACAAACATGACCCTAATAAAAAAGTTGCAACGCTTACAAAAGTAAATACTATTGGACCATATCAATTAACAAAGTTAACATTACTCTCAGTAAGATTAATAGTTCAGTATAACTCCTTTTAATTGTAGTTCTGGTACATCATTTGTTATACGACAGCTGTTCTTTTTGGGAAGCTTATCATGGATTGTGTTATAAAGAAACACATAAATTTGAATACTTGCTTTTGAATTCGTACTGGAATCTGGTTCAGGAGGAATCTTGTAGAAGGGACCAACTTTCTTCTCTATGTTACTTGCTATACAATTGCAACCAATTAGATATAGTATTCCTCTGACTCAAGAGTTTAGGGTTTAGGAGGCAATTTTTGTTTCTAGTGAGAGAAGCTCTCACTTTTCACTACCTTTACTCTTTGCTTTGGCTTTCTTTTTCGGTAGATCTATGCATTTATTATGGATTCAACCCATCTTTTGAACCAAATTCCACCAAAGCCTACTGATTTTCCTTGTATTCCCACCACATCCACAAAAAATTCTTTGAATCTTCCACCCAAACTACCAGACATTACCAAGAACTTCGCATCACTATTCACAAAACCGTCGAACGACATTCTCCAAAATAGTCCAGCTGCATCGGCGAATCTGTTTTCTTTATGGATCCTTTGCGTTACAATAACACCAACCCTATGCCTCCCTTCCCTCAAGTTCGTCATCACCAACTGACTGCTCAGCTCCCACCAGCATCATCCTTTCCTGTGAATGCGAGCCCTTCTACGAACAACCACATCCCTTCGCCTGAGTTGGGGATCCACACTCCTAATGCCCTTACAAATATTCAAATCACTCATGGGGTCAATGCAAATCCCCAATCATCGTTGAACCTCCATATCCAGTCGTCTCCTAAAGACCCTTCGGCTGACCATATTCTGCTACAATCACATTTTCCTTCGGCTGAACAAGGAAACCATCCTCCAGTTCCTGTATTGAATGCCCAGAATGACCAAGGAGCCCAGAGTTCCCCTACCAGCATCACCTTTGGTTCCTTTATGTCTGTGAATGCCTCAAAGCCTGCTAAAAGAGTGGTCTTCGACAACGGGAACCAGGCATGTACTAGTCACCAGACGAAACTCAAGAGCTTTCTAAAGGTTTTTCTCTCTCCCTGATAGGCAAGTGTGCCTATGGTAAGCCTTCACTGGGAGTGGTGAAGGAATTCATAAATTCAAGGTGGCTATTAAAAGGGGATTTTATCGTAGGAGTTTTGGATCCCAGGCGTATACTCATTCGGTTTTCTCTCTACGAAGATTATGTTAAAGTTTGGCTAAAGGACACCACCTACATTGAAGGCTTTCTATTTAGATTTTTCAAAGGGTTCCAAAAATTTTACCCCAGAATTGAACCCCCATTGGTTCCTGTTTGGATCTCTCTACCTGGCCTACCTATTTATCTTTTTAACAGAGAGAGCTTAAGAGACATATTAAGCCCCATTGGTAGAATCTTGGTTATTGACAATGCCACTTTGAATCGTTCTAGGCCTGGGTTAGCTAGGGCCTGTGTGGAGATGAATCTTCTGGTTAGCAATCCCAAACGTTTCTGGCTTGATATGGGAGGTATGAGTGATAAGTGGCAGAAGATAGTATATGAGAAGGAATTCAAATATTGCCCTGCTTGCCTCAAGTAGGGTCACGATGATTCTTTATGCCGTAAAAAGAAGGAAGAGGGGGTGGTTACTTCTGAACAGAAGCCTGATCAATATAATGGCCTTGCCCTTGGAAATGGATGGAAGAACAGGAAAGGGAAAACAATGTTGTTGATGTACAGAAGGAAAAGCCTAGAAAGGAATACAGACAAAAAATAGGGATTCAAGGCCCAGTGATTGGAAATAGCTTTGATATATTGAATGAAACCACAGATCCTGTAGAGGTGAATCATAGTATGGAGAGGGACGAACATACCCAAAAGGAATAGGAAGTTGCAAAAACCTCTACCAATTTGAACAAGCAAAAGGCGAATGAGATTAGAGAAAATCAGGAGACAGACTGCTATACACCAGCACTTGATAGAGGTGATCATCATGATTTGGAAGGGCAGAATGATAAGGTTGGGGATTCTAAAGAGGCTCAGGGGACAGAATCTATACCAGATACCACTGGATCAAATAAAGAAAAGGATGATATGGAGAGTGGCTCAGTGGCTCAGAAGCGCTTGTCAACCCCTAGTGATAAGGGGAATAGTTTGGAGAAATGCTTTCTTTCCTTTCCTGTTGCTATTGTTAATGCAGTTGATAATAATATTGGAGTGGAGGATGCTAATTTCGAGAAGATTGGTGGGGTTTTTATTTCTAGTGAAGATACGAATGATTTGGAGGGGAATGAGGCTCCTAAAGAACATCTAGGAGAGTGTTATGCTCTCTATGCCCCCTCTTTAAACTCTTCCTTCTTACTGGAACATGATTATTGTACAAGGGGAGAATGTGGAGGTATATTTGATGATCAGATGAGATTGATTAGTGAGAGAGCTCCACCAGATAAAGAGTACTTTTCAGATCAAGCGAGCTCTAAGAGCCAGAAAATCACATCAGAAGACTCTGAAGCTATTGATAGCTCTTTCAACATAGAAGATGAATCCAATGGAGTAAATTCCAGTGGGGGCTACCATTCTATATCCTCATGATAAATCTTTTTTCATGGAATATGAGGAGAGCAGAAAAAGCTGCCAAAAGGAGGAGGCTAAAGAAACTTATTAGAATTCATGATATTTGTTTTGTGGCTATACAAGAACCTAAGTTGTTGGTTACTAAGCTCAATCTCTTTGGTAGCAGTATAGGGTTGAACCATTTCTCATTCAACCCTCTAGCAGAGAGGAATATTTGGCTACTGTGGGATGATAGAATAAATGTAAGGGTGTTGTTTGCTCATGAACAGGTTTTGACTGTGGAGTTAACTTTTATGAAGAATGTTGTATTCTGGGTTTCTGTGGTGTATGCTAGTTGTAATCAAACTGTTAGAAGAGCACTTTGGGAGCACTTACTGGAGATTAATATCCCTGCCAACACTCCTTGGTTAGTGGTTGGGGATTTCAATTCTATTTTATGCTCAGAGGAAAGAAAAGGAGGTGCTCCTCCTTCTGCGGCATCTATGGAGGACTTTAGGAACTTCATAGACCAAAGAGGCCTGATGGATGTTGGTTTTAGTGGGAACAAATACACATGGTGTGACAACAGGCAGGGCCACGTTAGAATGATGCAAAGAATTGATAGAGCTTTGGTTAATGTGAGCTAGAATATGAGGTTTGACAGCATAGAGGTTGTTCATTGGGCCAGAGGTGCATCTGATCATAGCCCTTTTGTTTCTCAACATCAAAGACAGTCCAAATCAAAGAAGAGTCTCATACTTTAGATTCCAAGATATGTGGTGTGATCATGAGGGTTTTAGAGCTCTTATTGAGGAGAAATGGGGTGGTTTTTACTCTGACAATCCTATGGCAAATTTGTTTATCAAGTTGAAATACTTGAAAGCCCATATTAAGTTGTGGAATAAGGAAGTCTTTGGAGATCTATTTGATAACATTAAAGACCAATAACAAAAAATCAAGACTGTTGAAATGGAATTGGATCAGAATTACAGTGCTGCTAATCCTTAGAGCTTGACAGATTTAAAAGTGATCTGGATAATTGGCTCAGGAGGAAGAAAATTTATTAGAAGCAAAAATTCAATCTCAAATGGGCCTTAGAAGGGGAAAGAAATACCAAGTTTTATCATGCCTTAGCTAAAAGTAAGAAGACGAGAAACAAAGTTTCTAGAATTCAGAATAAGGAGGATACTTGGGTTCAAGGTGATCAGAATATTGCTGAGGTTGCTGAGGAATTCTTTTCTGATTTGTATAGATCTGAAAATCATATTTTACAAGACCATGTTTTTGATGTGATTCCCAATCTGGTGAGTCATAAGGATAATCAGAAATTGATTACTGAGGCTTCTATGGAAAAAATAAAACATGTAGTTTTCTCTATGGCCATTGAGAGTGCTCCTGGTCCTGACGGCCTCTCTAGAAAATTCTTTCAATTTGCTTGGGAAACTATTAAGAGTTATGTATGGTTAGCCGTGAATTTCTCTTGAAAGGCGGAGATATACCTAAATCTGTCAACTCTACTTTGTTGGTTTTAATCCCAAAAAAGGATGCACCTGTTTCTTTCTCTGATTTTAGACCTATTAGTCTGTGTAATTTCCTTTATAAGATTTTCACTAAGCTTCTCACTACAAGGCTTTCTTCTATGCTACCTTCCCTAATCTCTGAGGAACAACATGGTTTTGTTCAAGGAAGAGGGATAGGGGACTGTGTGGCACTGGGGCAATTATTGGTAGGTGACATGGACAGGAAAGTGGAGGGGGGCAACTTGGTTATGAAATTGGATATGATGAAAGCCTATGATAGGCTTGAGTGGGACTTTTTATTGCAAGTGTTGAAGCACTTTGGTTTCTCCAATATGTTTACTCAAATTATTCTCAATTGCTTGAAGAATCAACACTTTTCTATCTGTTTAAATGGGCAAAGATATGGCTACTTCTCCAACTCAAGAGGTCTAAGACAAGGAGACCCCCTTTCTCCTTCTTTATTCATTCTGGCACAAGAGGTTCTTAGCAGAGGGTTAAGGTGGGTTTATCAACAAAAGTTAGTTTCCCATTATCATATTGGTAGAGGCACCACTGTGGTTAGTCACCTTCTCTTTGCTGATGACACTTTGCTCTTTATAAGGGGTACTAAAAAATCTGTGCGAATACTTTTAAGTTCATTGGTATGTATGAATCTTGTTCTGGTCAAAAAGTGAATAAATCTAAAAGTGCCATGTATTGCTCTAAAAGAATCTCAGGGCAAGGAGGTATGTCTTATCATCTTTAATGGGGATTCCTATAAGTTGTCCCTTCTCTTATTTGGGATGCCCCATTATCAGAGGAAGAGTGAAACTTAGCTACTTTGAGGAGATTTTGAAGACTTTCAGATGTAGAATTGAAGGTTGGTATGCCACGATGCTCTCTGGAATGGGAAGGATTATTCTTGTGCAATTTGTCTTAAGTGCTATTCCAATCCATATGCTGGCTTGTTTGAACGTCCCAAAAGGAATTTTAAAGGAGCTGAATTCCTTTATAGCTGGTTTTATCTGGTCTAGTAAGCTTGATGCTAGAAGAAGACATTGGGTATCTTTAGATAATATCTCTAAGCCTAAATGTGAAGGTGGTTTAGGTATTAGATGTTTTGGGGAAATTCAAGATGCATTTAGAGTTAAGCAGGTTTGGGGTATCCTTAATGGGTAGTCACTATGGGCAAAGGTCTTTAAAGAAAAATATCTTAAGGGAAGGCATTTGCTGAGATGCAGTAACAGTGGTACAGGTATGAGTTTCAACATTTTGAAACCATGGTTTGATTTTGTGGTGACAAACTCTAAGGTTTTGCTGGGGAATGGTCAGTGTACTGACTTCTGGTGTGATTCATGGATGGAGAATGGACCTTTGCTGTACAAAATTGAAGGTCCTCCCTCTTTCTTTCCCAAGGTCAAAGATTTATGGTATGATGGTGGCTGGCATTTTGAAAGCATTGAGGAATGGCTGACACCTCATTTGCAAGAGGAGATTAGAAGTTCTGGTGCTTTGGTGCCAGAGAAAGCTGATAAAAGAGTGTGGGAGTGTACTAATTCTGGGAACTTCACTACCAAATCTGCATGGAATCAGATTAGGAGGACCAGGGTACACAATGTCATTGCACAAAAGATTTGGAATCAGAAAGTGCCCCCTAGTGCCCAGCTTTGTACTTGGAAAATTTATAACAAGGCTTTGACAACTGATGAGAGAGTAAGAAGTATTGGGGTGTATTTAATTAGCAAATGCAGTCTATGTGGGATGGATGAGGAGACTGATATTCACATTTTTGTTCTCTGCCCCTTTGCTCATGCTGTTTGGAGGAAATTTGCTGCTGTTATGGGTTTTGATCTTATACCTGGTGAACCTCCTATTTGCAGATTTTTGAGAATGTGTAGGTGTTTTAAAGGACTCTCACTTAGCCATGCTCTTGTCAGAGGTGTTTCTATGCTCATTTTCTGGGCATTATGGAAAGAAAGATGTAGGAGAAAATTTGAGGGTTTGAATTTAAACAGCCATGCAGTCTTCATCCAGGTGGTCAATGCACTGAAATGGCAGGCCTTTATGATTAAGCCTAAGAAAGAGGAAGGTAGATATGGTAAAGACATGCTGCAGGACCTCCGGATTGCACCACCCTTTTCTATCATCACTAAGGTGAAATGGATTACATGGGAACCTCCAGCTATGACTATGATGAAATTAAATGTTGATGGAGCTTCAAAAGGTAATGGGTTATCTGGGGGAGGGATGGATTTGAGAGACTCCAAGGGGCATATTGTCTTAGCAGCTGCTGCATTTTATGGGACTGGTACTAGTATGAGAGCTGAATGCCTGGCAATGCTGGATGGCTTGAAAATGATAATGCACAATGGTTTGAATGATTACCATATTGTTTTGGAATTTGACTCTCAAGTGTTAGTCAATATGATAATGGGGGTTGCTGTCACTCCATGGAGACTTTCAGGTTACATGAAACAAATTTTAGATATGCTTGGGCAAATGCATTTCCAGATTAGGCATGTGTATAGAGAGGCAAATAGGATTGCGGATTTTCTGGCTAACTATGCAGTGCAGTCTGGTATTTATTCTGATTTTTCTGCCAATGGGGTGCTGCCTACTGCTGGCAGATTACTTCTTAAACAGGATCAAAGCATGATACCTAATATTAGATTGAAAAAGGTAACTATTTGTGAGCATAGGCAAGGGGTTGGTTAAGAAGGATGTTCTTGTATGCACTTAATGCCTGATGTTCTAGGCAGGTCTGATGGTCAGGTTGGTGCACTGGATGTCTGGGGTATTGGGTTTTGTTGATCTGGGTTTTTCCTGGACCTTGTTTTGGTTTTATGAGGTGTCTCATTGTTGTCCATTGCTGTTTTTGGTTGGGCACCTGTGTGTTTCTGGTCTGCCTGGGCTGTTCCTGTTTGTCCTGACTCCTCCCCTGTGTTCAATGGCATGGGTTGGTATGTTGCCTCTTTGTGGTTGCTGCCTTCTACTGGCCTGGTTCCTGTTGATCTGTCTATGTGCTGTGCTGGGGGTGTGTCTGTCTGTGCCCAGCTGGTTTTGCTTCTGCTGCCTGCTGTTTTGCTGCCCCTGTTCTTTGATGCTGCCTGTCCTGGACTGGAGCTCCTTTGCTCTTCTGGGTTCCAGCTTTATTGCAGCTGGTGTGATTCCCTTTTTAGCTGGTTTCCAGCTGACTTTCCAGCTGCCTTTGTCTAGGTTTAGCTGGACTTTGCCTGCCTTCTTTTCCACTATTTTTTGTCCTGCCTGGCTTCTCTTTTTTGTCATAGCCTGGCTTCTTTGCTTCTTGTAATTTTTGTTCATTCAATATATTTTTCTGTTCAAAAAAAAAAAAAAAAAAGGTTTAGGGTTTAGGGTTTAAGAGCTGAGACAGGTTGTATTCTCCATGTCTATGGAGAGTGCCCCTGGCGCAGATGGCTTTTCTGGAAAATTCTTCCAAGTGGCATGGGACATCATTAAAAGTGACTTATTAGAAGCTGTCAATTTTTTCTTGGGTGGAGTAGTGGTTCCTAGGTCTGTTAACTCTACTCTCCTTGTCTTAATTCCGAAAGTGACCAAGCCTAGTTCGTTTTCAGAATTTAGGCCTATAAGTCTCTGCAACTTCCTGTACAAAGTTTTTACTAAGATTCTTTCAAACAGACTCGCGGCCCTCCTCCCCTCTTTGATCTCAAATGCACAGCATGGTTTTGTTGAAGGGAGAGGGATTGGTGACTGTATTTCACTGGCCCAGCTGATGGTTGGAGAGCTTGACAGGAAAGTTGAAGCCGGTAACGTGATTGTTAAATTGGACATGATGAAGGCGTATGACCGCATGGAGTGGAATTTTCTAAAAAGAACTCTCGAGTGTTTTGGTTTCTCAAGCTCATTTGTCTCTATCATTGGCAACTGCCTGCAGAACCAATTTTTTTCTATTTGCCTCAATGGGAAATGCTTTGGCTATTTTCCATCTTCTAGAGGGTTGAGACAAGGCGACCCGATAGCCCTTGCTCTGTTTATCTTGGCGGAGGAAGTCTTAAGCAGGGGACTGGCCCAATTATATGGGGAAGGTAGGGTTAAAGGCTTTCACGCAGGTAGGGGTGGCCTGTTGGTTTCTCACTTGCTCTTTGCCGACGACACTCTGTTATTCCTTAGAGGTAACAAGTTATCCATGGAGCATTTGATGATTTTCTTGGCTAGATATGAGGGCGGGTCTGGACAGAAAATAAGCAAGGAAAAGAGCACTCTTTTTTGCTCCTCTAAGATCCCTCTGGGCAGGCAAAGGGCATTGTCTAGGATAGCACAAATCCCTATTAAAAAGTGTCCCTTAGTCTATTTGGGTTGCCCAATGATAAAAGGAAGGTATCGTTTGCGTGACTTTGAGGATGTGGTTTTAAAATTCAAGGCCAAAATGGAAGGATGGTATGCTGGTCTCCTTTCTAGTATGGGAAGAATTGTGCTGATTAAGTCGGTTTTAAATGCCATCCCTGTGCACTTGCTCCCTTGTCTCAACCTCCCCGAAGGTATTCTCTTCAAGCTGAGGTCCTTGATCGCCTCTTTTTGTGGTCTGGTAAGATGGGAGAGAAGAAAAGGCAATGGGTCTCTTGGGCTGATATCTCAAGACCGAAGGATGAGGGGGGACTTGGAATTAGGAAACTTGAGGATCTCCAAATGGCTTTTAGATGGAAGCAGGTGTGGGGAATTTTAAAGGGCGATTCCCTGTGGGAGAACATGTTTAGGGCAAAGTTCCTAAGGGGAAAGCACATGCTGAGATGTCCTAGCACGGGGAAAGCATGAATTTTTCGTATGCTTCAGCCTTTCTTCTTTTCTGTTGTGTGTAACTCCTAGGTGCTGGTTGGTAATGGTAGGTCAGTGAATTTTTGGTGCACTAACTGGGTTGGTACTGGCCCCTTGTTAAACAGAATAGAGGGGCTTCCTTTGTCTTTCCCAAGTCTAACTGATATTTGGGTTGGTGGGGCATGGCAGTGGCATAAATTGGGCTTTGACTTGCCTGATCCGCTCAAACAGGAGATTCAAAACACTGGCCTCACTTTATGTAATAGAGACGACCGCTTGGTTTGGAACTTATCTGATTGTGGCAAGTTCACTGTCAAATCTGCTTGGCAATCGATAAGGGAGTCGAAGTACCCTGACGCTGTGGACTCCATGATTTGGAAACAATCTGTTTTTCCTAGCGCTATGCTGCTGGGTTGGAAAATTCACCACCATGCAGTGGTTTTGGATTCGAACTTCCAAAAGATTGGAGTGGAATTGGCTAGTAGGTGTTCCCTCTGTTATCAGGATGTGGAATCGGTTAACCATCTCTTTATTCAATGCCCATTTGCAAACGAAGTGTGGAGAAAACTAGCTGTATGTGGTGGTTTCCAAATTTTTACATCTGAAACTCCTATGGTGCGAATGATGAGGTTGACAAGGATTTTTAAAAAGCAGTCTGTGTATCACAGCCTACTTGGTGGTGCTCCTTTGTTGATATTTTGGAAATTGTGGAGGGAGAGATGTAAAAGAATTTATGAAGATATCTCTTTAAATGCCCATGCTCTGTTCTTGGAGGTTTGTTCAGCTCTTAGACTGCAGGCTCATGGTATTAGACCCAAAGCGGCAGAGGGCATTATGGGCACGGAGTTTTTGCAGGCTATAAAGGTTGAGGTAAGGTATGAGTTGAAACCGAAGGTGATTTGGATTAACTGGTCTCCTCCTCCCCCTGGTCAGTTAAAGCTTAATGTTGAAGGGGCATCAAAGTGCAATCCTGGTAGAGCTGGGGGTGGCGCTGTGGTAAGGAATGAATGGGGGCACTTAGTTTTGGCTGCATCATTTTTCTATGGGGTTTGTTCCAACATGGAGGCTGAGCTATGTGCCCTGAAGGATGACCTATTGTTGTTTAGAAGTTATGGTCTGTTAGACTATGGCCTCCATATTGAAACTGACTCGGCGGTTATGGTCCAAATGATAATGAAAGGACACATGAGGGCCTCGAAGTTTTGGGGGATCTGTGATGAAATTATGGGATTGTTGGAGGGCATGAATTTCTGTCTGGCTCACGTGTACAGGGAAGCGAATTCTTTGGCTGATTGTTTAGCTAATCTCGTTGTTCTGGAAAGTGCTTCAACGGACCACACACAAGATTTGAAAATCCCTCTTCAAGCTAAATTTATTCAGAGGCAGGATCAACAAGGCATTAAAACGCCTAGGAAAAAATTTGCTATTTTTTTATTATGATCATGCTTTTTTGTCTGCTGGGGTATTTTCTAGCTGGGATCCTCATTGCTTGGCCTACCTCAGATGGGACCCTGTGGCCTTGCTGGGCATTATGGATTCATGTGGGGTTCTTGGTCTCTTATTATTGCAGTTGTGGGGAGTATCCGGTTTTTCATTTGCTACTATGGGCAGGAGTGCACTGTTCACGTGAACAGCCTGCTTTCAGCTGGCCTTTGTTTTCAGCTGCTCTCTGAGGTTTGTTTTAAGAGTTTCTCCATTGAATGCAGTTGGTTCTGGGTTGAAGGGCACTGCTCACGTGACTGCTCATGGGACTGCTCCCGTGAACAGTGTTAATGCTTCTGGTGCTGGTTTCAACTGCTTGGGACTTCTTCTCGAATTTCAAATGGAGTTTCAGCTCCTTTGCAGGTGGTTTTTG
The DNA here is from genome assembly GCA_963454935.2 of Ilex paraguariensis. NCBI lineage: Eukaryota > Viridiplantae > Streptophyta > Magnoliopsida > Aquifoliales > Aquifoliaceae > Ilex > Ilex paraguariensis. Next base: position 36,542 of record CAUOFW020007314.1, on the reverse strand, counting down.
GTTGTTCAGTGGTCACAGTTGCAGCTGGCCTCTGAACTTTGATTGCACTGTATTCATAGTGCATCTGCTGCACTAGTGATTGCTGTAATGAAGGAACTAGACAAGTCGAGATTGCAAATGTATCATGCCAGAAGTCAAATTGGAAATTGCAATAGGCTTTCCAAACCTGGCATTGGGTGTCCATGTGGAGGAGAGTTTGCGGCTGATGACTGCTGGCTTGACGGGTACCATGAAGACAGTGCACCCCGTCCTTCATATTGATTTTTTCTTGGAGAAGTGGTAGCAGAACTTTTCTGAGGAGATCCAGCAGCCGAATACCTTCTGGGGGACACACTCGTGGAAATTATTTTTGGAGTTCCCATTGGAGTGAGACGGGGTGTTATGTAAGGGGTCATAGAAAATCGTTGATTAGCTTGCTTTTACGCTGTTGTCCAAAACTTGGATTAAATCACTCATCATGAAAAAAATGATATGCAGGCATATGCAAGACTGAACAACCAAGAGTTATTGATACATACCATCATCAGTGATGTTTGCACTATCTATGGAGCCGCTAAATGAATGTTGTGTCATGTAGCCATTTGCCGCCTACTCTGCAAGGTAAGAGTTAAGGAAGTAATAGCACACCCAACAACAGACACCAAGCAGAAGACAGAAACCAATATAATTTCATTAAATACAAACAAGATACGACACTTGACCAGTTACTAAGCACTATATTCAAAATTTTCATCAAGCCAAGGCAAAAATTACCCTTCACAGGATGGGCTTTGGGAACTGAATGATCATATATTCCTATATTCACTGTTTCAGTTTGCTGGTAAAACACAAAAAGCAAAGGAAAAAAACCAACATGAACAAGAAGATATTTCTCATCACAAAAGCCCTAAACCCTATTTAAATTCTATATTCTATTAGTATTTTTAACACGCTACAAACTCCTAATTTTTCACCATATGATTTAACCACTTGCTCCCTCTCCAAGTAATTAAATTTTGTTTCCAACATTTAACAATTTCAATAGAAAGACAATAACAAAAGAAATAAAACATAAATAATCTAATAGAAAAGCAAACAAAACACATGTAATCAAAGAAATGTTATTCAATTATAGGTTGTATAAAACACGAAAACAACAACGAAAAATAAAAAGTAAATAGTGGAATAATGAGAGTGTGGGGGATTGAAAATAATAGAAACAAAGATCATAACAAGTAAGAAACACAAGAAGTAGAAATAGTCAAGTGTAAAGCACATTTTACATGTAAAAGAAAGCCAATAGAATTTGGACAAATAGATATACTTATCTTTTCATTCCTAAACTCCGCTTTCAAGCTTATCTCGTCCATTCCACTAACAACTGATATCAAAGCACAAATTAGATTAGTTACGCACATAAAAATGAAAATTCAAAGATAACAAACAACAATAAAAGAAAAAAATTAGATAAGAGTGATGAGAAGGTGGAACAAAAGAACAAAAAACCCAAATCCCTAACCCCTAACCCCTAACCCCTACCCCTAACCCCTAACCCCTAATCCGTACTCCCAAAGCCCTAATCCTTAATCCCTAATACCTAATCCCTACACCCTAAGCCCTACTCCCTAAGACCTAATCCCTAACCCCCCCCCCCCTTTTTTTTTTTAAATAAAGAGAAAATTTTATAGATAAGAACCAAGATTACAAGAAGCAAAAAGCAGAGCATTAAACAGAACATGGAAGCCAAAGTTGGCTTTAAACCTTCAAAATAAAATAGCAAAATGAGCAGCTGAACAGAGCCAAACTGCCCCTAACATTGAAAGACCAACAGGCATCAAAGCAGCCAGACCATAAAGCTAAAAATAGTAAGCTAACTGGAGGAAGACCAGCTGAAAAGAACCAGGGAGAACAGGTGGAGTCCCGTAAAGACCAGCTGAGAATAAAGGCTCCAACTGACTGCAATGAGAACCATCAAACCAGCAGCATGAGAGGACCAGCTGAGAGGCGAAAGTGAAAGGGACCCGAGGAAAACCAGCTGAGGAACCTTTAAAGAGCCCGCAGAGAACCAAAAAAACCTGGGACAGCAACCTGACTGTTCACGTGCACAGTCACGTGAACAGTGGCAAACAGCAGCAAATTGGGGAGCAATCCAGCTGAAGGCGCAGAAAAAGCTGAAAAACAGCTCAAGATGTATGGGACAGTATGCCATAAAAGCAGCCGAGAGAGAACCATCTGAGAGGCACTTGAATAATGCATCCAGCTGAAACCATGTGAATAACCTCAAAGACATAGTATTGGGGAGAGAGTGGCCATCAAAAAACAGCAACCAAGGAGAAAAGCTGGACTGATCCAGCAGCAACCATCAATGAATGCCAATGGACCAGAAAGGCCACCATCACTCCCCAGCAGACCAGCTGAACAGGATCCAAACAGAAGAGGACCAGCTGGACAGAAAGCAATAGCAGCAGAGAAACGCCATACACGTGAACAGTCGCATGAACAGAGCACAAGACCCACAGCAGAGAGAAAAATCAGCAAAATGAAAAATGACCCTGCATCAAAGCCCAGCACCATGCCCAAGTAAAAATATCACATCAGCAACCATCCAGCACCTCACATAAAGAGATGATGAGTGATGAAGAAAAGGAAGACCAACATAAGTTGGCTTTAATCCTACAACAGGATTAACAGCCAGAAGATAGCCCCAGATGGGACCTTACCTAAATCAGTAGGGAACCCTGCTCCAACGCCATAAATACAGCAGCACATCACCAAGGCCTCAACACCCTAACTGAGCCTGAGCCAAACCAGACACAACACTGCCCAGAAACCAAGCAGCAGGTGCACAAAGACCCCAAGCCCAGTGTCAACCAATCCCCTGCCTATGCTCACTTATCAAAACCTTGTTTAGTCTAGCAGAAGCTATCATTCCTTGGTATTGTTGTAGAAGTAATCTGCCAGTACTAGGCAGAGTACCATTATCAGAAAAATCAGAATACCTACCAGCCTGCACTGCATAAGAAGCCAGGAAGTCTGCAACTCTATTTGCTTCCCTTTACACATGCCTAATATGGTAATTCATCTTCTCAAGAATATCTAAAATTTGCTCCATATAAATAGATAAACGCCATGGAACCTCAACCACCCCCAGCGCCACGTTAACCAATACTTGAGAGTCAGATTCCAAAACAAGCTGAGAAGTACCCAAACCATGATGCATAATCATTTTTAGAGCATCCAATAAGGCCAGACATTCTGCTTTCATATTAGAGCCAATCCCATAAGCTGCAGCAGCGGCTAACAAAACATGCCCCTTAGAATCCCTTAAAATCATCCCACCACTAGAAAGGCCATTTTGCTTGGAAGTCCCATCAAAGTTTAATTTTACCTTGTTAATTGCAGGAGGTTCCCAATTCATACATTTCACTTTAGTGGTGACCGAAAAAGGGGGATAAATCCTAAGGTCTTGCAACATATCTGTACCAGCTCTACCTTCCTCTTTCTTTGGTTTGATCATATAAGATTGCCATTTCAAAGCATTTAATCTCAATCCCTCAAACCTCCTCCTACACCTTCCTTTCCATAATGCCCAAAAAATGAGCATAGGGACACCTCTGATAAGTGCATGGATAAGAGAAAGGCCATTGAAGCATCCACACAGTCTCAAGATTAGTTAAGCACATAAAAATGAAAATCCAAAACATAACAAAAACACTAAAACAAAAAAGAGGATAAGAATGATGGGGAGGTGGGGCAAAAGAAACAAAAGAACAATAAACCCAAATTCCTAACCCCTAATCCTAAGCCCTAATCCCCAACCCGAACTATAAACCGACAATCCAAAAAAAGGAAATAAAACATAATTAATCTAATAGATAAGCAACCAAAGCACATACAATCAAACAAATGCTATGCAATTATAGGTTGTGTAAACATTAAAACAATAACGAAGAATGAAAAACAAACAGAGGGATAATGAGAGTGTTGGGAATTGAAAATAGTAGAAACAATGATCATAACAACTAAGAAACACAAGAAGATGTACAAATAGTCATGTGTAAAACACATTTCATATGTAAAAGAAAGCCAATCAAATTTGTACAAATAGTTATACTTATCTTTTCGCTCCTAAACTCCGCTTTCAACCTTATCTCGTCCATTCCATTAACAACTGTAATCAAAGTACACATTAGATTAGTTACGCACATAAAAATGAAAATTCAAAACATAACAAAAACGATAAAATTAAAAAATAGGAGAAAAATGATAAGGAGGTGGAGCAAAAGAAGCAACAGAACAATAAACCCAATTTCCTAACCCCTAATCCGTAATTCCTAATCCCTAATCGCTAATCCCTAATCTCAAACCCCTACTCCCTAAGCCCTAATTCTCAACCTCTAACTATAAACCGACATGCTAAAAAAAGGAAACAAAACATAATTAATCTAATAAAAAAACAAACAAACCACATATAATCAAAGAAATCCTTTGCAATTATAGGTTGTGTAAAACATGAAAACAATAACGAACAATGAAATGCAAATAGTGAGATAATGAGAGTGTTGGGAATTGAAAATAATAGAAACAATGATCATAACAACTAAGAAACACAAGAAGATGTAGAAATAGTCATGTGTAAAACACATTTCATATGTAAAAGAAAGCCAATTAAATTTGCACAAATAGATATACTTATCTTTTCGCCCCTAAATTCCGCTTTCAAGTTTATCTCGTCCATTCCACTTACAACTGAAATCAAAATACACATTAGATTAGTTATGCACATAAAAATGAAAATTCAAAACATAACAAAAGCAATAAAAGAAAAAAATAGGAAAAGAATGATGAGGAGGTGGAGCAAAAGAAGCAAAACAACAATAAACCCAAATCCCTAACCCCTAACACCTAATCCGTAATCCATAATCCCTAATTTCTAATCCCTAATACACAATCTGTAATCCCTAATCCCAAATTCTACTCACTATAAGCTCTAATCCCTAACCCCTAACTATAAATCAAAAATTCAAAAAAACGAAATAAAACATAATTAATCTAATAGAAAAACAAACAAACCACAGATAATCAAAGAAATGATATGCAATTATAGGTACTGCAAAACATGAAAACAATAATGAAAAATAAAAAGTAAAGAGTGGGTTAGTGAAAGTGACCGGAATTGAAAATAATAGAAACAATGAACATAACAAGTAAGAAACACAAGAAAATACAAAAATAGTCATGTGTAAAACAAATTCCACATGTAAAAGATAGCCAATCAAATTTGCACAAATAGATATACTTATCTTTTCGCACCATAACTCCGCTTTCAACCTTATCTCGTCCATGCCACTAACAACTGAAATCAAAGTACACATTAGATTAGTTACGCATATAAAAATGAAAATCCAAAACATAAGAAAAAGAAAAAAATAGGATAAGAATGATGAGGAGGTGGAGCAAAAGAACAATCAACCCAAATCCCTAACCTTTAACCCTTAATCCCTAATCCCTAATCCCTAATCCCTAATCTCTAATCTCTAATCCCTAATTTCAAATCCTTATTCCAGAAGCCCTAATTTCCAACCCCTAACTATAAATCGACAAGCCAAACAAATGAAATAAAACATAATTTATCTAATAGAAAAGTAAATAAAGCACATATAATCAAAGCAATGCTATGCAATTATAGGTGGTGCAAAACATGAAAACAATAATGAAAAATGAAAAACAAACAGTGGGTTAATAAACACAGGAAGATGTACAAATAGTCATGTGCAAAACAAATTTCACATGTAAACGAAAAGACAATCAAATTTGCACAAAATGATATACTTATCTTTTCGCTCCTAAACTCCGTTTGCAAGCTTATCTCGTTCATTCCACAAACAACTAAAATCACAATACACATTTCATTAATTACGCATATAAAAATAAAAATCCAAAACATATCAAAAATAATAATAAAAAAAAAGGATAAGAATGATGAGGAGGAGGAGCAAAACAAGCAAAACAACAATAAACCCAAATCCCGAACCCCTAATCCCTAATCCTAATCTCTAAAGTCGTAACTCCTAATCCCTAATCCCAAATCCCACTCACTAAGCCCTAATCCCCACCCCTAACTATAAACAAACAACCCAAAAAAGAAAACAACATAATTAAAGTAATAGAAAAACAAACAAAGCACATATAATCAAAGAAATGTTATGCAATTATAGATGGTGCAAAACATGAAAACAATAACGAAAAATGAAAAACAAACAGTGGGTTAATGAGAGTGTCCGGAATTGAAAATAATAGAAACAATGATCATAACAAGTAAGAAACACAAGAAGATGTACAAATTGTCATGTGTAAAACGCATTTCACAAGTAAAAGAAAGCCTATCAAATTTGCACAAATGGATATACTTATCTTTTCGCTTCTAAACTCCGCTTGCAAGCTTATCTCGTCCATTCCACTAACAACTGAAATCACAATACACATTAGATTAGTTACGCACATAAAACTGAAAATCCAAAACATATCAGAAACAATAAAAGAAAAAAAAATGATAAGAATGATGAGGAGGAGAAGCAAAACAACAATAATCCCGAATCCCGAATCCCAAACCCCTAATCCCTAATCTCTAAAGTCCTAACTCCTAATCCCTAATCCCTAATCCCTAATCCCATTCACTAAGCCCTAATTCCCAACCACTAACTATAAACCAACAACCCAAATAAAGGAAACAAACATAAATAATCGAATAGAAAAGCAAACAAAACACATATAATCAAAGAAATGTTATACAATTATAGGTAATATAAAACATTAAAACAATAACAAAAATGAAAAGCAAAAAGTTGTTTAATAAGAATGCCCGGAATTTAAAACAATAGAAACAATGATCATAACAAGTAAGAAACACAAGAAGATGTAGAAATAGTCATGTGCAACACAAATTTCACATGTAAAAGAAAGGCAATCAAATTTGCATAAATAGATATACTTATCTTTTCGCTTCTAAACTCCGTTTGCAAGCTTATCTCGTCCATTCCACTAACAACTGAAATCACAATACACATTAGATTAGTTACGCACATAAAAATGAAAATCCAAAACATATAAGAAACAATAAAAGAAAAAAATAGAATAAAAATGATGAGGAGGAGGAGCAAAAGAAGTAAAACAACAATAAACCCAAATCCCGAACCCCTAACCCCTAAACCCTAATCCCTAATTCCTAGTCCCTAATCCCTAATCCTTAATCCCTAATCTCTAATCCCTAATCCCTAATCCCTAATCCGAAATCCTACTCCCTAAGCTCTAGTCCCCCACCCCTAACTATAAACCAACAACCCAAAAAAAGAAAACAACATAATCAAACTAATAGAAAAGCAAACAAAGCACATATAATCAAATAAATGCTATGCAATTATAGGTGGTGCAAAACATGAAAACAATAACGAAAAATGAAAAACAAACAGTGGGTTAATGAGACTGTCAGGAATTGAAAATAATAGAAACAATGATCATAACAAGTAAGAAACACAAGATGATGTAGAAATAGTCATGTGCAAAACAAATTTCACATGTAAAAGAAAGGGAATAAAGTTTGGATAAATAGATATACTTATCTTTTCGCTCCTAAACTCCATTTGCAAAGCTTATCTCGTCCATTCCACTAACTACTGAAATCTCAATAGACATTAGATTAGTTACGCATATAAAAATGAAAATCCAAAACATATCAGAAACAATAAAAGAAAAAACAAGATAAAAATGATGAGGAAGAGGAGCAAAAGAAGCAAAACAACAATATATCCAAATCTCGAACCCCTAACCCCTAATCCGTAATCCGTAATCTCTAATCCCAAATTCCTAATCCAAAATCCCAAATCCTACTCACTAAGCCCTAATCCCCAACCCCTAACTATAAACCAACAACCCAAATAAAGAAAACAAAACATAATTAATCTAATAGAAAAGCAAACAAACCACATATAATCAAAGAAATGTTATGCAATTATAGATTATGCAAAACATAAAAACAATAACGAAAAATAAAAAGCAAATAGTGGTTTAATAAGAATGCCCGGAATTGAAAATAATAGAAACAATGATCATAACAAGTAAGAAACACAAGAAGATGTACAAATTGTCATGTGTAAAACGCATTTCACAAGTAAAAGAAAGCCTTTCAAATTTGCACAAATGGATATACTTATATTTTCGCTTCTAAACTCCGCTTGCAAGCTTATCCCATCCATTCCACTAACAACTGAAATCACAATACACATTAGATTAGTTACGCACATAAAACTGAAAATCCAAAACATATCAGAAACAATAAAAGAAAAAAAAATGATAAGAATGATGAGGAGGAGAAGCAAAACAACAATAATCCCGAATCCCGAATCCCAAACCCCTAATCCCTAATCTCTAAAGTCCTAACTCCTAATCCCTAATCCCTAATCCCAAATCCTATTCACTAAGCCCTAATTCCAACCACTAACTATAAACCAACAACCCAAATAAAGGAAACAAACATAAATAATCGAATAGAAAAGCAAACAAAACACATATAATCAAAGAAATGTTATACAATTATAGGTAATATAAAACATTAAAACAATAACAAAAATGAAAAGCAAAAAGTTGTTTAATAAGAATGGCCGGAATTGAAAACAATAGAAACAATGATCATAACAAGTAAGAAACACAAGAAGATGTAGAAATAGTCATGTGCAAAACAAATTTCACATGTAAAAGAAAGGCAATCAAATTTGCATAAATAGATATACTTATCTTTTCGCTTCTAAACTCCGTTTGCAAGCTTATCTCGTCCATTCCACTAACAACTGAAATCACAATACACATTAGATTAGTTACGCACATAAAAATGAAAATCCAAAACATATAAGAAACAATAAAAGAAAAAAAAAGATAAAAATGATGAGGAGGAGGAGCAAAAGAAGTAAAACAACAATAAACCCAAATCCCGAACCCCTAACCCCTATCCCTAACCCTAATCCCTAATCCTAGTCCTAATCCCTAATCCTTAATCCCTAATCTCTAATCCCTAATCCCTAATCCGAAATCCTACTCCCTAAGCTCTAGTCCCCCACCCCTAACTATAAACCAACAACCCAAAAAAAGAAAACAACATAATCAAACTAATAGAAAAGCAAACAAAGCACATATAATCAAATAAATGCTATGCAATTATAGGTGGTGCAAAACATGAAAACAATAACGAAAAATGAAAAAAAACAGTGGGTTAATGAGACTGTCCGTAATTGAAAATAATAGAAACAATTATCATAACAAGTAAGAAACACAAGATGATGTAAAAATAGTCATGTGCAAAACAAATTTCACATGTAAAAGAAAGGGAATAAAGTTTGTACAAATAGATATACTTATCTTTTCGCTCCTAAACTCCATTTGCAAAGCTTATCTCGTGCATTCCACTAACTACTGAAATCACAATAGACATTTGATTAGTTACGCATATAAAAATGAAAATCCAAAACATATCAGAAACAATAAAAGAAAAAAACAAGATAAAAATGATGTGGAGGAGGAGCAAAAGAAGCAAAACAATAATAAACCCAAATCCCGAACCCCTAACCCCTAACCCCTAATCCCTAATCCATAATCCGTAATCCCTAGTCCCTAATCCCGAATCCCTAATCTCTAAATTCCTAATCCTAATCCTTAATTCCTAATCCCTAATCCCTAATCACTAATCGTACTCCCTAAGCTCTAGTCCTCCACCCCTAACAATAAACCAACAACCCAAAAAAAGAAAACAACATAATTAAACTAATAGAAAAGCAAACAAAGCACATATAATCAAAGAAATGCTATGCAATTATAGGTGGTGCAAAAGATGAAAACAATAACAAAACATGAAAAACAAACAGTGGGTTAATGAGAGTGTCCGGAATTGAAAATAATAGAAACAATGATCATAACAAATAAGAAACACAAGAAGATGTACAAATAGTCATATGTAAAACACATTTTACACATAAAAGAAAGGCAATCAAATTTGCAAAAATGGATATACTTAGCTTTTCGCTCCTAAACTCCGTTTGCAAGCTTATCTCGTCTATTCCACCAACAACTGAAATCACAATACACATTAGATTAGCTACGCACATAAAAATGAAAATCCAAAACATATCAGAAACAATAAAAGAAAAAAAAATAGGATAAGAATGATGAGGAGAAGGAGCAAAAGAAGCAAAACAACAATAAACCCAAATCCCGAACCCCTAACCCATAATCTGTAATCCGTAATCCCTAATCCCTAATCCCTAATCCCTAATCTCTAAAGTCCTAACTCCTAATCCCTAATCCCTAATCCCTAATCCCTAATCCCAAATCCTACTCACTAAGCCCTAATCCCCAACCCCTAATTATAAACCAACAACCCAAACAAAGGTAACAAAACATAATTAATCTAATAGAAAATCAAACAAAGCACATATAATCAAAGAAAATGTTATGCAATTATAGATTATGCAAAACATGAAAACAATAACGAAAAATGAAATGCAAATAGTTATTTAATAAGAATGCCCGGAATTGAAAATAATAGAAATAATGATCATAACAAGTAAGAAACACAAGAAGATGTAGAAATAGTCATGTGCAAAACAAATTTCACATGTAAAAGAAAGGGAATCAAGTTTGTATAAATAGATATACTTATCTTTTCGCTCCTCAACTCCGTTTGCAAAGCTTATCTCGTCCATTCCACGAACAACTGAAATCACAATACACGGTAGATTAGTTACGCACAAAAAAATGAAAATTAAAAACATATCGGAAACAATAAAAGAAAAAAAATAGGATAAAAATGATGAGGAAGAGGAGCAAAAAAGGCAAAAGAACAATAAACTCAAATCCCGAACCCCTAACCCCTAATCTATAATCTGTAATTCTTAATCCCTAATCCCTAATCCCTAATCCCAAATTTCTAATCTCTAATCCCAAATCCTACTACCTAAGCTTTAGTCCCTCACCCCTAACTATAAACCAATAACCCAAAAAAAGAAAACAACATAATTAAACTAATAGAAAAACAAACAAAGCACATATAATCAAAGAAATGCGATGTAATTATAGGTGGTGCAAAACATGAAAACAATAACGAAACATGAAAAACAAACAGTGGGTTAATGAGAGTGTCCGGAATTGAAAATAATAGAAACAATGATCATAACAAATAAGAAACACAAGAAGATGTAGAAATAGTCATGTGCAAAACAAATTTCACATGTAAAAGAAAGACAATCAAATTTGCATAAATAGATATACTTATCTTTTCGATCCTAAACTCCGTTTGTAAGCTTATCTCGTCCATTCCAATAACAACTGAAATCACAATACACATTACATTAGTTACGAATATAAAAGTAAAAATCTAAAACATATCAGAAACAATAAAAGAAAAAAATAGGATAAAAATGATGAGAAGGAGGAGCAAAAGAAGCAAAACAACAATAAACCAAAATCCCAAACCCCTAACCCCTAATCCGTAATCCCTAATCTGTAATCCCTAATCCTTAATCCCTAATCCCTAATCCCTAATCTCTAAAGTCCTAACTCCTAATCCCTAATCCCTAATCACAAATCCTACTCACTAAGCCCTAATCCCCAACCCCTAACTATAAACCAACAACCCAAATAAAGGAAACAAAACATAATAAATCTAATAGAAAAGCAAACAAAGTGCATATAATCAAAGAAATGTTATGCCATTATAGATTATGCAAAACATGAAAACAATAACGAAAAATGAAAAGTAAATAATGGTTTAATAAGAATGCCCGGAATTGAAAATAATAGAAACAATGACCATAACAAGTAAGAAACACAAAAAGATGTAGAAATAGTCATGTGCATAACAAATTTCACATGTAAAAGAAAGGCAATCAAATTTGCATAAATAGATATACTTATCATTTCGCTCCTAAACTCCGTTTGCAATCTTATCTCGTCCATTCCACTAACAACTGAAATCACAATACACATTAAATTAGTTACGCACATAAAAATAAAAATCCAAAATATCAGAAACAATAAAAGAAAAAAATTGGATAAAAATGATGAGGAGGAGGAGCAAAAGAAGCAAAACAACAATAAACCCAAATCCCGAACCCCAAATCCATAATTCGTAATCCCTAATCCCTAATCCCTAGTCCTAATCCCTAATTCTTAATCCCTAATCTCTAATCCCTAATCCCAAATCCTACTCCGTAAACTCTAGTCCCCCACCCCTAACTACAAACCAACAACCAAAAAAAAGAAAACAAAACATTATTAAACTAATAGAAAATCAAACAAAATCACATATAATCAAACAAATGTTATGTAATTATAGGTTGTACAAAGCATGAAAACAATAACGAAAAATGAAAAACTAACAGTGGGTTAATGAGAGTGTCCGTAATTGAAAATAATAGAAACAATGATCATAACAAGTAAGAAACACAAGAATATGTACAAATAGTCATGTGTAAAACACAGTTCACATGTAAAAGAACGGCAATCAAATTAGTACAAATGGATATACTTATCTTTTCGCTCATAAACTCCGCTTGCAAGCTTATCTCGTCAATTCCACTAACAACTGAAATCAAAATACACATTAGATTAGTTACGCACATAAAAATGAAAATCCAAAACATGTCAGAAACAATAAAAGAAAAAAAATAGGATAAAAATGATGAGGAGGAGGAGCAAAAGAAGCAAAACAACAATAAACCCAAATCCCGAACCCCTAACCCCTAGTCCGTAATCCCTAATCCCTAATCCCGAATCCCTAATCCCTAATCTCTAAAGTCCTAACTCCTAATCTCAAATTCCTAATCTCTAAAGTCCTAACTCCTAATCCCAAATCCCTAATCCCTAATCTCAAATCCTACTCACTAAGCCCTAATCCCCTACCCCTAACTATAAACCAACAATCCAAAAAAAAAAAACAAAATAATTAAACTAATGGAAAAGCAAACAAAGCACATATAATCAAAGAAATGCTATGCAATTATAGGTGGTGCAAAACATGAAAACAATAACGAAAAATAAAAAACAAACAGAGGGTTAATGAGATTGTCCGGAATTAAAAATAATAGAAACAATGATCATAACAAATAAAAAACACAAGAAGATGTACAAATAGTCATGTGTAAAACACATTTCACATATAAAAGAAAGGCAATCAAATTTGCACAAATGGATATACTTATCTTTTCGCTCCTAAACTCCGCTTGCAAGCTTATCTCGTCAATTCCACTAACAACTAAAATCACAATACACATTAGATTAATTACGCACAAAAAAATAAAAATCCAAAACATATCAGAAACAATAAAAGAAAAAAAATATGATAAGAATGAAGAGGAGGAGCAAAAGAAGCAAAACAACAATAAACCCAAATACCTAACCCCTAACCCCTAATCCGTAATACTTAATCCCTAATCCCTAATCCCTAATCCCAAATCTCTAAAGTCCTAACTCCTAATCCCTAATCCCTAATCCCTAATCCCTAATTCCAAATCCTACTCACTAAGCCCTAATCCTCAACCCCTAACTATAAACCAACAACCCAAATAAAGGAAACAAAACATAATTAATCTAATAGAAAAGCAAACAAACCACATATAATCAAAGAAATGTTATGCAATTATAGGTTATGCAAAACATGAAAACAATAACGAAAAATGAAAAGCAAATAGTAGTTTAATAAGAATGCCCAATATTGAAAATAATAGAAACAATGACCACAACAAGTAAGAAATACAAGAAGATGTAGAAATAGTCACGTGCAAAACAAATTTCACATGTAAAAGAAAGGCAATCAAATTTGCATAAATAGATATACTTATCTTTTCGCTCCTAAATTCCGTTTGCAAGCTTATCTCGTCCATTCCACAAACAACTGAAATCACAATACACATTAGATTAGTTACGCACATAAAAATAAAAATCCAAAACATATCAGAAACAATAAAAGAAAAAAAATAGGATAAAAATGATGAGGAGAAGGAGCAAAAGAAGCAAAATAACAAAAAACCTAAATCCCGAACCCCTAACCCTTAATCCATAATCCGTAAACCCTAATCCCTAATCCCTAGTCTCTAATCCCGAATCCCTAATCTCTAAAGTCCTAATCCGTAATCCCTAATCCCTAATCCCAAATCCTACCCCCTAAGCTCTAGTCCCCCACCCCTAACTATAAACCAACAACCCAAAAAAAGAAAATAACATAATTAAACTAATAGAAAAGTAAACAAAGCACATATAATCAAAGAAATACTATGCAAATATAGGTGGTGCAAAACATGAAAACAATAACGAAAAATGAAGAGCAAATAGTGGTTTAATAAGAATGCGCGGAATTGAAAATAATAGAAACAATGATCATAACAAGTAAGAAACACAAGAAGATGTACAAATAGTCATGTGCAAAACAAACTTCACATGTAAAAGAAAGGCAATCAAATTTGCATAAATAGATATACTTATCTTTTCGCTCTTAAACTCCGTTTGCAAGCTTATCTCGTCCATTACACTAACAACTGAAATCACAATATACATTAGATTAGTTACTCACATAAAAATGAAAATACAAATCATATCAGAAACAATAAAAGAAAAAATAGGATAAAAATTATGAGGAGGAGCAAAAGAAGCAAAACAACAATAAACTCAAATCCCGAACCCCTAATCCATAATCCATAATCCTAATCCCTAATCCTGAATCCCTAATCTCTAAAGTCCTAATCCCTAATCCCTAATCCCAAATCCTACTCCGTAAGCTCTAGTCCCCCACTCCTAACTATAAACCAACAACCCAAAAAAAGAAAACAAAACATAATTAAACTAATAGAAAATCAAACAAAGCACATATAATCAAAGAAATGTTATGCAATTATAGGTTATGCAAAGCACGAAAACAATAACGAAAAATGAAAAATAAACAGTGGGTTAATGAGAGTGTGCGGAACTGAAAATAATAGAGACAATGGTCATAACAAGTAAGAAACACAAGAAGATCAAGAAATAATCATGTATAAAACACATTTCATATGTAAAAGAAAGTCAATCAAATTTGCACAAATAGATATACTTATCTTTTCGCTCTTAAACTCCGCTTTCAAGCTTATCTCGTCCATTCCACTAACTACTGAAATCAAAGTACACATTAGATTAGTTACGCACATAAAAATGAAAATCCAAAACATAACAAAAACAATAAAAGAAAAAAATGGGATAAGAAGGAAGAAGAGGTGGAGCAAAAGAACAATAAACCCAAATCCCGAACCCCTAATCCCTTATCTCTAGAGCCCAAATCCCTAATCCCATATCCCTACTCCCTAAGCCCCAATCCCCAACCCCCAACCCCTAACTGTAAACCGACAATCCAAAAAAAGGAAATAAAACATAATTAATCTAATAGATAAGCAAACAAAACACATATAATAAAACAAATGCTATGCAATTATTGGTTGTGTAAAACATGAAAACAATAACGAATAATGAAAAACAAACAATGGAATAATGAAAATGTTAGGAATTGAAAATAATAGAAACAATGATCATAACAAATAAGAAACACAAGAAGATGTAGAAATAGTCATATGCAAAACACATTTCACATGTAAAAGAAAGTCAATCAAATTTGCACAAATAGATATACTTATCTATTCGCTCCTAAACTCCGCTTTCAAATTTTTCTCGTGCATTCCACAAACAACTAAAATCAAAATACACATTAGATTAGTTACGCACATAAAAATGAAAATCCAAAACATAACAGAAACAATAAAAGAAAAAAATAGGATAAGAATGATGAGGTGGAAAAAAAGAAGCAAAACAACAATAAACCCAAATCCCTAACCCTTAATCCACAATCCCTAATCCCTAATCTCTAATCCCTAATCACTAATCTCTAAAATCTTAATCCCAAATCCTACTTCCTAAGCCCTAATACCCAACCCCTAACTATAAACCAACAACCCAAAAAAAGGAAACAAAACATAATTAATCTAATAGAAAAGCAAACATACCACATTTAATCAAATAAATGTTCTGTAATTATAAGTTGTGCAAAACATAAAAAGCAAACAGTAGGTTAATGAGAGTGTCCGAAATTGAAAATAATAGAAACAATGGTCACAACCAGTAAGAAACACAAGAAGATCTACAAATAGTCATGTGTAAAACACATTTCATATGTAAAAAAAGTCAATCAAATTTGCACAAAAAGATATACTTATCTTTTCGCTCCTAAACTCCGCTTTCAAGCTTATCTCGTCCATTCCACCAACAACTGTAATCAAAGTATACAATAGATTAGTTACGCACATAAAAATAAATATCCAAAACATCACAAAAACAATAAAAAAAAAATAGGATAAGAATGAAGAGGAGGTGGAGCAAAAAAACAAAAGAACAATAAACTCAAATCCCTAACCCCTAATCCCTAATCTCTAAAGTCCTAATCCCTAATCCCTAATCCTACTCCCTAAGCCCTAATTCCCAACCATTTAACTATAAACCAACAACCCTAAAAAAATAAATAAAATATAATTAATCTAATAGAAAAGCACACAAAGTACAGATAATCAATGAAATGTTATGCAATTATAGGTTGTGCAAAACATGAAAACAATAACCAAAAACGAAAAGCAAACAGTGGGTTAATGAGAGTGTTGGGAATTGAAAATAATATAAACAATGATCATAACAAACAAGAAAAACAAGAAGATGTAGAAATAGTCATGTGTAAAACAAATTTCACATGTACAAGAAAGCCTATCAAATTTGCACAAATAGATATACTTATCTTTTCGCTCCTAAACTCCGCTTTCAAGCTTATATCGTCCATTCCACTAACAACTGAAATCAAAGTACACATTACATTAGTTACGCACATAAAAATGAAAAACCAAAACATAACAGAAACAATAAAATAAAAAAATAGAATAAGAATGATGAGGAGGTGGAGCAAAAGAAGCAAAAGAACAATAAACTCAAATCTCTAACCCCTAATCCCTAATCTCTATAGGCCTAATCCCTAATCCCAAATCCCTACTCCCTAAGCCCAAATCCCCAACCCTAACTATAAACCGACAATCCAAAAAAAGAAATAAAATATAATTAATCTAATAGATAAGCAAATAAAACACATATAATCAAATAAATGCTATGCAATTATAGGTTGTGTAAAACATGAAAACAATAACGAAGAATGAAAAACAAACAGTGGGATAATGAGAGTGTTGGGAATAGAAAATAATAGAAACAATGATCATAACAACTAAGAAACACAAGAAGAAGTACAAATAATCATGTGTAAAACACATTTCATATGTAAAAGAAAGTCAATCAAATTTGCACAAATAATTATACTTATCTTTTCGTTCCTAAACTTCGCTTTCAAGCTTATCTCGTCCATTCCATTAACAACTGTAATCAAAGTACACATTAGATTAGTTACGCACATAAAAATGAAAATCCAAAACATAACAAAAACGATAAAATTAAAAAATAGGATAAAAATGATGAGGAGGTGGAACAAAAGAAGCAAAAGAACAATAAACCCAAATTCCTAACCCCTAATCCCTAATCCTTAATCCCCAATCCCTAATCCCTAATCCCTAATTTCTAAACCCCTAATTGCTAATCCCTAATCTCAAACCCCTACTCCCTAAGCTCTAATTCCCAACCCCTAACTATAAACCGACAAGCTAAAAAAAAGAAACAAAACATAATTAATCTAATAAAAAAGTAAACAAAGCACATATAATCAAAGAAATCTTTTGTAATTATAGGTTGTGTAAAACATGAAAACAATAACGAAAAATGAAATGCAAAAAGTAAGATAATGAGTGTTGAGAATTGAAAATAATAGAAACAATGATCATAACAACTAAGAAACACAAGAAGATGTAGAAATAGTCATGTGTAAAACACATTTCATATGTAAAAGAAAGTCAATCAAATTTGCACAAATAGATATACTTATCTTTTGGCCCCTAAATTCCGTTTTCAAGCTTATCTCGTCCATTCCACTAACAACTGAAATCAAAATACACATTAGATTAGTTACGCACATAAAAATAAAAATTCAAAACATAACAAAAGCAATAAAAGAGAAAAATAGGATAAAAATGATGAGGAGGTGGAGCAAAAGAAGCAAAACAACAATAAACCCAAATACCTAACCCCTAATTCGTAATCCCTAATCCCTAATCTCTAATCCCTAATCCCTAATCTCTAATCCCAAATCCTACTCCCTATAAACCCTAATCCCTAACCCCTAACAATAAACCAAAAATCCAAAAAAATGAAATAAAACATAATTAATCTAATAGAAAAACAAACAAAGCACAAATAATTAAAGAAATGTTATGCAATTGTAGGTTGTGCAAAACATGAAAACAATAACGAAAAATGAAAATCCAAAACATAACAAAATAAAGGAGAAAAATAGGAGAAGAATGATGAGGGGGTGGAGCAAAAGAAGGAAAAGAACAATAAACCCAAATCCCCAACCCCTTTTTCTTTTTTTTTTTTGAATGAAACGAAATACCATTGATGAAAGCCATGATTACAAGCAAGAACAAGAAAAGAAGCAAGGCTTTAACAACAAAAAAGATAAAATCCACAGTTGGCATGCTCAGGCCACAGAGAAACTGGCTGAAAATCAGATGAAAGTCCAGCTGGAGAACATTAAAACCAGCTGAAGGTGCAGCTGAAACCAGCAGAGCCAAAGCATAGAGAAACAAGAGGGAACCGCTGAGAAAACCAGTAGCAGCAGAAACCATCAATGCATGTCCAAAGAGAAACCCAGCGCAAACCAGCTGAAAGGGAAAAGCCACCAGCAGAAAAGCTGAGGAACCAGCAAAATCGAGCTGAAAACCAGCTGAACTAGGAGGGGACAGCTGAAGGAAACCAAGAGCTGCCATAACAACCACGTGAGTAGTGCTGCAGTGAAGGACAGGCAGCAGACCAAGAACAAGCAGCAACCAAATCCCTAACCCCTAAACCCATAATCCTTAACCCTTAACCCCGTAACCATAAACCCTAAACCTTAACCCAAAACCCCAAACACTTAAGGTTTTATAACTCTTATGCGTTAAAATTTCTACTTTCTAGTAACACTCCCAAACTGAGTTACAGAAATCAAGAACAATATAAAAGTAACAAATTGGAAGGCTTTAGAAGTCAACATAATGGTAGCCATAAACTTGGAATCAATATGTTTCACAACAAAAAACATAATGGAATTATTGTCCTCCAGGATGAACTGGAATTTTTAATTCTTTTGCAAAGAAAAAAGAGGAGAAGGGAGGGGGGAGACTGTTTATAAGAACACTAGCAATAAGTCAATGCTAAACCATTTATACAACAGCTGATAGAGAGAGAGAGAGAGAGAGGGGCAAACCTCCACTGCTTCAAGACAAGAGCAAGGGTGCAGTCATCATAATCACCCAGGAACTGAACCAGTTGGCTAATGTCGCTACACTTCCTCCAAGCCTTTTAATTTTGATGGGCAAAATCTGCAATTCCAGACACAAGAACATGGGCGGCAGGATTAATCACAGGCTAAAATTCTGTAATGAAATTGCGTTGCAATGCATATGCAACATCATCAATTAAACAAGATTTTCAAGTTTGACCGTTGCTCAAACAGGAAAATCATAAAATAGCACCAAAACATTGTTGAATTGCATATCAAAAAACCTTCGAGGTTGGAATTTCTACAACTAGCTCAGTAGCCAAATTCAAACTGTAGTTACAAAATTTACACTGTGCAGTTTAAAAAAAAAAAAAAAATCGAGCATAAGTAATTCAATCGGAATTGCTGCAATCCATTTCAGCACATCCACAATATTACTAAAGCATCATAGGGCAGAATCAACAGCAATTGAGAGAAAATCCATGGAAAAAAACTCTAACCAAAAGAAAGAAAGTCAATCACACAATATCGTCCTCCGTGACACTCAATAAGGCCAAACCAAAAAATACTAGAAAAAACACATAAATAACTACAATAATTGTATTTTAGAAACTAAAGGGTTTCAGTAGTTTTGCCATGTGTGTGTAATCATATTCAAGTCTTCAATCACATTCTTGGCGGCCATTGAAATCAGTATTTCTCATTCCAAAATATAACGGCTGTTCATCATTCATAATAATATCGAGTTCCGAAAATAAGAAGGAAAAAATAAAATAAAGGGATTTATGTAGTTACTGGGTAACAAAGAATTATAAACATAATAGTATGATAAATTATGAAGACAATGTGAAAATAGAAAAATAAATCAGAAACAGGGAACAAAAACGAAATCTGCGAAAATCATGTAACGAAAATTCTATGAATCTAATGATTTATACATGTACGTTGACAACCACAAATCCGCTATTTGCCTTCCGTCGGAATCACGGTGATGCTCTGTTTTTGACTTCCAATCATATTTCAAACGCGAAAACAAGAGTCGGCCACAGAGAGAGAGAGAGAGAGAGAGAGATTGAATCAGATTAAAGAATTCAAACCTGGAGGCACTGGATGGCATGTTACAGATTTGGAAAAGTTTTGAACAAACTCATTACAAACCTTCATCATATGTTGCAACTCGTAACATTGTGATCCCGAAGCATGAATGTTCCCAAATTTAGTCCCCATCCAATCGATTTTGGCCAAAGTTTATGGGTGGGGTGTTTTCAGGGGAGAAACAGAGAGTGTATGGGATGGGGTGTTTTCAGGGGAGAGAGAGAGTGTATGGGATGGGGGTTTTCGGGGGAGAGTTGGGAGGGGGTTGCAGAGAGAGTTGCAGAAAAGAAGAGAGGCGGTGAAAAAGAAAGCGTGGAGACTTATAGATTTGGAAACTAGGCGACACCGTCTCTGGGCGAGCGTTTTCGGGTGAGGGTTGAGAGAGACAGAGGGAGCGGGAGATTAATGCACAGATTTGGAAATTAAGGAGCCTACCGAAGGGATTTAAATTGAGAGGGAGAGAGAGAGATATTAATGCACAGATTTTGCAATTAATGAGACTACCGAAGGCTTTAAATAGAGAGAGAGAGCTGAGTGAACAGATTTGTACTGTAACGGTTAAATTTGTTACATTAATAAATTACGCTTATATCTTCTAATAAAATTTAAAAACGTGTGTAACAGTAAAACTTGAGTCTTCAAGTTTAAAATATTACACTTAAATTAAAAATATTTTAATTAAAGATAAAATATCAAATATTTTAAATTTTATAATCAAAATTCATGTTCTATTGTGTCACTTATTGAAATAGAATTTAAAATAAAATTTAATTTTTTTTAAAAAAAATCATAATTATTACTATTGATGTCAAAATTTAGACGACTTACTCGTCAATTTGTTGGGTTTCAATAACTTGAAAAAGAAGTCGAACACAGATGGTATAGAATAAGCAAAATCAAACAATTATGTAAGTTTGCAGACAACAGAGAATGAGTTTCCAAAGCGTAGAAAATCCGGAAATTGTCGAAACAGAGATGTTATAGAATGTCTATTTTGACTCAAAATTTCGAGTAAAAGATTTGATATTTCCTCAATTTGAGTAAAAAAAAAAGTTTTCCTTCATTTAATATAAGTTTGAGTCAAAAGATTAATGATAATTTTTGTACATTTTTTATTCAAATTTAAGTTTGAATTTGATTTTGAGTAATGAATGAAGATATCCTTATAGATTTGATAATGGTGTGATGGTGGTTTGGTGATCGAGATGTCCTCCTTCTTCTTTTTCTCCTCTCTTTTTTCCTCCTTATTCTTTTTCTCCTTCTCCTCCCTCCTTTTGCTTTTTCTCCTCCTTCCTCCGCTCTCTTCTTTCTTCTTCTCCTCCTCTTTCTCATTCTTTTTCTTCGTCTACTAACTCTTTCTTTTTCTCCTCCTTCTCATCCTCCCTTTTTCTATGTCAATTTCAAGTAGCATTTGGGTATAGATGTGACAACATCTGTATAAGGGTAATTGAAAAAGACAATTTTTTGCTCAACAGAAAATCGTGGGGTTTTCTCCAAATTCTGCTGCAATGCAAATATTTGAAGATGTAGATATAACTCCTATGTAACCTCTAGAGCTTTGTCCACAGACACAACAAAAAAAATTAATGGAGGTTGAACCTTAGAATGATCTTTTATTTTAATTGGATGTAGTTTATCATTATGATCTTAAATTGCTCATCCTTGGTTGTTTTGGGTTTCATTGATTGGGTAATAGAAGTGAACAGAGTAGGGCGTCTTGTGGAGTTTGAACCCATAATTGCTGCAGGTGAGCTCATGGATTACCAAAAAATGGTTACATAGGAGTTACCAAAAAATGACTGCTTTTGTCTTTCGTGTTACAAGTTTGTTGAGCGTATACTGTTTTATCAACTACCAGTTAACTTTGAGTCCCAAAAGTTTGTATGTATATTGGTCATTGATTTGTGTTTGTATGGTATTTCAGTGAATATTTTAGCTTTGGGATTAGCAAATTTGATAGGAAGAATTTTTGTCATGGGTCACGATGTGAGAATTTTCACTTCAACTCCTTTAAGTAATCAGCATATGTCTTGTATCGCAAACATTGGTGCTTGTTGGCAACACGTATATTACTCCAAAAAGTATCCCTATTTGAAAACCTTCCAAATTTTAGAAATACATGTATATAGAATATTGGTCTTATTCAAATGATCGTGTTTTGTTGTTTGGTCTTCACTGTTGAGAAACTCTTGCTATGTATAAGCATCATTGTCGGTTACCATGAGATGAGAGGGGAAAGGGGAGAGAGCGAGAGTAATGCCCCCATCCAATAAATAAATATAAACTTATATAAAAAGAGACTCTCTTGAAAACAATTAAATATATAAAGGGTGGAATTTTCAAGGGTGTTGATTTTTATTATGAATTATAAACAAAAAACAAAACTAAGAAGGTGGAGGTAGTAGCTAAATAGAGATACATATGGGTTATGCGTGGTTATGTGTACACAACTTGGAAGTTGAGTAGTGAGTCATGAAGGAAGCACATTAATAAATATAGAAGGAATAAAAAGGAGGAGAAAGCTTTTCAAAAAAAAAAAAAAAGAATTGGACGGAAAGAGTAGAAAAAAATTCAAAGAGAAAGGAAAGAAAGAGACTTGGGTATGGGAGAAGGGAAGGAGAGAAAAAAAAGATACCCAAATGGGAGAGGGAGAAGTAGAGATGGTGTTTAGATTAAGTGATGACATTTATATGAACATTGAATAAAATAGTAATAGTATTTTGGTATTTTTACGAGTTATGTGATAGACATCCACTTTTACAATTTGGTCATAAGTTCAAGGAATTTTAGTACAAAAGTTTAAAGTTAAGTCGAGTCATTTACTTCCGTGCTTAAGTACAAGAGTGATTTTGCAATTAACCTTATAAATTATAATTGTCATTTTCAGACAAAATATAGTTCAAAATATAATAAATTTTCACATATTTGTGCATGAAATTTTATTTTTTATTTAATTTATTTATTAAATTATGATATTCTTGTTTTATAATTTTTAAAAGTAGAGGGGTATTTCACTGCCGCCTCAAAGTATAGGGGCTATATTGAGACCCCTTGAAATTTGTCATTTAATCACTTAGACCCCTGATATTTTAAATATTATATATAGATCACTTAAGATTAGTATACGTGTAACACTTAAGACTCCTGCCATAAAATGTTCGTTAGTCTATCGATTAATAAATTATACTCATACCCGCCAAAATTTTTAAGTATATATTTAAATCTCTCAAGTTTAAAATATTCTACTTAGATAAAAAAATACTCTAATTAGAGATAGAATATCAAATATTTAAAATTTTATAACCAAAATTCATATTCTATTATATCATTTATTGAAATAAAATCAAAAATCAAAACCCAATTTTTTCTTTAAAATTTTTTAATTAGTATACAATTATACTATCCATTGGAATAAAATTAAAAAATCAAATAAGGGGTCAAACCGTACTGAACACAATATCTTTTATCTTTAATTGGAGTAATTTGGTCGCTTAATAAATTTTGTTAATTCTATAACCAATAAGTGGTCTAAATGTAATATTTTAAATTTGTGAAGTCTAAGGGTTATATACTTATAAAATTTAAGGGGTCTAGATATAATTTATTAACATATATACTAACGCACATTGATGGCAAGAGTTTAAGTATTATAAGCGTACAAACTTTAAGAGATTTATGTATAATATTTTAAATATCAGGGGTTTAAATGATTAAAAGACGTACTTAAAGGAGTCTAGATGTAATTTTGTGACCTTATGCCAGAGCTTGGCTCTTTTCTCAGTTGCACTCGCACATGCAGGTGGAGCTTGGATCTTCCTTTCCCTTTCCTAGCACTAGCACTCAACGTAAACAATCCTTTTGAGAAAAAAAATTTGTTTAATTGGAATGTTAACCAGAGTACTCCAAAGCTAAACCTAACTACTAAATGTTTAATGTAAGGGTGACATTTCAACTAACACTGGTTGGAAAGGAAGCAAATCCATTCTCGGGTCGGATCGGGTAACCTAATTGAAGAAGCAACATCAAACAATTATATTAGTTTGCAGACAACAGAGAATGAGTTTCTATGGCTTAGAAGGTCCGGAAGTTGACAAAACACAGATGTTATAGAATGTCTATTTTGGCTCAAAATTTTGAGTAAAAGATTTGATATTTCTTCAATTTGGGTAAAAAAAAAGTTTTCCCTCATTTAATATAAGTTCGAGTCAAAAGATTTGAGATAATTTTTGTACATTTTTTTATTCAAATTTAAGTTTGAATTTGATTTTGAGTAAGGAATGAAGATGTCCTTATAGATTTAATGATGGTGTGATGGTGGTTTGGTGGTCGAGATATTAATTGGAGAAATAGTTGTTCACGGAGAAAGAGAGAGGTGTTGGGTTTTTTTTTTGAAGGGGGTGTTTTTGGGAGGGAGGATGTTGTGCGTAAAGAAAAAATTCAGAGAGAGATAGGTGATGTGTGTTTTTTTGGATAGGCCTTTTTTTTATTTTTTTCGGGGAAGGGGAATGTTGTGCATAAAGAAAATTTTGAGAGAGAGATAAGTGTTGGGTTTTTTTTGGAATGGGGTGTTGCTGGTTTTGTTTTTTAGCAAGATGTTGTGCATAAAGAAAAAAAATTAGAGAGATAGAAAGGGGGAGATGTTGTGTGTATTTGACTTATCATGTGTGTTGCCTGTGTCGAGGGAAATAGAAAAATAAAGTGAGGAAGAAGAAGGAGGATGTTTGAGTTAATGTCTAGTGTTGTTCTTAAGTGTAATAAGAGTGTTTGGCTATAGAGATTGTTGGACAATGACAAAATTATCCTTAACTATAGTCGCATGCATAGCATGTGATGATTTTCTATTATTGATTTAGACGCCAGTTAGGGCAAAGGACTATATCAGTCCAATGTGTGAACTTTAGGGATAAATTTATAAAACTAAAACTTTAAGGACTAAATTTCAACAAATGGTAAACCTCAAGGACTATTAGTATAATTTACCCATTAATTAAGTCAAATTAATAATTTTCAATAATAGGGTTGCACCTTAAAAGTTTTAAATTTTTTATTTTATCCATTTAAAAATTTAATTTTTCACATTACACTTTCAATGTATTAAAAGTATTGTAATATATTAATTATTTTTTTGTCAAAAACTAATTTATTGACACGGATATAAAAACTTACAAAAAGCTCACTTTTAATAATGTATAAAATTTAATATTCCATTTGAAGTAAAGTAAAATAAAATCCTATTTTTTTCCAAATAATCGGAGCTCAATCTTTTGATCTTCTTGTCTTGTTGTTTATTCAAGCTTTTTAAATCTAATAATGGTGCAAAGTTTTGTTTTACATAGCTCCCATGGCTATGTTCCTTGGTTTTTCACCTTTGTACCTCACAAATTTCAGCACCCCAATTGTCTCAACCAAGGTCATTCCACACCTAATTGGCTTCACCCTCTCTAGTCCGTTACCATTCCCAACACACCCACATGCAGAAGCCGAACCCTTTCGCCGAAAACAACCGCCATCACTCACCACAATTACAAATTTTGTTGGTTTTTTTTATAACTTTTGTAGTAATGTGAGATCAATTTTAAAAATACTAGGGGTGCAATGGAAATGATTTTGAAAGATATGTTGGTGGCCATTGGATGAATCTATGTGAGACACTTACATAGACTTATTGAAACCTAACCTATTTTATATTATAAATTAGGATTGATAGCAAGTTATGATAAAAGTTATAACTTGGCCCATAAAAATTGTAAAATTTATAGGTTCCGGTACCGTAGTCTTGTTCTTAAGACTATGGAACCATTTCATCAAGTAATCTTTTCGAAAGAGAAAATATTCTTTGCTTTAGCCTTTATCCAAAGCCAATCCCAAGCGGTAAAATTTTTTCAGACTTCTTGTGCTCTATCATTTTTATTATATAAGTTCTCACCGGTTACATTCAAATTTCTAGTTGTTTGTCAGTTAGTTTCTCTACAAGATGTCAAGCAAAAGATATATTTTGATGATATGCAAATCTTGTTAATCCAAGTAAATGATTTTTCTAATCACCCCATCATTATATGACATTGAAGCATGAAATTTAACATTATATGGAGGGACCAATTTTATTAATCATATCTCCTCACTGAAGCATAAAAACTTCTTTGATACAGTAAGCAGTCTGTCACTTGTTTATAATGATTATATACTTTTTGCAGTTCTGGAGGAACCAAGAGATGTTACACCAACTGTTTTGAAGTCGTCAACTAGTCTGGAAGGTGCACTACCCATCTATAGTTTCTTCAAAAAATTGATAAATTACAGTTGAAATGATTCACATGCCTACCATATTGTGTTTATTATTCATAACTTTGTAGTTTTTTGTCACAACTCCACCGAGATTAAAACGTCTAAGTTCTGCTTCTTCTTCTTCATTGCTTTTCTGTGGCCCAGTTTCTAAACTTTCACCATAGAAGTGGGGTCTTTCTGGAAGCTCTACGGTCGTTTTTGGTTGGTTTACTTGCTAGGGTGTCATTTTTTGTGGCACCCCAAAATTCAGGGGTCCGTTGATTACCTATCAACCCTCGGAATACCCTTGGATATTGAGTAACTCGATATCACGTCATATAACAGTCCATATTTCAGCCACAAAATAGGCCATAAAACAGTCCCAATTTCAGTCCAAAATACAACCACATAGCAGTCCATATTTTAACCCAAAAATGGTCCATCATTTCAACCCCAAAACAGTCCATAGTTTCAACCCCTAAAACGACCCTAAAACAGCCCCAAAGGAGCCGAATAAAACCAAGGTAAGAAGAACCCTACCTCAATAGAAGTGTAGAGAACTTCTATAATACCAAAACAACTTCAAAGTTTTGATTTTCTCCAAAGTCTCATCTTGGATCTTTGGTGAAACCCACTATTTTTGGTACGTACGCGTAGCCCTCGTCGAGGAGATGAACTTTAGCTCTTGATCCGAGTTGATCCGAGCGACGGAACTTCAAAGATCCGAGGTAAAAAGCTTGAAGAACTTGAAGTTTTTCTTCTCTTTTCTTTCCTTTCTATGGCCGGCCAAACAAGACTCAAAAATGGGTGAGAAAATATCTGATTTTTCAGATATTTGCCCCTATTTATACCCCCTTAATATGTGGTCCAAATTGCACCGCATAATTTTGACTTCCGGATCCATTTTTCGTCTCGAAACGATTCATTATATTTCGGATTAAGTTCAAATTAATTTTATTTAAAATTTTATTCAATTATAAGGAAATTTTATAAATTTCATTTTTGGGGACCTTTGAAAGGTCATTCGTCACCCAATTGTCTTGTAAAATGTGCAAAATTTGACTATCTCGGAATTCGACGAAAATTGACAGGGCAACTCAATTTCGCGAAACGAATCCAACGGTAAGCTCTATTGCATCATCTGAGCTCTAGAAAAATATAAATTTTAAACCCGCATTATAGTGACAAATTACCATTTTACCCTTTTTCCCAAAAAAAAAATTTAAATTTTTTTCGAGTTTTACATTATTCCCTTCTTAAAAGAATTTTGTTCTCAAAATTCACATACACATGCACATACAATCACATGCATATGCAGCAGTCAAATAATGCTAAGTGACTATAAGAATGTACTTCCGTCATCAAATAAGAAGGGATAATTGGTATGGATGGTGTCTTCGCGCTCCCATGTCACTTCCTCTAGTCCCTGGTGCTGCCACAACACTTTCACTAGCCGCACGGTCTTGCCTCGTAAAACCTGTTTCCAACTATTCATGATGCGCACCGGTCCTTCCTCGAAGGTCCCATCAGCATCAACAACAAGCTCTCCCCAATCCACCACATGAGTCGGGTCCGGGGTGTATTTCCGGAGCATAGAGACATGGAATACAACATGAACACCTGATAGGTTTGGCGGTAACGCCAATCGGTAAGCCACTGCACCCACCCTCTCGAGTACCTCAAAGGGCCCAATATACCTCGACGATAGCTTTCCCTGCTTACCAAACCGGACCATTCATCTCTTAGGCATCACCTTCAAGAAGACGTGATCTCCCACCTCAAACTCTAGAGGTCGCCACCGTTTGTCGGCATAGCTCTTCTGTCGGCTCTGAGCCGTGAGGAGACGCTTCCGTATCAAGTCCACATTCTCAGAGGTGTCCCTAACCAAATCCGAACCCGTAGAGAGTCTCTCTCCCACCTCTGTCCAACAAACCAGATATCGACAAGGCCTCCCATATAGTGCCTCATATGGTGCTATATGTATGTTCATCTGATAACTGTTGTTGTGGGCAAACTCCACTAAGGGTAAGTGCTCTTCCCAACTACCCTTGAGATCTAGGACATATGCCCGTAGCATGTTCTCCAAAGTGTGGATGGTCTTCTCTGACTAACCGTCTGTCTGGGGATGAAAAACAGTGCTCATCATCAACCGTGTTCCTATGACTTGCTAAAAACTCTCCCAAAAATGAGCTGTAAACCTGGGATCCCGATCCGATACTATAGATACGGGTACCCCATGCAACTGAACAATCTCCCGTATGTATAACCTGCAGAATTCCTCCAATGTGAAGGTCATTCGCACTGCCAAAAAGTGTGCCGACTTCGTAAGCCGGTCCACTATCACCCATATCGCATCATGACCCCCGCGATGTCCGTGGTAAGTGAGTCACAAAATCCATCGTGACATGCTCCCACTTCCACTCAGCTACCTCCAAAGGCTGGAGTAACCCTGCTGGTCTCTGGTGTTCGGCTTTCACCTGCTGACACGTGAGACATCGACTAACACAATTCTCAACGTCTCTCTTCATCCCACTCCAATAATACTGGCGACAAAGATCATGATACATCTTCGTGCCACCTAGATGCACCGCAAAACAGGAACAATGGAACTCTCTAAGAATCTCCTCTCTGAGTTCCGCAGATTGGGGAACCACAATCCTTCCCCTAAACTGAAGACTACCATCCGAGTGAATGGCCTAGCCTTCGTCACCTGTACCTAATCGTGCTCGGTCCCTGATGAATGATAACTCTGCATCCTGTCCCCGGGACTCAATCACTTTGCTCAGTAGGGAAGGTGTAGCCACTAAACTCCCCAAAGTACCCTAAGTCTGCCCCATGTAACGCAGCCCGAACTGTCCCACAGTCTCGAGCATCTGCCGCTCCCGGGAAGTCACACTAGCCACGACTCCCCATGACTTCCGGCTGAGTGCATCAGCCACCACATTTGCCTTACCAAGATGGTAATGCAAAATGAAGTCATAATCCTCCAAAAACTCCATCCACCTGTGTTGCCTCATATTGAGGTCCCGCTGTGTAAAGATGTACTTCAGACTTTTGTGATCCGAAAACACCTCAAATTGTTCACCGTATAAATAGTGGCGCCAAGCCTTCAAAGCAAAGACAATGGCCGCCAACTCCATGTCGTGCGTGGGGTAATTCTGCTCGTGATTCTTTAACTACTGAGAACCATAAGCCACCACCCTCCTGGACTGCATCAACACACAACCGAGTCCGTCCTTCGAGGCATCACAATACACTGTGTACCTCTGTCCCCTTTCCGAAACTATCAGAATAGGAGCTGATGTCAGCCTCCTCTTCAACTCCTGGAATGCCTGTGAACTCAAAATCTGAACGGCATGACTGTGAACTCAAAATGCCCATATCGCGTTCTGAACTCCGTCTTAGGGATATCTTCCTCCCTAACTCTTAACTGATGGTAATCGGTGCGAAGATCTATCTTGGAGTAGACTCGCGCTCTCTCAGCTGATCAAACAAGTCATCAATCCTCGGCAAAGGGTACCTATTCTTGATAGTAACCCGATTTAACTACCGATAATCTATACACAATTGAAAGGTCTTGTCCTTCTTCTTGGCAAACAATACTGGAGCATCCCAAGGTGAGGTGCTCGGCCTAATAAAACCCCTGTCCAACAAGTCGTGCAATTGGACCTTGAGTTCTTGCAACTCAACAGGCGCCATCCTATGTGGAGTCATAGAAATGGGCGATGTACAAGAATGTAACTCAATGGTGAAGTCTACATCCCTATGTGGAGGTAATTCCGATAGTTCATCTGAAAAAATATCCTCATATTCACAAATCACCCAAGGTAGACCCAACTCCTGTCTCACCTCATCCTCCAAAGTAAGGCTCGTAAGCCAACTCATCAACTGCCCGTGCCATCGAGAATCGTACACTGCTTAGGGTAAAACATCATGCTTTTTCCCCTGGAACTTGAAACAAACCCCCTCCAGAGTAAAAACAGTGGCCCTTTTACGATCACAATCAATAACAGCACGGTGTGCCGTCAACCAGTCCATACCAAGGATAACATCAAACTCTGATATGTCCATAACTTTAAGGTCTACAGTGAGTAGAATCCCCGAAATCTCTAGCTCACAATCCCGGCATATCTGATCAACTCTCACCCTAGCTCCTAGGGGAGAACTTACATGCAATGGCTCTTCCAAGGTCTCAACCTCTAAGCCCAAGTCTTTCACACAAGATGCATCAATAAAAGAATGTGATGCACCAGAATCAAACAATACTCTAACCCATAAGCGAGAGAGTAGAAATATACCCTGTATCACCGACGAATCTGCCGGCTCAGCCTGTGGTATCATGGCGTAGACACGCCCCTGGGTCCCCGAAGTACTGGCTTGTGAGCCCTGTCCTCAGCCTTGACCCATGCCCTGGCCCATTTGGCCTGCTTGCGGAGTCCCCGCACGTGAAGTAGTGGGGCCTTGTGCAGTGCCCTGGTACTGATAATGGCTCCCCTGGCCCATGGTAGGGTAGGGAGGAATATAGTGCATCTGTGAGTACCCCACTGAAGACTGGGACTGGGATCCCTGTCGCTGGGGACAATCTTTCCTCACGTTGCCCGGCTGATAACAATGATAGCAAGTCTTTTGACCTGCCTGATACGTAGTCCTAAAGTTTCTCTCGCCTTGGGAAGATTGACCTTGGCCTTGATAGTCGCGACCCTGCCCTTGATGCCCCTGCGGAGCAGAAGTCTTCTGCTTTCTTCCCTACACTAGAAGAAGAGGATTGACCTTCCTTCTTCTTATCTTTCACACCCGCCTCCCGGATGTTCCGTGCATCATCCACCTCTCTTTCAATGGCCATTACTGTGGCGACCATTAAGTCCAAGTCTTGTAGAAGAAGACCCACAATCTTGCCTCGAATGGACAACTTCAAGCCATCTTCGAACTTCCTCACTTTGGCCACATAATCATCAGCGAAACGTGCAAATTCCGTGAACTTAGCCACGTATTCCATCACTGACATCGTTCATTGTTTGAGGTCTAGGAACTCCCAGGCCTTTGCATGTCTAGCAGGTGCGGGGAAATATTTGCTCATAAAGAGCTCCTTGAACTCTGCCCAAGTCATGGTCTCCAAATTCCTTGAGTCCTTGACCCAATCCCACCACACCTGGGATTCTCCCTTTAGCTGAAAAGTACCTAGCGTTATCTTCGTGGCATCGGTGGTAATCTTCATAGCCCTCAAGATCTTGTCCATTTGTTGGAACCAATGATCAGCCACCATAGGATCCGCCCCTCCCAAAAAGATCGGAGGATTGTGTGCCTTGAATTTCTAGAGGTGACTTGAACCTCCTTGACTCCCACTTGCACCTGTCTGTGTAATAGTAGCGGCCGTAGCACTAGCTTGTGCAATGGTAGCCGCCGCCGCACCAATAGCCTCCATGAAGGCTTGTTGGTCAAAGGTCGGTGGTAGTGGTTGGTTGTTCCGTCCACCCCGACATCCACTTCCTCTAGTTGCCATCTACACACACATAAGATAGCAATAGATTATTTAGTTGCCATCTACACACTACACACACATAAGATAGCAATAGATCAATTACTTAATATCCCAAGTTAGGGATCAAATATTTAAACTTGAAGATTTTCCTCCTTGTTTCACTAGTAGTACATGTGCCACCTACTAGTAGACATTTACACATAGAACTATACCGTTAATTTCTTTTTCCGAACCCAAGGTTATGTTTTCTAATCCTAGTGTTTCTCTTTTCCATATGCCTTTTACCATGTATACAATTCACATAACACATAGCACATAACATGAAATGCACAATGAATGCAATGGTCTAAACTCATGCCCATCAAGCCCTAGGTAAATCGTATACTTATGCTCTGATACCAATCTATGATACTCCAAAATTCAGGGGTCCGTTGATTACCCATCAACCCGCGGAATACCCTTGGATACCGAGTAACTTGATATCACGCCATATAACAGTCCATATTTCAGCTATAAAACAGTCCCAAATTCAGTCCAAAATACAACCACATAGCAATCCATATTTTAACCCAAAAATGGTCTTTCATTTCATCCCCAAAACAGTCCATAGTTTCGGCCCCTAAAACAGCCCCAAATAAGAGGAATAAAACCAAGGTAAGAAGAACCCTACCTCAAAGTTCTTTGATTTTTTCCAAAGTCTCCTCTTGGATTCATGGTGAAACCCACTCTTTTTGGTACGTATGCGTAGCCCTCGTCGAGGAGATGAACTTCAGCTCTTGGTCCAAGTGGATCCGAGGTAGAAAGCTTGAAGAACTTGAAGTTTTTCTTCTCTTTTCTTTCCTTTCTATGGTCAACCAAACAAGACTCAAAATGAGTGAGAAAATATCTGATTTTTTAGTTATTTGCCTCTATTTATACTCCCTTAATGTGTGGTCCAAATTGCACCGCATAATTCCGACTTCCGAATCCGTTTTTCGTCTCGAAACGATTTATTATACCTCCGATTAAGTTCAATTTATTTTTTTTAAAAATTTTATTCAATTATATGAAAATTTTATAAATTTCGTTTTTGGGTACCTTTGAAAGGTTATTCGTCACTCAATTGTCTCGTAAAACGTGTAAAATTTGACTATGTCAAAATTCGACGAAAATTAACAAGATAGCTCGATTTTGCGATACAAATCCAACGTTGAGCTTTGTTGGATCATCTGAGCTCTAGAAAAATATAGATTTTAAACCCGCATTATAATGACAAATTACCATTTTGCTCTTTTTTCAAATTTTTTTTTTTTTAAATTTTTCCCGAGTTTTACATTTTTGCTTAATCAAGGAATAGATATCAGGCAAAACCTAGCAGCCACATTGGGATTAGCCATGATAGACTCAATATTCCTTGGTGGATCATGTTTGGCTCAAATCTCAAGTTACTGGCCTCCATATAAACATCAAATTCTTGTGCATGAAGCATGCCATCTTATTGGTGAGCACTGTTTCTTTAAATATCTGCAACTTTCTTTACCAATAGAATTATAAATTGGCAAAATTAGATCTTTAATTTCTATACCCATGAATAATATTGTAATAATAGGTCTACAAATTGATATTCTATGATCACAAGTTAGGGACCACTCTCGGGTTTTCAAACAGGAGATCTGGACAGTTTGCACTTTCTCACTGTTTCTTTCGTTTACAGAAGAAATTTAGAAACATCCATTTTGTCAAGCATCGATTATACACTTGCAACTCAGCTCAAGGGCATATAACCCTTATTCTGACCTGTGTCCTATTGATATTCTCTTATATATCTTTGCGGCATACCTTATGGGGTGCCCAATTCGTGGGGTAATTTTAGACCCCATTGTTACAATGCAAATGGGCATTCAAGGGCAAGTACACCAGAACTTGCTTGCGTTGTATGGCGTCGATGATCTTTACCTCTAAATGGGTGAACTAGTCAATATTTTATTGCACAAGCCACTCTTAAAACATGTCGCTACAAACTTCTTTAAGATCGGGCATATTTAGGAAGTCAAAGCAAGAGACCAATTTAGATGGATTGGTATTTATTTGGTATTTTGGATGACCTGTCAAGTGACAAGCCTAAATTATGGAGTTAATGTTGTTATTAATTTAGATTGTTTAGTACATATTATATCATCTATTGCACTATAAATAGGTTAAATTGAATGAAGATCAGTTCATATCTGCTCATGCCTGTATTATGTATATGTGCTTCATATGCCATCACTGATGCATGCTCGACTTGAACTTCCTTTTTAGGTATGAGATCGTTATTTTGAAACTTAGATGGAGTACTTGGCATGGATCTAAGTCAAAACTCATAGCTGCATAACAAACCAAATTATGATGTGTTTGTGTTACTGTTACCTGATTTTTTCTTCACTGATCCTTCAATGGTGGCGCTTGTCGTACATTGGAAACCATAACTAATTTAAAATTCCTATAATAAATCTATTCTCTTTTGTCGATCCACGTATCAAAGGATAAAAATTTGGTATTGGTTTAATATATTAACCACTTACTTCTCCAGACCCCCGCTATGCATTATGGGATGCCAAGAAGAAGGGAGAAAAAAAACAAATACTTAACATATTTGATCTTTTCTTTTATATTGCAAAAATCTCTCTTCTGTTATGCATATCCCTAAGCCAATTGCCTTCCACTGATAAACTTCTTTCATAAAGACTAACTGTTTCATCATTTTTCATCCTACAGGATTTGTTTATGTACACCCCAAAAATCGGGGGTCCTTAATGTAACAAAATTCGGGCAGAATCTCCTTTGTACGGGAAACTCTACCAAAAACAAACCTGTGCAATTATACTACATTGACCGCACCGGGTCCATATATGAATAAATATTGACCACACTGGGTCCATTTACCCATCAAATAATAAAATTTCATTCATCACATGTAATATCCACCATATCATCCCAAAAGAATAGGCCAAATTATGACATTTACATTCCAAAAGAATTACACTCAAACTTAGAAGCAGAATAAACAAAATACTAGACTATACATGATTGTAAATAAATTTCCTAGTCTAGCACAAAAATAAACAATATCTCTAGATGTGCACCTCGGGATCTAGGTTCCCCTCAGATGGAACCTCCCAATTTTCCCTCATCAACGCCGAGATCTTCCTCTAGCATGAAATCTAAAAAAAAAAAAATTATTAGTAGGGGTGAGCACTAAGCACTGTAGAAAAATCCTCACACTCTAACAAGGTTTGAAAAACGTAGAAAATGGTCGGTTTCATTTCACAAATAGCATACGTAAATTTTGAAAGAAAACATGACATTTTCAAAAGTCTCAAATTTATACATTAACAATAATTAAGTGCAAGAGTAAAGCCAATCCCACCATAAATAACCATTCCAAAGAATAATTATTCCCACCACAATTTTCAAAACTAAAATAAATTTACACTCGAAACACGAAAATTACTATTTTATTCCTCTGAACCGCTATATGTGCTAAAAGGCTATTCCAAGTTTTTTGGATCTCCCAGATTCAATGATAATATTATTTTGACCTAAAAAAATTTATATTTTTACTTAGTTATCCTTTTCAACCTTAAACACCTCCAAAATTAAATTTCACCATTAATTTGCGTCCCTAGTATTTATTCATACTATTGAAATCTATAGGGTTCATGCATACCTCATCCCCTATATTAGCATTTCAAAATAATTACTTGCTATATAAAGATAAAGAGTGTTGGGGTTTACAGTTTATAGCCGGACATATTTATTCAATCTAAGAATTTAAAAATGCTAATGCTCCCTAGGCCCATTTGCATTCCAGGGATGGAGTCAAGATTTCTTCACAATTAAGACAACCATCAAATTGAAAAGAATAATCGAACCATAATCGTTGAAACTCGTCCAGTTTTGATAACAAAATTAATTAGGTCTTCAACAGTTAAATTTCATTACAATTTAAAAACTTCAATTTGAATTTGACTTTTACATTTCTCTTTGAATGCAATTCAGTTATTTGAAAGATTTTTTTTTTTTTTTTCTACAGTCCATTAAGTCAACAAATTAAATTAATTTTAAGCCTATGTAGCATTGCACTAATGTAAATCTGTATCATGCATGTCTTAGTATTTGTCTTGACTACGATGAAAGGAAACACACAGTGCCATGAACATGTAACCTCACTGAAAAAGAAACAACAGTTGATCACATACCTCGTGTTGGTATCTACACTCAAAACCATGAGGTCCCGTG